>CP049711.1:5288628-5361157 GCA_004148225.2 Heterodera glycines | reverse complement strand
CGCGATTAGACCCTCACCAAGAAAGTTATACATGAAACTTGCAAAAAAGTCGAATTTTTTAAATTTTTTCTTAATAAAATTTTTTCCAGGCTTGAAAATCTTTTCGCTTTTTGAAGGCTAATAGAGCATGTTAAGAGCTTTCGAATGATACCAAGATTGTTGGATTTGGATGACAAATAAAAAAATCTATAGTGGAAAAACGTGCTGGCGCCCAACCGTGCGCGCCCAACTGAGCGAGTCCGTGTCATACAAATTAAAATATTGGTGTAATTTAAATTACTAACAGTGCCTATTATCCTGTAAAGTTTCAAAAAATGTAACTGAGACACAAAAAAGTTATGGCCAAAAACCTCAAAAAATTTCATTTTCTAGGCACGCCGACAATTTTGGAGTAATCCCTTTGCATTTTTCAAAACCACCAATCCGTGAAATATACCAAAACAAATTTCGCCAATCATTTCGTTGATCCGATCAGCCCAATTCGAAAGCACAGTTTTTCGAAACTGTCGTGGGTGATGACAATGATGAAATTGACAGGCGAAGAAGCATTGAGAAAAGTCTGAAAATAAAACCTGAAAGGTTCATTTTGATTTTAATTACTTAAAAGGCTTAATTAAATGTTTCTTTAAAATTAGGGTTCGAGCCCCGCCCCCGTCACCCCCGCCCCCGCCGGGGGCGGGACAGGTTTTTTGGCCTCACCCCCGTCCCCGCCCCCGTGACTCTGACCCCCGCCATCCCCCGCCCCCGCGACCTTCACCCCCGCGGGGGCGCGGGGGTGAAAATACACCCCTAAGAATGACATATTCATGGATAAAAGGCAAAAAATTTATACAATTTTGATTTTTTTAATCATCTTTTACAAATTTTTATGAAATAAAGTAAATTTTGCTTATATTTTTTAAAATATTTGTGGTTTAGTGGTTAGTGCTTCAGCACTAATAGAAATCTTTGTTATGAGTTCAACACCGGTTGACGTTTTCCTTAAATGAATTTTTTTTTCCTTTAATTAATTTTTTTTCTGATTAATACAGGGTTTCTTTATGTTCTTGTTTCTAAGTGTTCTGATTTGGGAGTAAATCCTTATTTTCATCTAAAAAGAGGAAAACTTCTGAAAAATTTTGCTAAGTTCTAACAAAATTCATATAATTTCTTAAAATTTTCCCCTGGAGGCGCCTATAGGCACCGCCGTCCCCCAAAATTCCTATCTTTTTTTCTTAAAAATTAGCCAAAGATCGAAAAATTTGCTTATTTTTTGTACAAAATTTGTTAACAAATTGCATTCAAATTTTCAAAAAATTACCCCGGCGGCGCCTGTCGGCACCGCCGGACCTCTCCCCTCGCACATTCAGCAAATTTTTTGGAAAAATGTACCGCAAGAAAAATTTAAAAAATCTGAGTTCCAATTTTCCTTGAGTAAATCATGATTAGGGCTGCTAATTTTATGTAAATATATATTTTTTCCTGGCTTCTCCATAGCCTAATCAGTAGGAAAAACACTTTCTTTTTTGTGTTTGCAAACAAAAGTTTGGACTTTTATTTACATATTTTAGTAGATATTTTGCAAATTTGAATATCTGTTAGAAATAAATTTAAAATTCGCTCCTATCGGCACGCCGGCCCCCCCCAAAAAAACTTTTTTTCTTAAAAAATTACCCAAAAATCGCTAAATTTGATTATTTTTAGTCAAAATCTGTGCAATTTATGTCAAAATAAATATTATCAAGGCGATCAACGAATAAAAGAATGTGGAGCCAAAGAAATTATTCGTAAAAAATATTTTTTTTGTGAGATTTTTGGAGCTAATTCAAAGCAAACCCCCGCCCCCGCCCCCGCGGGGGCGGAATTATCGTGCCCCCGCCACCGCCCCCGCGACTCTGACCCCCGCCAACCCCCGCGAAAAGCCACCCCCGCCCACGGGGCTCGAACCCTATTTAAAATAAATAAATTAAAAAACCGTATTCAAAAATTTTCAAATTCACAAGAACCAAATACCCTCACCATCCATCCAATTAAAAATGATCGGGGCTCGCAAATGAAAATTTTCAAAAGCCTCATTTTGGATTAAAAAGCCCCATTTTTACAAAATTTATTCAAAACACTCCTAAAATGTTCAAATGTTATATTTTTGATTGGCCATCAGTGATGTTCCCAGGATTTAGGCTTGGCGGGGGGTGGGGGTACCTCCGCCTCGGGCGCGACGACCTTTTTTTTTTGCTTTTCAACCCATTTTTCCGGCCTTTTCCAAAAAACTTTTGTGGAACAAGGGGTCCGGCGGGTCGATAGGCGACGCCGGGGGAAAAATTGAGAATTTTGACCATATTTTTAGGAGATTTTTACTAAAAAATCCTAATTTTGTTGATTTTCAGAAAAAATTGGTAATTAATTAGCGCCGAATGGTTTTTAGTATTTTAAGTTTTCTCATTCTTTAATGAGCACATCACCACTATAACCATTTAAATATTTTGTTTTAGGCCAATTTATGATCATTTTACACCAACACTTATTTTATTGCGACAAAATTTAATTACAATGGACGGACGGGACGCACTGATGTTGAGGTATGAACATTCATTAAGAACATTTAACAGTCTTTTTAATTATTTATATTAGCACATTTTTTGTCTCACCATCCTAAACTCTCAAACTTTCTTTGCCATTTCACTTGCGCAAAATTTATTGTGCTGCGCGGCTTACTTATTGGCATTAATATAGCACATTAAATCAGTCACCATAATCGCAAGACATAAACTGATCAGACGGGGATAAGGATTTCTCGCCAGAATAGATCAATTTGAACCTAGCTAAATATTCTGATAGCTTATCAGGGGATAACAATGTTTATCAAACGTCGTTGCTGCTGTACCACACGCCAACCTCTATTTCTTATCAGGCAAACTTGGACGACTTGGTCTCTCGGCTGACACGCGGCATTGGCATCACTAACGAAAAGTTGGACCACTTATTGACGCGCATTGACTCGGTAGACGCAGCGGAACGCGGCGAACGCATTGAACTGTTGGAGCGGCAGGTGCGCCAAATTGGGGACGACCTGAAGATGCTGAAGCCACCAATTGACGAGCTGTTCCTGGACGTGGACACGCTGCGGCAACATCGGCACGCGGACGCGGTGACGCAGATGGGGGAGGGGTCTGCGCCGATTTGTCCGTTTTTCGCTGCCGCCAATTGCCCAAATTTGCCGCCCAAGAATTTGCACCAAATTACTCCGCAAGTTTTATCTCAAACTCAAACTTGGGTAATTAAACCCATACATAAGAAATGTGTGAGAAATACAATGGAGGGAAATTGTGACAATGGGGACAAAATGCGAGGGGAAATGCAAAGGGAAAAATGGCACAATTGGGGGGCACAAAAGTGGGGTGAGTCGCGGGGAGGGGGGCACATCACCGGAGAAAGGCGGGAGGGGAAGGGTCCGGGCGAATTTGCTCTCCCGCAAATTCGCAATTTTCCATCAAATGATCGCCGATTTTCATCGGCTGTCCGCCTTGGTGATGTGTTGTTTCGCCCGTCGCACCGCGATGGTCCGATCGGCGTTTTTGCACTGCCTCGGGCGTCCTTCACGCGGAGAAGGCGCCACATCCGCTTTTTATCGCTTTCCTTCCCCTCATTCACGTGCTCGCCTGCTGCCGTCCCTCCCTTCGCCCCCTTTTTGTCCTCCCTTCCCTTCATCATTTCCCGTTTGCCCTATTTTTCCCATCTTTCCATCCATTTATCACTCCTCGTTCGCAACTTCATTCACTCCTCCCCGTCCTCCTCATTTGTCCGCTCAACGGACATTCGCGGCTGTCGTTCAGCCGCGACATTCCCACGGCTTTGAAAACGTCGTTTTGAGCGGAACGCGACCATTTGTCGTTTCAGTTCCATCACCAGCGGTGACGGCTCGGGGTCCTCTTGTTGCGAACTTGCCGTTTCATTCGCTCTCATTTCCTGGGGCATTGGAGGCGGTACCAGCTCAATTGCTTCAATCCTTGAAATTGCCGGTGCTCGCCGTGTGCCTCGAGTAGCTCTGTTCCGCTGCGTCCACTGATTTCCCGTCACCAAATTGCGGATGGTAACGATGACGGGCCCCATTAAGTAGACCCATACCAAGGGTATCAGGACATCGCGCCCAAAAATGAATGTGACGTAAATGCAGCATGCCGTTGTCCAGTAGGAGACGAGCAGTCGAAGTTTGTCCATGAACCATTCTTCGGTGAGGCCAATCACTCCGCTCGGGAGGGCTCCCAGTGTGAGCGCACGCGCCGTTTTGTGCTCCTTCTCCTTCGACTTCCATTGATCCAAACGCAGCCATTCATCCAAGTGCGCGAATAGCCCTTCGCCTGTTTCGTTGTCGATCGTCCATCGATGAAAAACTAGCGGCGTGATTTCCAACAACGATTTATCTCCAGAGGCTTCGTGGATCTCAGAGATGCTGCTGGAGTCGATTTTCTGGATCGTAGCGGTGCGTGTGTCGATTTTGATCCAATTGCTCTGGCTCAGTTGCAGATAATGGTAGCGAAAATTTCCACAATCTGCGAATGGTGATGACGCTGTGAGGATGTGAAGCTCCGGATCCAGGAATGCGTTGAGCGTCTTCTTGTCAATGCGGATTTGGACCGGAATGTAGCGGTAACAGTTGTTGACTGCTTGATATTCCACATTTTGCATTGAAAACTCAGCGCACGAGAAGATTTGCATCGTGTCCTCGTTTAGCCACCTGGCCATAACATCCTTGCGTCGTAAAAGTCGTCTGGCCTGAATTGGTCGGATTTCCTCCTCTGGAACTTCTTCGGCATTCCTTGGAAAAAAGCTGCGCGATTGATCGGCTTGTGGCGAGTTGTCCTGCGGTTAATTGTGCTGCGAGTTGTTCCTCCATGGCTCTTTTTCCCAATCCACGATCGTTGACGATCTTCAGGTACTCATCCTCCAGGATTCCAAACGATTGGTCCGACAAGCGAATCGGTTTTCCGTTGCATGCTGTTTCCATTTTCGCCTCTTTGCTAAACGTTAGCGCCTGTTCCTTGCTTTTGGATCAGGGCTGGACGTAATTACGGATTACGTATTACGGATTACGGAAATTACGGCCTTTTTGGAGTTACGGATTACGGATTACGGGTTACGGATTTTTGGGATTTTTCCGTAATTTTGATCCGTAACTGGCTTTTTAGATTATTTTTCGAGACGATTTCTTGCAAGATTATTTTTTATAAAATGAATTTTTTTTTCTATTTTTATTAAAAGGCTACCCATATTTCGATTTAATCTGACTTATTCTTGGTAATTTGTAGTATTATTAACATACATAAAGGGGGGGGGGAAGGCTAGCAAAGGGAAAAGAGCAAATGCTAAAAATTTGGCTATTTTTTAACAAAATTTGTTAAAATTCTGAAAAAAAATTTTCCTCGGCGGCGCTTATCGGCACCGCCCGCCCCAAAAATTCCTAATTATTTTTAAATATTAGCTCCAAAATCTTAGTCATTTTAGACAAAATCTTATAGCAAATTGCATAAAATTTTTCAAAAATTTTTCCGGCGGCGCCTTTCGGCGCCGCCTGACCCCCCCCCCACATTCCCCAGTTTTTTGGAAAAAGCACACCGCGAAAAAAACTATTTTGGGATTTTCACCTCAAAAAAACAAGCAGATATTCTGATCATAAATTAATCTTAACAATTTTTAGATTGGATTTTTTAAATTTAAAATTTTTTAAATTAAAAAAATTTTTTGAAAATTACGGATTACGTATTACGGATTACGCCAAATTACGGCCTTTTTGGACCTCCGTAATGACGGATTACGGATGGCCGTAACTGAAAAAATTGCCGTAATTACGGATTACGGATTTCCGTAATTGAAAATCAGTTACGTCCAGCCCTGTTTTGGATATCCATGTTCCGCCTGCCCAATCCGTTGATCCTGTGTGCTCTCCGTCCATACTTTCGACGAAATGGTAGTCGCATGGCTTACAGCTCTCGTTGCACTCCGTTTCCCAATTTAGGGTTGTGTTGTCTGCCATGTTGCAGTTTCCGGTCAAATAGTTGCAATCCTCCAAGTGTGAGTAGAGCGGGCTGATCAACTCAAAATTGTGAGGGCGGTAAAACAGCGTCGCCTTCTCGACAAAACAATTCAGCGTTACGCTCTCTCGCTCCCCCGAAATTAGACTTGAGAATCTTCCCGGAAATTCCTCGTTCAGTGGGTTGTTGCTGCTCCATCCTCCTCCTTCAATCGGAGTCATTGGCTTATCTTCGTACGGGCATTTGTGCTGTTCGATCATGGCCATGCAGATTCTCTTTTGTACTGGCAAGAATTCTTTCTCCGTACGAACGAACTGATCCCCCAGAAGGTTAGTATAAAAATACTCCTTCGTTCGTTTGATGGCACATCTGTAGGCCTTCTTCACTTTTTGTGGCTTCCGATACGGCATGTAGAGTGAGATGGTCAATCTTTTCCACTGAGAGGTGAGCCCTGGCGGTGGTTTGCAGAATGGTGATTTATCCGCGTCCGGTATTCTCCACAAGGATGATCCTTTGTGGGCACACCAATAAATGGGGTCGGCTCCACGGTGAACTTCCTCCAATTCTCGATTGAGTCGTCGTACCGCCGGTTTCGTTTCATCGGTCACCGTGCCCTCGGTTGGGTTCGGCTTTGTCGTTGTTGGCATGGCACTGGCTTGAGATGGGCCTTCCGTGGTTGCTCGGATTCGATCAGTCCAGTGACGGCTTGGAGTTTGAGTCCACTGCCTCCGTCTTGAGTCCGTCCTTGGTTCTTGATTCGTAGTCTTCCGCTGTGGTTGCGTGGTGACTCCCTTTGTTTTCGTCGTCGTTCTCGTGGTTACCGTCGTTTCGGGAGTTCGTAGAGTAGTCATTACTGTACTGGCACTGGTACTCGTACGCACTGTCGTCGTTGCTGCCGAAGTTTGAGTCGTACCACTTGTTTGCATCCGCGCCTTTTTGTACCATTCCCGGATATGCGCAATGGACATATCCGCCGCTGTTGTCGGCAAAGTGGGCGTGATTTGCCCCCTCTTGTCGAGGCTCATCCGAGGTACCGTCGGCTCCGTAAATCCAACGAGTTCCTCCATTCGTAGTGGTCTTCCGAAGGGATTTACAGGAATCCATCTGCCGTTTCGTTCCGGCCGAATGACTTGTCCATTGATCATCATTGGTTGCAACAGCGTGATCAATAACATGACCAGCATGGTCAATCCTGTCAGACTTTTGGTTACGGCTCGCCTCCATCCGGTTGTACTCTTCTGGGCTGACTCTCCTGACTCGGGATTTGTTCCCGTGTTGGCCGGTGTTCCTCTGATCGCCGCTGCGAGTTCTCCAATTTTTTCGTATTGGTAAATTCCACAGCCTTGCATCTCGGCGAATTCCTCAAACTCTCGTGGCAAACGTGCATTTTTCCGAGTCGCCAAATGAACTTCCAGTCCTGCCCTTGCCATATCTTTTATGTCTTCTTTGAACACTTCCAATTCTTCTCTTTCTTCCCTCCTCAGCTCCAAATTGAAGATAATTTTGATATTCCAATTGGCCGGGAACATCTTTTCACGCAACGGTTTGTCACCAAAATGGACGAACCAGCTCGAGCCTTCTTCCTCAAATTCCTTGGCTACCAGCTCAGCGGCTTCTTGGTTACTCACAACCAATACCCTCTTGCTTTGGAGATGGCAGTCCTTCCAGTACTCCTTGGCTCTCAGTTTGGTCAAGGTCTGGCCGAATCTCTCCGTGAGATTCCTGAGCCAACTCTCAAATTGCGCCTCTGCACTTATCACATTCGTTTTCACTGGCACTTCCTCCAGACCAACTGGTCCATAGATTTTTCCTTTCCACTCTTGTCCAAAAACTTGGCACGAATTGTCCCATGCCATCAGCACACACTCGAGTTGCTTCTGTGGTATCGTCTTCTCATTGTTTTGGAGCACTTTCGTCCACCAATTCTTCAATGAATCCTCAATCTCGCTTCCGCTTCCCAGCAAGGCACACCAATTTTCATTGAATTTCTTGGCGTGCATACGTCCTAGCCAATCGAATGCGAAGGCTTGGGCCAGGCAGACCGCCTTTGATTCGGCTTGCGGGATTTTGGTTAGCCGGCCGTGGGACAGACTTCCCATGGTGCAATTCCTTTGACAACCTTCATGTCCCTTTACACCAGGCTCACATCGCGTAAACAGCGAATAATTGATGGTACGTCGGTAGCCGGGACTTGCTGGTGCCAGTTTTATTCTGCCAGGGTTCTCTTCAGCTTGTTGCCCTTTTTGCCTTCTTTTCAACTGTTCGTCCAACGGATCTCTGGCTTTGAGTCGTCGCTGGGACCGCACGGGCTCCTTTGACTGACTCTCATCCCGTGCTCGCTTGTCATTCCGAATTTGCCCTTCCATCTCCGAACTTGGGGCCAGCAATTCGGTTGTGGCGCCATTTGGTTGCCGTAGCGGAGAAATGTCATGGGCACGTGGATGTCGGTACTTCCGCCCAGTTTGGATCTCATTAAGGTGCCGTCCACGGTGCCATTTCTGCCTTTTGTTGATCCCTTGGTGCGGTGCATAATGCCCCTTTCTCCGAACCATTCCGCGTGGTAGTCCCCAACGCCTCCGATCCTTCTCAGCATTTCTCTCTGCTCTTCGTTTTTCGTACATCTTCCTTTGTTCAAGTGCCATTTCCCTATCAAATTTCTCCTGGCGTGCCAATTCCTCCAAAGGAACTTCTGGTTCGGGGTCTCCGGGAAGCACTTCCATCGGTTCGAAAGGATTACGTGTCGTTCCGCCCGACGATGATTCGACATTCGTTTGCCGTTGAGAATCCTTCATTGATTTTTCCAATTTCTCCTCCGCTGCCTTTCTTTCACTCTCAGCGACGCGCCTGGCGTCATCTTCCATGAATTTGACTTTATCTTTTCGCAGCCTTTCTTCTCTTAGAGCCGGGTTAGCCTTCTCTTGCAGCTCTCGTCTCACAAATTCAGTGCCGCCCAATCCAGCGAACAACTTCCTCAATCCCGAAAGATCAATCGTCCTCCCCCGTCGTCGTCGATACGTGCGTGTTTGCTCATTGTACGCTACTTGTGACGGAAAGAACGGGTTTCGGCGAGGAATTCTGTAGTTGCCCGGTCGCAGTGGATCATATGGCCCATTCTTCTTCAATTTGCCTTTGCCTCTGACTTCCTCCGTTGGCTGTCTCTTTCGAATTCTCTCTTTCACAGCTTGCCGCTCATTCCTTCCTCTGACAGGAGACAAACTCGATTCTGTCGTGACGATTTGTGAATCCTGCATCACCGTCCTTGGAGGCAAACTTGACTCAGTTGTGACAGTTTGCGGGTCCCCGCCTTCCATCACAGCACTTGGCGAATCCATAATGGCAGTCACTTGAATTTGACTGACTTCGTCCTCCGCAGAAGTGTTAATTTCTAGAGGGTACAAAAGGTTAATCGCTCGAACCAGAGTTTTTCCTTTTGTGTGTACTCGTGCCGTGCGCACGAGTCCATCCCTCCCCTTCAAGAGCTTTTCGACTTTTCCCATCGTCCAAATGGACCGTGGGTCTTCCCCTTCTTCGACCAAGACAATATCCCCCTCTCTTGGGAGACTTCCTCCTGCTTGGTTGGTTCGATCTCTTTCTCTGAGTGAAAGTAAGTACTCCGTTTTCCACTGTTTCCAGAATCGATCGATTCTTTTTATTGCAACTCTCATCAATTGATGCAATTCTCCCTTTTTTCGGGGTTGGTATGCATAGTCGGGATCCCTTGGGTCTTCGTCCGACAATGGAAGGCTTGTTTCCACACGTTTATATGGCAATAAAAAATCGACGGGTCTGAGCGGTTGTGTGAATTCTTCTTCTGATTGGAATGTAAGAGGCCTTGTATTCACCACGGCTTCGATTTCGCAAACAAGCGTATCGAATTCTTGCCTTTCCATTAGGCTTTTTCCCACTGTTCTTCGTAACGCACTTCTGGTGATACCCACCAGTCTCTCCCACGCGCCACCTTGCCAGGGTGCTCGTGGTACGTTGAATTTCCAACTCACTCCTGAGTGGCTGGTTTCTACCAGTATTTCTCTTCTCCATTCCTCTTTTATGCACTCTGCTCCAGCAATAAAATTGGTGCCATTATCTGACCACATAAGGCTTGGGAGGCCGCGGCGTGAGCTGAACCTTCGAAAGGTCCTCAAAAATTCTGTTGCCGTACAATCATCGGCCACTTCCAAATGAACCGCTCGTATTACGAGACAGGTATAAAGTGCGATGTAGACTTTAACTCCGCCTTTTATTGTTAATGGGCCAAAATAGTCAACGCCCGTCTTCTCAAATGGCCTTATCATCGCAACTCGTTCACTGGGCAAGTTTGGCATTTGTGGATAGGCATATGGTTTAAGCCTCTCTTTGCGGCAATTCAAGCATCCGTGTCGCTCAGACAATATCGTGTTTCTGATGAACCTTCTTCCTTTGGGTATCCAGTGCTTTTCCCTTATGTATCCCAACAGAGTACTGTGACTTGGATGCTTCATTTTCCAATGTGCTTCCAGCACAATGAGTTTTGTGGTCCATGCTTCAGGAGGCAAGAAAATCGGGAATTTCGTATCCTCCTTTACTGTTGCTTCTCCAATGCGTCCTCGGCATCTCCAGATTTCTTTGTCTTTGAACAGACGAAGATTTTCCTTTGTTTTTTCCTCCGTTGGAAATTGTTGTTGTGCTTCCCATATCAGCAAATGTTCGGATGCACATAATTCGGGCACTGACAGTACGCCCTTGTCTTGGTTCCCGTGCTTTTTTGGGCCCATTTTGCTCAGAATTGGCAACAAATTTCCATTGTATCCGTTTTTTGCCACCGAATGTATCCAGCGTAAGACATAGGCACCCACGGTTTTGGCCTTTTTCCAGCTGGAGTACCGGTTCACATCAATGGTTGGTTGGAAAGGCACCTCATTCATGACTGCGGCTGTTTTCACTTCTTCATCTTCCGCACTTCCCCTGAGCTTCTCTTCATCTGGGTGATAAACCTTTGCTGGTTTTGGCCACAGGGCCTTTTCTTCTGATAACCATTTTGGGCCATGCTTCCATAACAAATTTCTGCTCAACTCTCTTGGTGTTGTGCCGCGTGATGCCACGTCCGCGGGATTATCTGCACTGACCAAATGTTTGACTTCAAACTGTCCACGTATTTTTGCTAATCGATTTGAAACAAATCGATCGCATTTCTTATGCTCCTTAATTCGTTCAACGGAACACAAGCTGTCAGTCCAAATCGTTGTCTGTGTTGGTTTGAGTTTGAGATGTTGGAGCACGTACTTTAACAACTTCACTCCCAGCGTTATGGATTGTAATTCCATTTTTGGAATTGTTGCCGCAACATCTGATATGTTGGAGGGCTTCACCAGGCTCTTTGCAAACACCAAATTGGCGCTCATTTTTTCTGTCGATTCCCGGATGTAAATGGCAACGCCTAAGCCTTTTCCGCTCGCATCTGTGAAACAATGCATTTCCTTGTCCACTTCGTCTTCGTTGTCGACTCTTCGTGCGAATCGAATTTGGACCTCTGTCCCCTCTTTCGTTTGCCAAGTCTCCATGATTTGATTCCATTCATGAATCAATTCTTCTTCCAATCCTTCATCCCAGCCGTTTTTGGCTTCAAAACGTTTTTGCAAAAAATGCTTTGCTGGGAGCACTGCAGGCGCCACTAACCCCAAAGGGTCATAAATTTTTGCAATGTGTGCCAAGATGTTCCTCTTCGTGTGCTTTCCGGCAAATTTTTTAAATCGGAAGCAAATTTCATCATCCTCATTCGTCCACGGAATTCCGAGAACTTTTATCTCCTTTTGGTTTTTGGCCAATAATTCCACAGGAAGGCTTCGTATGGCGATCGGCTTACTGCAGAAAAATTCCTGCAGCTTCATTCCCCCTTGACGGAACAGCTCGATCGATTCATGGCAAATTTGCGCCATGTCTTCATTCTTCTTCACATTGATCAGTATGTTGTCCACGTACAAATTCTCCATTATGGTTTGCGGTAGAACCGTGTCGTAGAATGAAAGATGTTCGCGGATGGTTGCATTTAAAAGAAATGGTGAAGTTGTCAATCCAAATGAGACCCGACAGAACCGAAACACAACGGTTCTCACATATGTTGGGCTTGAAATTTCTGTCTTTTGTGGATCCTCCAGCCACAGAAATCTGGTCGCGTCTCTGTCCTCCTCTCTTACTGATAATTGGAGGAAGGCTTTTTCGATGTCCGCCAGGATTAGATCCTTCATTCTTCTCCATCTTAGAAGGATCCCGGTCAATTCGTTTAGCAACAACGGCCCTGTGTGCAAGCATTCGTTCAACGATGGGGCTCCTTTGCGGTTTGCTGGCTTCGCGGATGCATCCATCACAATTCTTATTTTTGTCGTGGCCTTGTCCATTTTTATCACGGGCCGATGTGGGAGATAATGTACCGGTCCAGTTGTTTGTGTTGGATCCGGCACTCTTTCGATTATCCCGTTCCTCTCCCACTCATTGAAAATTTTTTGGTATTCGTCCACCAAATTTAATTCTCGCAATTTTTTCACTGTGCCACAAAGTCTTGCCCTCGCTTGTTGAAAATTTGTCGGCAAATCCTTTACTCTTTCGTTCCATGGTAGGCCACATTCATATCTTCCTTCTTTGAATGTCAAGCCTTTTCTGAACGTTCTCATCACTTCTTCCTTGTCTTCTTCTTCAGGATTGTCGCTCAATCCGATTATGTTCAGCCCGAAAAATGTTTTTATCTGTTCTTCCATTTCTTCGTCAGCATCTCTTCTGCTACTGGCACATTGTAAGGCACTTATGAGTGCTCCAGTGTACGTCACTTGCACACTCATGTCCATTGGGCCCTGGACTTGGCCATAACCACTTATCATCCGCCCGACTCGAGACGTTGACAATGTGAATCCACTTGGCAACTTTTCTGTTTCGTCTCTTATTTTCAGGTCATGTCTGACATCCATTCCCAACAGAATGTCTGGCTGTCTTGGCCGCGATGGAAGGGAAAGTTTTTTCTTGCTTAATTCCGCTTCATCCATCGAATTCAGCGTTACGATGGGCATCGCTTTCACAATGAATTCCATTTCATTGAGTGCGCATATATATGGGTCTCCGTTGACTCCCAAAAATCCTACGCGGACAACATTGCTCACGTAGCGTTTGGCTTCTTTCTCGCCAAAACCAGTCAAATGGCACTCTTCCGTTTCAATCACCGGAAGGCCTAATTGTTTTGCCACATTGGCACGGATGAATGAGCGTTCACTTCCGTCATCCACAAAAACTGATGCGACCATGCTTCTTTTTGGATTGGATGGATTGAAGATGGTCACCTCTGCTGTTCTCAGCAGGACTCGCGAATTTCCTTGCACTGAATTGCATTGCGAGGGCGTGAACGAAACTTCTTTGAATTCGTCCCGTTTGTCCGGTTTCTCTTCTTTCCGGACGTTCATGACTTTGTTTGCCATGTTTCTCCACTCTGTTGCCCTTTGTGGGTTGTTTGTCTGATGGCATAATGCCGTTGGGTGTGCTTGCTGGCACTTGAAACATTTCATTGGGCATGGGCAATTTCTTCCGATATGATTTGACTTCAGGCATTTGTAGCATAAGCCCTTCTCCTGGAGGACTGCAAATCGTTGTTGCACCGTCCTTGCCTTTTCGCAACTGTCGTGTCTGTGTTTCCCTCCACAGAAAACACACAGAAACAGTTCACCTTGTGTGTTAACTGCTGTTGGATTCCGCTGAATTTTTGGGCTTCTTCCTTGTCCCTTACGTTCTCGGAATGCGGAATTTTGTGGAGTCTGCTGAAAACTTCGTTGGCCTTGCCTCGGACTTGGCATTTTTTGTTCCGGGATTTTTCTTCGCTCTCCATTGGGTTTCCCGAAATGTGTTGTGGCTACATTGACTGAGCCTCCGAATCTGTTCCGCCTTAATTGTCGTTTGAATCCATGCTCTGGATTTGCCTCTTTGCCTTCGAAGCCATACTCCCTCATGACTTCTTTGATTGCTAGCTCTTTGCTCAATGCACTTCCTAAGGCCTTTCGGAGGGATGACGTGTCCCAAAAGTCTGGATTTTTTGCTTTCTCTTCCAGAATTTCACGCAGGAAAGGCTTGTATAGCTTCTTCTCAAGCATTAAATAAATTGGCGGCCCTTCAATGTCTTCTTCCGCTGCTTCCAATTCTCTTGCCAGGCGTTCCAATTCCATGCAAAAATGCTTTGTGTCTTCCACCGAAAAGCATCGCTTGAGGTTCGACAACTCCGTGTGCAACCTCCTTACATATTCGCCTTTGTCTCCATAGGTGTCCTTTAACAGCTTCATGGCAATTTCGTAATTTTTCTCTTCCAGGCGTAGGCCTCCGATGAGCAATGCGGCCTCTCGCTCAACCAGCGATTTCAGCAAATTTAGCTTCTCCGTTTTGCTTCCTGGCTTTTGGTCCACAGCCACTTTAAATGCTTCTTCAAACATGGGCCATTCCCGTTTGTCTCCCCCAAACGGCTTAATTCTTAGTGTTGGCAATTGGTACAATGCGGCAGTCATTTCATTGCCTCTCGCACGGTTATTCCCTTTGTCTGCTTCTGCATTTGACTTCGACATTGCTTTTGCATGTTCTCTTTGCTCCACTCGCGCGTCTCTGTCTGCTTTGGAGCGTTGCAGCTTTGCTCCTGCTTCCACCTTCATCTCCAGGTCCTTCAGCTCTGTTAGCTTTGTGTTGGCTGCTTCCATTTTTGTGTTCAGTTTCTCCGTTGTTTGAAATTGTTCATACGCTGTCTGCTCACTTTTTCTTTCGTCCTTGTCCATTTTTTGTATGACGTCATGCCATTTGCTTGCGGTTATCCAAATTTGCTCAATTTTGGCATTCACTGCCTCCACCTCTGACTTTATTCTCTCTGCCGCGCTTTCCAGGAGAATTGCATTTTCCAATGAGGTCAGAGTTTGGTCCGGCTCAGCATACAATTCTGTTGCCGTTTTCGCCTTTCAAGAGCCTTTAGCTCTATTGCGATTTTTGTACGCAAAAATCCCGACATTTTTGCTCACTTTTGGGTTCTGCTACCCGACTTCGAACAAATTGTGTGGGGTTCGGGGTCACAAAATAGCAGTAAGTTGAACAAACAGTGGACAAAGTGAGTTTGACTTCAGACCCACCAAGAGTCTTACAGTGTATGAAGAAGGACGCTACGAGTTACGAAAAACTCGATGGGTCCGACCGTGTAAGCGGGAGGCGCCTTGGGTCACAAAAAACCCTAGGAGCGACCTGCTCACAATGGGGGACGCCTTGGGTTACAAAAAACCCGAGGGGTCGGTCACTGGAGAAAGGAACACGCCTCGGGTTACGAAAAACCCGAGGGGCCAACTGAGCAAGGAAAAAGACGCCTCGGATTACAAAAAATCCGAGGGGCCAAACCCTGGGGAAGGCAAGCGACACGAATTACAAAAAATTCGTGCGGCCGAACTATGGGACCGGGGAAGCGCCTCGGATTACAAAAAATCCGTGGGGCCAAACCCTGGGGAAGGCAAGCGACACGAATTACAAAAAATTCGTGAGGCCGAACTATGGGACCAGGGAAGCGCCTCGGATTACAAAAAATCCGTGGGGCTGCGCTGATTGGCAAGGGAAGTGCCACGAATTACAAAAAATTCGCGGGACTCAGCTCTGGGACCAAAGGAAGCGCTACGGATTACAGAAAATCCGAAGGGCAACCTTCCGGGTTCAATTCCTACCGTCCCCTGTTTTTCCCTTTTTTGCCCTGCCCAAATCTCAAAATTTCCTCTTCCCCCAATTTACTCACTAATCCCAAATGCTCCTGTGCGCAATGTCTGTTCGGCCGCTTTTTGTCCACGCACGGTCCGTTGAAGTGCCAGGGTCGCCACTTGACGCAGATGGGGGAGGGGTCTGCGCCGATTTGTCCGTTTTTCGCTGCCGCCAATTGCCCAAATTTGCCGCCCAAGAATTTGCACCAAAATATTCCACAAGTTTTATCTCAAACTTGGGTAATTAAACCCATACATAAGAAATGTGTGAGAAATACAATGGGGGGAAATTGTGACAATGGGGACAAAATGCGAGGGGGAAATGCAAAGGGAAAAATGGCACAATTGGGGGGCACAAAAGTGGGGTGAGTCGCGGGGAGGGGGGCACATCACCGGAGAAAGGCGGGAGGGGAAGGGTCCGGGCGAATTTGCTCTCCCGCAAATTCGCAATTTTCCATCAAATGATCGCCGATTTTCATCGGCTGTCCGCCTTGGTGATGTGTTGTTTCGCCCGTCGCACCGCGATGGTCCGATCGGCGTTTTTGCACTGCCTCGGGCGTCCTTCACGCGGAGAAGGCGCCACATCCGCTTTTTATCGCTTTCCTTCCCCTCATTCACGTGCTCGCCTGCTGCCGTCCCTCCCTTCGCCCCCTTTTTGTCCTCCCTTCCCTTCATCATTTCCCGTTTGCCCTATTTTTCCCATCTTTCCATCCATTTATCACTCCTCGTTCGCAACTTCATTCACTCCTCCCCGTCCTCCTCATTTGTCCGCTCAACGGACATTCGCGGCTGTCGTTCAGCCGCGACAGCGGCCAATTTCAACAAATAGTGAGCGGATAATCCGAGGGATTTTTAAAAAATATGGAAACTTATAGAGCATTTTCAGTGAAGCTCGAGACCGAGGATTGACCACGAAACTAAAAACCTTTTAGTTCCTAAGTATAGGATGAGAAATTAAGGGGGACGGGGAGGATCAACGAATTAGAATAAGAAATTTCAAAAATTTTTTTTTTCTAAATCGGTAAAATGCTGATCATAATTTTTCAGAGTTATTGGCCTGGAACAACGTCGAACTGCCTACCTCCACCGTCTGAAAGCTTGGCCTTAGCCAGGGAGCACGCTACGTCACTGAACGATACTCGACCGCATCGTCCGGCACGCGTGGCAACGCTTTTCGTCGAGTTGAGGATGCCATCCAATGGATTCGTGATCGAATGGTGTGTTTGATGGGACATATTCATTCAATTTAATTAACTGTTTTTTGGGGTTTATTTTGAAACTTTTTTTGAATTTTCTTTTGTTGATTAAAATAACAAATCCATACAAAATCCTAACAAGCCTTTGGCTTTGTTTCTTCCGAACCGCTCCAAAATTGATAAAAAACAATCTTTCTGCTTTAAATCCTCTTAAGCTGGCTATACTAAAAATGCCAAAATCCAAACCGTTCGATTACATTTTAATCTTTTAAATTTTATTTTATACTTTAAAGTGAATACATCCAACAATTGCATGCGCGACTCCTTTCATTGACTGAAAGGTGAGCAAACGCGTAACATTTTTGGCACTTTTTTTTTGCATGGCATTTTCAATTTTTTTAAAGTTTTTTTTTCAAGGTGTGCCCAAATTTCACCGCTTTGGCAACAATAAAATAAAATATGAGCAATAAATCCTATCCATTTGTTTCGTAGTCCGTCCATTTGTAATTGTTTGCTTTTTTTGGTTTAACCCTGAGCAGTGGTTAGTTTTTCGCCTGGAGAATTTGACTTTTTTTTGACGATATAAAACATCGTTATGAAGAATTAATTTAATCATAATTCTTCGGCTGAGATTTTATGATAGAGTTTTTCTTATCTGACCGTTTCAAAGACCTTTTTTGTTCTAAAAAACGTATAAAAATAAATAAATAAAATTTTTTTATTTATGTTTATATTTCTAATATGTAAAAAACTTTTTAATTAGTAAAAAAGCACATAATATTTTGAGTATATTTCAATTGAAAAAGAAATTTCGAAGAATTTAGGAAAAGTTTTTCAAAAGCAATATTTTTGTTAAGAAAACTTTGGAGAAAGTTTTTTTTCAATTCATAGGGGTGAATTTTTTGAAATTATTTTCTTTTTATCATATTTTATTTTTCGATGAAAAGTGCACAGAAATTTTAAGTATTTGCCTGCAAATGCCATCCCGATTTATAAAAATTTAAAGATGGTTTTTATCTCCATACACTTATTTTTTTCAATCGCCAAATTAAGCTATTGTTGGGACTTTTTTACTTCAATAAAAGCATTAAATAAATTATTCTGTACACACCTCCATTTTGAATAAATTTGGAAAGCAACTAAGAAAAATGAAACAAAAGATCAAATTTAGAACTTTTTTAGGTCTATGAATTTCTTTTTCACTAATATTTTTAAGAAAATATTTACTACAATTTTATAAAATTCAACTTTTGGTTCTTTAAAAATAATGAATTTTAATTCATCAGCATTAACTATTTTAATAAAATAAAAAGCCTTATAAAAATTGTGTTGTCCTTTATATTTTCTAGCTGTTCATTATTTGACCACAATTCTACTGTCGTTGGATCTTGCTCAGAATGCTAAAAATTTTAATAATGCCGGGCAAACAGTTATATTAGGATTGTAAATTATATGGACTAAAAATCATATGAATCATAAACTATGGACTAAAAAAGCCAGAAATATGGGCAAAAAAGCTAAAAATGGCCAAATATAATTAAACCCTCGAAAATTCCTTAAAATGTATGCATATACAATATTTGCCTAAACAAACTTAAAAAACACTAAAAACTACAAAAATTACAAACCAATATTCGTTCTTTTTTGGGCGAATTTATTTTTTTAAATTTCCAGGACGTCGATTTGCATTTTATTTGTAAAATTTACTAAAAATGGCCCAAATATAACTTTAAAAAAATGCAATTTAAGGATTTATCCCGAAAATCCCCAATATCGACTAAAAACCCTCCAAAAAGAAAAGTTTTAACATAGCAATATATTTTTGAGCTCCTTCGTAGTATATCGTAGAAAAAATATAAATCCCTATAATTTACAATCCTATTTTTATATATTACCTTTGAATTTCACCTTCAAGAAGGGTTTTTTTTCCAGGAGACGATATGCGAGCTGAATTAAATATTATTTAATTTTTAATGAAGCTCATACATACTTCCTTGATGACTTCCATGGTCTCTTTGGTTTTAAAGAGCTCAACCATTTCATCTTGCGTCTGTATGATGAGGGCATTTGCCTTTTCGTTGTTTTTTGGGCCGCACGCAGTCTTCAAAGCGGGGCCCAAATTCAAATGGTACTTTCGTTGGAGGGTTCGGGTTGTTGTCAAAGAGACACACCTTAGATATTAATTCATTAAAATCAGGCTCCGGATCATACAAAAGTTATTTTTTCACAGAATGACAATTTCCTCAAATTGTTTCTTTTTTCCCGGAATGAATTTTATCAAAATTTTTTTTCCGCTAACAAATAAGCAATTTAAGCATTTTTCAAAAACAACGCTCAGCTATTAAAAGTTACAATTAAGAATTCAAGTGTGATAAAAGATTTTCACCAAAAAATAAACTTTGCGATTTGTGTCAATTTGTTAAGAAAAATATGAGTTTTTAGGTGGTTGTGCGGTGCTATTAGCGCCGCCGTGAGAAAGTTGTAATTTTGACATTCTGTAAACAGTTTTTCACTGAAAATTATCTACCGTATCTTCTCTATTATAACCCATTCTCTATAAATCCGCCAGCCTCTAATTAAAAAACTAATTTCTTTTTAAAACTTTAATAAAAAAAATTAATTATAAAATAAAACTCGTCTTATGAATTTCCAAAATTTAGCTTAAATTTCTCTGGCTCAAAAAAGAGAATTTTCAAAATTTAAAAAAAATCTAAATTAGGCAACTAGCTTTTTAAGACTTTTTAGCAATAGATTCTAATCTAGAAAATAGGCACTAATAGGTAACTCAAAAAGTTGCTTAACAATAACAACAACAACAACCAAAAAACATGTTTTTATTGAGTTTCAGGTCACTGGGGATTCAGGAAAAAATAGGCAAAAACCAAAAAATTAAACCTAGGCTTGACCATATTTAAAAATAAATTAAAAAAATACCCTTTACCAGAATAACTTTTTTTATTCTAAGGGCCAAAAATTATTTTTTCTATTATTTTTAGAGTGCCACGGGACCGGGAATTTTTGCCAAAACCGGGACCGGGACTTGCCGGGACCTGAGAAGCCGGGACCGGGACCTCGATTTTTTTTCGGGACCGGGACCGCAAGAAAAACCGGGAACCGGGACCAACCGGGAAATTTTAAAAATTCAAAAAATTTTAAAAATTTAAAAAAAAGTCAAATTTTAATTTATATCAAGTGAAAATAATACAAAATTATTTGGTTTTTTATAATAAATTAAATTAATGAAAATTTTCAAACAAATTTTCTTCAATTATTTCAAACAATTAATCATTTTTGGACTAAATCATCGAATATTAATAGAAATTCAGATTTGATTTTCACATCACTTTTTTTCGGAGCGCTTTTTCAAAAAACTTTTGGGAAAGAAGGGGTCCGGCGGTGCCGATAGGCGCCGCCGGGGGAAATTTTAAAAATTTGGGTGCAATTTGTTAACAGATTTTCAACAAAAAAGGTTGGTTTTTGCGATTATTAAGCTCAATTGGTAGGATTTTCATTTAAAAAATGATAAAATATGTATCAATTTAAAAAAAACTATGAGGAATCATATTTTCTTTATAGGAAACCCACGAGTATACAAAAAAAAAACTGAAAATAATCTAATTTCTGTAGAGGGATTGAACCAGGGGAAAGAAGAAGGGAAAGTCAAGGAGACTAGCCATTAGGCCATTTGCACACTTGGTTACTTTTAAATAATATATTAATTATTATTTTTTATTTTTCCCTTTGACTCCAATTTTCTTCACTAATTTTTCACTCAGACCCCATTCTTACCAGTGCTTGTTTTTCCCGGTTCCCGGTTGCCCTACCGGGACCGGGACCTGAGCTTTTCAAAACCCGGGACCGGGAACCGGGACCTCGGATGACCGGGAATTCCCGGCCCGGTCCCGGTCCCGTGGCACTCTAATTATTTTCAAATGTATTTTTTCTATTAATATTTTTCAAAATCGCAGCGCTGGGGCGTAAAGGTAAGAATTTGTAATGGTCTTGCAGGAATTTGTAGCGTTATTGCACAAAAAATTACACATTTTTCCATTTTGGGGTCAAAAAAATAGTGAGTAAAAATACCAAAATAGTGATAAAAAAAAGTGGCAAAACGTGCAAAATAGTAAATAATTTTTAGCCAAAAATTGAGCAAAAAGAATTTTTATTTGCTAGTTGCAGTTGCAAGTGAGTAGAACTGGGATTTTTAAGGGAAAATACCCAAAATAGGTACCTAAAAAATAATTTTTTAAATTAAAAATTTTTTCATGAAAGTGAATTTTTGAGAAAATTATTGCCTAAATAGTGATTTCTAGTGACCATGTTTTCCATATTTCGCGATTTATGTCCATATTTTGGATTTTTCCAAAAAAATTTTATTAGAACGGCCCCATTAGCTAAATTGGATTTTGACCCACAAAATTAAAAATTTTTCTTAAAAATACATATTTATAAAAATTTTAACGAAAATATTGATTAAATTTAAATTTTCTTAAAAATTGTTTAATTATTTTAATAGCATATTTAGCGATTTAGAAAGTTTTATTTTGCGTTAAGCGAATTTGAAGAAAATTTTGAAAAATTATACCCTCAATTTGGAAAAATTTATGTCAGACTTTTTGCAACTATGTGTCCATATTTCGAGATTTTCGTATGTCCATATTTCGCGATTTTTATCCATATAATTCCGAACCCTAGACATCAGAATCCAAAATTTTTAATGTAGAAATGAGTTTTTTTTGAGCTCCTTTCTTCAAAAATTTATAATTATTAAAAATTGTGAACTGTTTAGCCTACAATGATTTCAGCCGCTTTTACCGCAGCGACTAAGTCAGAGAATGCTCCGTTCCGATTCAGGTTGTTGAAGATGAGAGTTTCGGCGATTGTTGACCCTTGAAGGTTTCTATACAAAAACAAAAAGATTGATTTAAAATTACCAAGAAAATATTTCATGTAAGCCGTTAATTCATTTTTGGTGTACAGCTTGCGATAATTGATCCGCGTTTCACCTTGCGAACCCTCGGCTGGTTCGATGGTCATCTGAATTAAACAAAAACAATTTAAAAATTAAATTTTCTTACAATGACAATTTTGGTACAATGACGATCTAACCAACACGCGACAGCATGGCCAGTCTCATGGAAACTAGGCCGTTGTTCTTCCAGAGCAATGGAGTTCCATTGCATCATTGCTGACACGAACTTTAAAATATTTAATAAAATTAACTGGGTAGAGGGAAAACTTGTCAACTATCGTATTTTTTGGTTTAATAATAAATTTTTTAAGCAATTTTTTACAGCTGGGAGTTTATGGTTGTGATTTTCCATAGTTTTGCCAGATTGGCAAGACCAGCTTCCGCAAGTGAGTTAAGTAATTCATTATTTTTTCAGTTTTTGTGACATTTTTTTTGGGTTTATAGGATATATTTTGGGGGGTTTTCTCGCACATTTAAATGCATAATTGGCGTTTTTTAGTAATTAAAAATAAAAATCATAGCCCTCGTTAAAGTAGAACCCTTTTTATTCTCAAGCATTCAAACAACAGCATGCGATTACTCTTATTCTTCCAAATAAAATTTTTAATTCTTGTACTGACCAAATCATTGTTGTCGTTGTGGCATGGTGTGCGAGTGTTGGAGCTCATAGTTGAGTTGGAGCCAATCGCTGTGAACAATGGGACAGATAATAACACCGCCATGCTTTTTCTGGGAACCCGCGACAAAGCAGATTTTGAATCCCGGTAATCCTATCCCAGGAAAATCAGAATCTCACCATTATTCCAGATATTCTTTTAAATAAATTTATTAATGCTACGGCGGCACTCTTTAAAGAACGACAAAAAATTAGTGTAGAAGAAAAAATAATATTTTTTCACGAAATTGCCTCAAATTTTGTTTGTTTATGGGTTCGACGTTTTGAAATATGTATATTTGATCAAACAACTCCCCACCTGCCCATAAAATCCTTATTTTCTTAAAAAAAATTGGCTCGGAATTCAAAAATTTGGTAATTGGGACCAGGAGTCCCGGAAAACGGGACTCCCGGTCCCGGGATCCTGCCCCGCTCCATTTTCCATGTTCCGGCCCCGGTCCCGTCCCGGCAATTTCGAAAGTCCGGGCTTTATTAATATTCATATGATTAAAAATATTTTTCTTTCTCAGCATTCTCCTTAAATTTTTTGGCTTAAATCACTCTTTTCTAAAAACGGGAACGGGATCTGGATCATTTTGTCCACTTTGAATTTCCTCTTATCCCCAAGATTTAACATTTTTAGTGGAAATAAATTTTGCCCCGTAAACAAACGGCCGAAATGCATTTCAATCGGTCTTTTATGGTCTTCACAAAAAAAGTAACGCTGTGAATGAAAATTTCTTTGTAAAATCATTTAAGTTGGTATTGTGAACCTGTTCAAAATTCGTTGGGAAATTGAAAAATTGCTTAATTAAACAATTTATTCGCTAAAAACCAGCGCACACTCGACTATGGCGGCAAAATTATAAGAATGGGAAAAGCGGAAAAGTATCGACACCCCCCCCCCTCCAATCATCCCCAAAATTTTTGAAGAAGCGTGCCGAATAGCAAAGTGACCCCTTAGCAAAAATTTTTGGTTGACTCCCCTCCCCTTTTCATGCACGAAGAAGCACCAAATGCAAAATTTTGTCAATTTACTTCAACTTTTAGCTCGCTTAAAGAACGGTTTAAAGTTTTGCCGCAGAATTCGTTTTCTTTCACCGTATGCGCTTAAAAGCCTATAAAATGAATTTTGTGATTTTTGTCTCTGTAGTAAATAAATTCCATTTTTGAAAGAAGCGGTGCCATTTCCCTGTCGTGGCATTAGTATTTGGTGGAGATAAAGAATGACACTTCGGCTGACCATTTGGCCAAGAACAGTGCCAGGTTTGGCCATATTGACAGCAATGGGAACAGTCAAATTAAGACGGTGGAATTTGATCGGTCTCTGATCTGATCAATCTACGGAGAATTGATCGATCGGACACAGATGGGAGAGAGCAAAATGAATGGATCCAATGATCGGTTAGAGAATTTGTTGAACAAATCACGATTTCAGTCAGAAAGAATATTTTTTGTCATTTTGCCAAGAATTTGAATGCCAAAAAAGCTTTTTTGCAACAAATAAAAACCAAATTTTTTAAAAAACTGCCAAAATATGCATTGATAAGTACAAAAATAAGTCGGAAAAATGAAAATTAGTGCATATTGCGAATAAAATGATATAATTATAATCAAGAATTTTTAATTCCCAAAAATGAAAATTAGGGTCAGTGTAAGAGAATGAGCAGCAGCAACAGATTTCGCCACAAATTTGCTTGCCTTTGAGCTAAGTTTTTCGTAGAGTCCGGCGGGAACGGGATTCCCGCGGGAAAACACGGGAATCCCGTTCCCGTTTCCCGTCTTTTTTGCCTGACGGGATTTTTACGGGAACGGGAAAAATGACGGGAATCCCGTTCGGGAATCCAGACCCGTTCATTTTGGTTTTCCCGTTCCCGTAATTTTTTTCCCAAAACGGGAATAAAAGTACACTGGTAAGAATGGGGGTCTGAGTGAAACTTTTTAAAGGAAATTGATGGGGAAAGACTTTTCTGGTCAATGGGACTCAAAAAATTATTTGAAGACATACAAAACAAATGAATATTAATGTCAGTAATACTGTAATTGAAAGGATTATTGTGTCTTTTATTGCATCTGATGAAAATTTTTACAATATTTGTTAAAATAGCCAGATTAGTTAGTAACAACCTTTCACCGTAACATGTTGTTAAATTAAACAATTTATTCGCTAAAAACCAGCGCACACTCGACTATGGCGGCAAAATTATAAGAATGGGAAAAGCGGAAAAGTATCGACACCCCCCCCCCCTCCAATCATCCCCAAAATTTTTGAAGAAGCGTGCCGAATAGCAAAGTGACCCCTTAGCAAAAATTTTTGGTTGACTCCCCTCCCCTTTTCATGCATGAAGAAGCACCAAATGCAAAATTTTGTTAATTTACTTGCTTAAAAGCCTATAAAATGAATTTTGTGATTTTTGTCTCTGTAGTAAATAAATTCCATTTTTGAAAGAAGCGGTGCCATTTCCCTGTCGTGGCATTAGTATTTAGTGGAGATAAAGAATGACACTTCGGCTGACCATTTGGCCAAGAACAGTGCCAGGTTTGGCCATATTGACAGCGGTGGAATTTGATCGGTCTCTGATCTGATCAATCTACGGAGAATTGATCGGACACAGATGGGAGAGAGCAAAATGAATGGATCCAATGATCGGTTAGAGAATTTGTTGAACAAATCACGATTTCAGTCAGAAAGAACATTTTTTGTCATTTTGCCAAGAATTTGAATGCCAAAAAAGCTTTTTTGCAACAAATAAAAACCAAATTTTAAAAAAAACTGCCAAAATATGCATTGAGTGGGGTAATAGGCGCTAATTCATTTCCGTATTGGTGTTTCTATGCAAGAGTCGAGACCACTAGACCAAGGCGAGTTTTCGAGAATAAAACAAGGGAGTTTTTAAAATTCGAGATTTAATGATTTAACGGAGAAATTTGATTTGAATCAGTCCAGCTGGTAAAGCTGAGACCCCAAAGCCGAGAGAAAAGCGGATGACAACGGCATTTACTGTAGAGTGAGAGAATTTAGAATGTGTAACTATTTGCTGGACATTTTGCCAATTAAAATTTTTCTCAGTTTCGGCAACACTCAAACAATGGGCCGGGCAAGGATTTGGCACTGCCGAAACTTCACATGCCGTATTATCTGTTCTTGGCCAAGGACCGGCAGAGAAGCACAGAGTGAGTAAAGTTTCAACAATTATCGGAATTTCAAAGCCCAAGAAAATTTTAAATTGGAATTTTTCTAATTTGCATAATCACAGTTTTATTGGTTTTAATTCATTCAACCAAATTAAAGTGATTGAATTGAAAAAAAAGAATTTTCGTGGATTTTCATTTCTCCAAATTAAATTTGATTCCTAATTTTTTGCATAATTTTTTTGATATCTTTTGAGATTATTTTTTTACCCTTATGAATTTGAATTTTTTGAACATTTTACTATATGAGTAATAGAACATCCTCTTGTCAAGCGCTTTCGAATAAGACCACATTTATTAAATTTGATTGTTAGAGAAAAAACTATTACAAGCTGTGCCGAATCAGTTGGTCCCATTTTTGGCATATCACCCAATTGAAATTGAACCAAAATTATAAAGTTGGGAATTTTTTATAATTTTTAGGTACACTGTTATTTCAATGAAAAAAAACCCCCCAAAAAACATTAATTTTTTCAAAAATCATTTTCAAATTCATTGGAAGGTAACGCGGGGCAGCAGAAAGCACCACGCTTTCTCTCCGCCAAAAAATATACTAGCAGTCATATTGCTATCAAAAAAATTTCTGATCCTGAATTTTTGAAATTTTTTAAATCAAAAATTTTAAGAATTTGTCCGGGATGCTTATCAGCACCGCCAGATCCATGTTCTTATTCCACTATTCCGCCTTATTTTTCCATCAGTTTTTGTAGTTTTCATACAGCACCAGTACAACATTCTGAAGCTTTTGTACCGCTTCCGATCCCTTCTGTGCATTTATTTTTCTGTTCTCCACTAAGGTCGCACTTTGATTTGGCAAACTTAGTCCTGTTACTAAGATCATCTACGGAACGGCCTTCCTGATCATCATGGTAATTGGGTACTTATGTGGTTTACCGCCCATAATTTTTTTTTTGTTTAAGTAGAAAAACAACTCAGGGGTTTTGATGGTCGCTGAACACGAATCCGACGTCCATTTCGCCCTATTTCGAACCCCTAACCCAAATTCGAACAATAATTTGTAAAAAAATTCAAAAATTAGAAGGAAAAAAAAATTTATACAGCCATATTGACTTTATACGCGTCTAAACTCTATGAAAACCTAGCGCTAGCGGATATGGATTTCGTTGCTTTGCTCATTGCACATAATTTCGTTTGTTTTTTTATAAAGCTAATTATCGCTGTAGAAATATTTTTTCTTGTAATTTTTGATTTTTTTTATTGTTCGAATTTGGGTTCGAAATAGGGGGGAAATGGACGTCGGATTCGTGTTCAGCGACCATCTAGACCCCTGCAGAAAGTTTTTTTAAGAATTAAACAAAAAAAATTTTTATGGGCGGTAAACCACATAAGTACCGGTCATTGTATTGTTAATTTATTCAAAAGTAATTAACTGACAAATGAGAATTATTTGATTTATTTTTCCAAAATGGATCAATTAGAATCTTCAATTTTTTCAGTCTTTTTCGATGCACATCATTAGCATCATTGCCCTGCTGTTGTTATTGCCCTCAACAACAAGTAGTGGCGCAAAAACAAGCCGTGACGATGACGATGAAGTGAACATTGATGGCCCTCTATGTTGGGTTTCGCGTAAAACAGGACAAGTTTTTGCGGGAGTTGTTTGCCCTTCTACCACTACTTAAGAAAATTGGTAAATATTAATCATAGGTCTCAGACTCAAAATTGCATTAAAAATACTTTTATAGATTTTCTTAGGCGCTGAAAACGACTAAACCATTAAACTCTTTAAATAAAAACCTGAACACATTTGGATCATTCGAACGCACTTAACGAACTAAGCCTAAAAATCCGGGGTTTTAGTCAAACAGACGCAATTTGAGCACTGGACAACTGAGTCCCAGTGAAAACGGACACTTCAGTACCACAAAACGACAAAAGGGAAATATGTAACCTCTCATATTGATTCGTTTCGACTTCCTCCACATTAAGCACTATCGTATGATGCCATATATATTCCAATTTTTTTTTTTATTTAAAATATGTTTTTTGCTTTTCGTCATTATTTTATGATTTAAACCGGTTAAAATGGTTTAAACGTTTTGCCGCGCTGTAACTTGACGGTTTAGTGTTTTTAGCACCTAAGAAAACGCGAGAAAAGCCATTTGTAATAAAACAATATATTTAACTTTTTGAACCAAATGTATTTTTTAATTCAAAAATATTTTTTCAATTCATTGTGTTTTCAGTTTTTATATTTTTAAAAAATTAATGAGAATCTTTGACTCCAGCGATGTCGATTGGCGCCGCAGAATTTAGCGCGTCGGAAATCAATGAAAAAAATAAAAAAAAATCATCATTCTGTCGCTTGCATAAGAAACTGAAAGGGCGAGAATCGAGAGATACGAGAGAGAGTGTGGAGGATGGGCCAAACCATACTGATGGCACTCGATCAAAGCTTCCGTCCCTTTGGCTGTAGAAATGAGTGCAAAAAACATCTTTTCGACTGCAGTTTTATTTTCACCTCTAAATGGCCGAATCAGAACGGAATTTGGTTATTCATCCATTATTTCAAAGATAATTTAGTTTTTCTTAATTTTTAAAATACCGAAATATGTAAGAAATTGTACACCAAACCCAAAAAAGGTACGAAATATTTAAATAAAATTTTTAAAATGGTTATTAACTACATTAAAATTCAACTTTTGGTTCTTTTTTACTGAAAGTTTTTGTTTTTATTAGTTATGAATATGTAAATATGCAATCCTTATATAAAAAGATGAAGCGGCAAATGTCGTCGCCCAGGAAATCGTCACTGGCATAAAACGGCGTGCCGCTGAAACGATGGAACCACCGGCGGCAATCCGGGCGCACACGCTTCAGCAAATTGCCACGCCAGTAATGGCGAACATCCCGACAAAGAATGCCACAAAAAAAGTGAAAATCTAATTATTTTTTTACGTTTTTGTTTTAAGCTGGTGAAGCGGGTCCGCCATGAAATTGAACTGCCACCGGCAGTGCCGTTAACGCTTCAAGAATTGGAACTTCCTGAACAGTACAGAATCTACAAACGCACAGAACAAGCGCAGGAGCTTTTCCTTCTCGCCGATTCTGGAACGTATACCGAGCAGAACCGAGAAGGGCAACAGCGGTGTGTTTTAAGGGGAATTTTCACCCCTTTTTTAATTTTAGAATTCTCATTTTTGGCCGAGTTTCTTTCGGAAATTGGGCTTCCGAAATGAAGTACATTTACGCTGACGGGACCTTCGCAAGTGCACCGACGCTCTTTTCGCAACTTTAGCCATTTTGGCGCGGTAGTTTTTTGTCAGTTTTGTTTTTCAATGATTTTTCTCCCAATTTCAGTCGTGATAAATGGGTGTTTCCGGTCCTTCACTGCCTTCTGACGTGCAAGTCGCAGTCCACGTATAAAAGGATGTTTGACATGGTCCGCCACCGCTGGCCGACCTTTTCGCCGACAAACGCGTCCATGGACTTCGAACAGGCGATGGTCAACGCCCTCCGCGCAAAACATCCACAGTGCTCAATCAACTTTTGCCTATTCCATTTGGTGCGCAATATGAAAGCACGTCTTACCGACGAGCAAACTCGCGTAAGAAAATTTTTTATTTTGATTCGGAAATTCCCAAATTTAGCGTTTCACAACGGACGCAGCCTTTGCACAAGCAGCAAAAATGATCACTTCGTTGGCGTTTGTGCCGCTTGAAGACCTTAAACCGGCACTGGCAGCCCTTGAAGATCATCTGCCGGGTGAACTTGAGGGCGTTCTCGATTGGTCAGTTGAGTTTAATCTTTTTTCAATTTCATTAGTAATTTTAAAGGTTTATAATCAACTACGTTGGACGTCTTCGCAACAACGGCACACGCACTCGTCCATTGTTTCGTCCCGAAGAATGGAGTGTTTATGAGCGCACAATGAACGGCACGGACCGCACAACGACTTCGCCGAGGCGTATCATCGCACGTTGCAACATGCGATCGGACATGGACATCCCCCAATTTGGAAATTCATCAACATTTTGCGTGAGCGTCAGAAAATAATTGACGTGGACTTCGAACATTTCCTCGCTGGAAATGCTCCGCCGCAGAAAGCAAAGCGTTACCGTGAAGCGGACAGACGAATTTTGAGGATTCTGGAGCGCTACAATCGGGAAAAAGCGCAGCCGCAAATCAACGATGATCACCAATACGGCCAAAATCAAAATAACCCGAATTTGTTTAATGAAATGCTTAGGGGAATTTCCAGCAATTATCAAATGGATTGTTAATTTTTTGTTATTTTACCTTTTTATTTATTACATTTTGGATAAAACGGAGATAATAAAAAATAAATCTAGCGAATGAATTTTTGAGAAAATTAATTTCTTAGGGATGTATTTTTTAAAATTCGTTGAAAATGTCTTATTTTTTTACTGAGACGCAGTTGGCCCTTTTACTACTAAGACGCAGTTGGCCAGACGCAGTTGGCGAGACGCACTTGGCTCAGACGCAGTTGGCCCCAAGACGCAGTTGGCCAGACGCAGTTGGCCCGTTCCGGTATGTGTCATGTTTGAATTTGTGTGGCGTTTTATTATAGATTGTGTTAAAAAAGTCATTTGAAAAAAAAGAAATGTTTGGTTTTGATTTTTTCATTTTGAATTTGCCTTTGACATTGAAAAAAACAGTTTCTTTTTCTTAAAAATGTATTTTCTTATTTTTTTTATTTGTTTCTCAAATTTATTTTTGATTTATTTTATAAATTGATATGCAAAGATTTTGTATATGTTTGTTATGTAATGGTTAATTGAAATGGAAACTTTGTTTTTGATAATTATATAAGTGAATGAATGAGAATTAGTTTGGCAAGATATGAGGTTAATAAAATAAAATATGAGCAATAATAAATCCCATGCATTTATTTCGAATCCAGTGTTTGTTGTTTGCATTTTTGGGTTAGCCCCGAGCGATGGTTAGTTTTTTGCCTGGAGAATTCGACTTTTTTTGACGATATAAAGCATCGCTATGAAGGATTAATTTAATCATAATTCTTCGGCTGAGATTTTATGATAGAGTTTTTCTTATCTGACCGTTTCAAAGACCTTTTTTGTTCTAAAAAACGTATAAAAATAAATATATAAAATTTTTTTTATTTATGTTTATATTTCTAATATGTAAAAAACTTTTTAATTAGTAAAAAAAACACATAATATTTTGAGTATATTTCAATTGAAAAAGAAATTTTGAAGAATTTCTGGAAAAGTTTTTAAAATCAATATTTTTTAATTTGGAAAAAGTTTTTTCAATTCAAAGGGGTGAATTTTTGAAATTCTTTTCATGTCATTTCTTCAAGATGTATTTTCGTTTTTACTGAGTGTGGTTGTTTTTTGATTGACAAATGAACATATAATTAGGGTTTCATTTTTTAGTCATCTTAGAAAATCACGATGTACACTTAAAAAGGCAGAAAAAATCTCAAAATAGGCATTAAACAGGCACAAAATCTTTGTTAGGCACAAAAAGAGGCAATTTTTACTAACTTTTTTATATAGCAAAACACGTAAATCTTAATCAAAAAACTTAATTTTGTTTATATTTCAATTGTAAATTATTAATTTAGAGGATCAATTTTTGGAAAACTTTTTGAGTGATTCTTTTGGATCTTTAAGTTCTATCTTTTAATAGGAGCATTTCCCTTTCTCTTTCTCCTCGTCTTCCTCTTTCCCTCTGTTCCTCAGCCGCTTCTGTTCACCTTCCGCTTCTTTTCCCCTTTTTCTTTTCCACTTCCTCTTGCCTTTTCTTTTCCTCTTTCTGTTCCTATTTCTGTTCCTCTTCTCTTCCCCTTTCTATTGACCTTTCTCTTTCTCTTTCTCCTCCTCTTTCTCTTTCTTTTTTTCTTCCTCTTTCCCTCTGTTCCCCTTTTGCTTCCATTCCCCTGCTTCTGTTCCTCAAATTTTTATCGATTTTTAATTTGCCGGAACCTTAACTTGAAATTTTTGAATTTTAATTTAAAATTAAAAATTATTCAGTTAATGACAGAACTTTTTTATGTCAATATTACATTGTTTTTGAACTTTTTATTATATTTTTTATTTTGAAAAATTCCGACTTCCGAAAAACTTTTGGGCCTCGGAAATATATTTTGGTGAAACTCGTTATCAAAATATATATTTTAGGTTAGTAGGCGAAATAAATGTTTTTGGGTTAGTAGGCGAAATGTCAGTAGGCGAGATGTCGAGTAGGCGAAATGTCCGTACACCAGCTTGAAGTTTTCAACGCAATAAATGTGGGTAACACATAAATATATTGAAGTAAAATGGAAATGAAAAAGTGCAATAAGCAATAACCAGGGATGCTTTTATGTAAGAAAAATCGCAAAATATGTAAATAAAATATGTATAAAAAATGCTAAAATATGTATGAAATATGTACAAAAAGAATCAAATATGTACTAAAATATGTAAATAAATTTTTTTTAGTGGTATTTTTTTGGAAAAAAATCTTCGTAAAGGGGTGGAATAAGTACAAAATGCCCTAAAAATGACCTAAATAGGCTTAGAAGGGTTAGCCGACATTTGCGGACCGACATTTGCGGACCGACTTTTGCGGACCGACTTTTGCGGACCGACTTTTGCGGACCGACTTTTGCGGACCGACATTTTCGGATAATTTAGTGAATTAAAAAAATAAATTTAACAATATGAACTACAATTTAAGTGAAACAAATAATGATTTTAAAAAATAAAAATAACCAAAAATATGAGTGAGTTGAAGTGAAAATTATCCAAATATATGAGTGAGTTAAAAAATGAAAAGTATCCAAACAAAAAGTTTTTCGCTTAGAATTATCACATAAATAAATGTTCAATCCCAAAAGTCAAAATTATTAGCTGCGAGGCGATACTGTATTGCTCTGAGATGGCTTAGAATCTGTTCGTTATTAGGTGCTTGAATGCGGTCAAAATTTTCAATTAATTGTTTAATCGCACGATCGTTGGTTTTATATCTTTTGCTTCTCGGCCGAAGGTTTAATCCACGCGTATTATCCAACTGATAGACCCTAACCCTATCCTGCATTATTCTTTCTTCTCCTTTCAACACAGTGATGAATCTGATAATTATGTTATTTCTTGAATAACTTGTGACAAACGGACATAAACAAGCAGTGATTAATGCGAATAAAAGGAGTTAAAAAAGCAGAAGACCATTAAAATTAATTAACCATAATGCCCTCAAAAAGTATTTTCTTTCTTTTTTTGGTTATTTCCATGGTACATTTATCATCGCCACGTTCAATGCGCTTTGCTTTAAATGCCTTGAGAATGTCCAAACACCCAAAAATACCAATCCAACATCCCTGGTTTAGGTCTAAATTTGGTTTGACTGCTTAGATGTCCTTTTTAACTACTATTCAAGCAAAAAATTATTGTAAAAATTGAAGAAAAAATAGAATATTATAAGAGTTGACATAACACATAGAAATGAAGCAATTTCATTTTTTAACCAACTATAATAAATCATTAAATTGACAAAATTACTTGGCTCTATTGCAGTTCACACGACCATAAAAAAAGACACGACCATAAAATTTTTTGAACTTTAGTACGCCATAACTTTTTCAAGAAGCATCCAAATTATAGAAAACCAACTTTTTGAAATTTTCTGGCCATAAATTTTTTGAAACCCGACGAAAAAATAATTTCATTTAATAAATATTTAAATAAAATAAAATAACGATTCAATTTTTATGTTTATTGGTGTCAATGAATGTCATCCGAGAGACTAACAAATATGTGCCAAAAGTACAATGTAAATCAACCCATTTAAGACATTATTATTTTTAATCCAATTCTAAATAATTTCCCCATTGAAAACAATTAAAGAAATTATAAATTATAATAACATTTCCCCGTTGTTTAATTTATTAAAAATGGGTTTTTCATTTTAATAAAAATGATGTTTCGACAAAAATCTATCAAATTATTTGAAACAATTAGTTTGACATTAACATTCATAATCTCATTGTTTCTCCCGAAAAGTTTGCATAAAAAAGTAAACAAAAATTATACATCCTTTATAAATGATATGCCAAAAAAGGGGGGGCCCTAAAATGGAGAAATCCCCGCTGAGGATGGTCATTCATTTGGCCGTGTAAAAGTCGGTTGAACTCGTAAACGCATTAGAGCAAAAATTCTAATGGTTCTAAAAAAATTCTTTTTCTCGAATAAAGTTTTGTTTGCCGGAAATATTAAAATTCTAAATGATAAAAAATGCTCAAAATTTATTAATGAAAGTTATGAGCATAGTTCTGTCAATAAATTGAAAATTAGGGTGAATTATTGATTAAAATTAAAATGCAAAGATTGCCAACCATAGACATGCTCTTGAAAATTCGAATATTTTGTTCACTACTACTCAATGAATAAAGATTTGTTTTTGATTATTTTGCCCCCCGAGGGCTCGGGGCCGAACCCTAATTTTTTAACCATTTTACCAAATTTTTATTAAATAAATAAAAATTGCTATTAACTATTTATGTGCAGTGTAGTGTAGTGGTTAGTGCATCAACCTTTCATTACTTTCTGTCATGAGTTCGATGCCGGTTGACCTTTTTTTAATTTATTTTTTTTAATTTTAAAATTCGCCTACGCTGCCTATCGGCTTCGCTAAGCCCAAAAATTCGTAAATCTTATTTAAAAAAATCCTCTCAAAATCGCAAAAATCTATCTTTTTTGGACAAAATCTGTAAACAGATCCACCAAAGTTTTCAAAATTTTTCCCGACGGCGCCTATCGGCACCGCCGGACCACCTTCTTCATCAAAAGTTTTTTTTTGAAAAAGCGTGCCGAAAAAAGTGATGTGAAAAGCAAATCTGAATTTCTAATTAAATTCGTTTAGTCCAAAATGATAATGTTTGAAATAACTGAAGGAAATTTGTTTGAAAATTTTCATTAATTTAATTTAGCTATTTGTATTTTACAAATAAATAGCAAAGTAAAAATTTAATTTTTACTATTTTCACTTGAAATAAATTAAATTTTTTTAATTTTTAAAATTTCCCGGTTGGTCCCGTTCCCCGGTCCGGCCAAAAACCGATGTTAGAAAGCTTTTTAACTATATGGCATAAAAAGAAAAAAATTTAAAAACCTCTTTAAAATTCATTTAATTTTTGGAAAAAAATTTCGCCTTTTCGCTTTTTTGGGCATTTCGATTTCGCCTTTTCGCTTTTTATTTTGGTTTCTCTTTTTATTTTTCTCTGCAACATCCCTGACCTAAACGGACCTAAAGGGCTTTAGCTACTCTCATTTTTATTGATTGTGACTTGATTTGCCATTTTGGGATTTATGAAAACAAAATAAAAAACAATAATTTGCCTGAGAAACATTATTTTCTAAATGGTTTGGATATTGTTCCAAAATTTTTTAGAGCCCCCGTCCCGCCGGAGGGGGGGGGGGGGGGGGACAGCCATCGATTTGGAACAATGATTGGTTGTGGAAGGCAAGCAAAGTGTAAAATAAATAAATATGTATCAAAAAGGAAAAGCAAACAATTAATCGAAAAAAATACATTTTTAAATTTTGGCGAATAAGAAAGAGATGTTTTATTCAAAATAGAATGTCATTTAAAGGATCTTTCGGCTAAAAACAAATTTTGGGCTCTAAAATCGGAATGTTGATGCCTGTTTTGGGTTGAGGTCGGAGTTTGTTCAGCAGGTTGGAAGCAGTGTCTTCGTGCTCCGAAAATTGACAAATTTATTGAGTCGATGTCGGAAAAATTATCATTAAGTTAGGTGAATTTGTTTCTCTGAGACTGAACATTAATTCATTCAATTTGTTTCATCCCATTTTTGTCCGATCGTTTGTCCGTCTATTGATTAGATCATCATCCGATCAAATTCCATCGGCTCAATTTGACTAGCGTTTGTCCGCATCGCTTAATTAATTAATAATAAAATCCGAAATTAGGGAAATATGTACAAAAACCCTATGTCAAATTTAAAACAAAAATTTTTGAATTTTTCTTAAGTAAATTTTATCAAATAGTTGTTTTTCGATTAATTTTTCAAAAATTAACATTTTGAAAATTGGCATAAGTGTATTTTTTAATATATTGGGTTCAAAAAATTAATACGAAAATTTTTTGAAAAAAAGCCTCGGAATTTTTGGTCTCGAGTCTATGAAATTTTCGGTCTCGAGCAGTCTAATTATGCTCATGATCAGTATAGCATTGATCTGAGGCGTATGTTTTTTTTGCAAACATTTATTCCAAATTAAATTTATAAAGAAAAATTTTTGGAACATATTAAAACAATATTCAGAATCTTTCAAAGCAATGGAGACAGCAGTAAGACGAAAGGATGGCAAAAAATGTACACAGTGCGTTGCAGTAATGTGCAGCCCGACGAATCATGGAGCCCTGTAATTATTTCAATAAAAATAATATTTAAAATTAAAATTATTAAATACAGTAAAAGAAGGTGGTCGCCGGACGGAGAAAAATTTGAACCTTCGTATGAAAAATCGATCCCGAGACACCCCCTGTCCTAATCGCCGTCGCATGTCCCTTGGGCTGAGACACCCCTTGTGCTTCAGGGATGGAATTCCGAGGCACCAAAAATTTTCGTAAGTCGGAATTTTTCAAAATAAAAATTTTTAATATTTAATAGGCAAATTCTAAAATTCTAAACCATGTAAAATTGTTTTTTTTTAAAAAAAGAGATAGTAAAAAGGGTGCTTCTAAGCCTATTTAGGTCATTTTTAGGGCATTTTGTACTTATTCCACCCCTTTACGAAGATTTTTTTCCAAAAAAATACCACTAAAAAAATTTATTTACATATTTTAGTACATATTTGATTCTTTTTGTACATATTTCATACATATTTTAGCATTTTTTATACATATTTTATTTACATATTTTGCGATTTTTCTTACATAAAAGCATCCCTGGTTATTGCTTATTGTACTTTTTCATTTCCATTTTACTTCAATATATTTATGTGTTACCCACATTTATTGCGTTGAAAATTTCAAGCTGGTGTACGGACATTTCGCCTTTTAAAAAATTTTTAATTGACCCGAATCCCGATATTTTTCTCGTCCCGGAACAACCCTGATTCACACCTCCCCGATCTTAGGGACCAATTTTACTTTAATCACTTAAAATACCAGTAGTGAAATTAATTTCTTAGAAATGTAAAAATAAGATGTTAGGCCTAAAAGGCCAAAAACAAAGTTTTGTTAGTTTTCAGTCCCATTCCATATTTTCAGAAATTTTTAAAAATTTCTTTACGAAATTTTTTTTATTTTTTCCCGAAATTGTCCGCAAATGTCCGTCCGCAAATGTCCGTAAGGCGTTTTTAGTATATTTCTATATTTATTTGAAAATTTTTTTAATGATTTCAAATTAATTTTATGTAACTACTTGGGGGAGGGGTTCGGCGGTGCCGATAGGCACGCCGAGAAAATTTTAGTGATTTTTAATGCGATTTGTTAAAAGATTTTGTAGAAAAATGAATAAATTTAGCATTTTTAGCAAATTTTTCAAGAAAATTATGGGTTTTTAAGGTGGGCGATGCCGATAGGCGCCGCTGGATAATTTTTCAAAATTTCAAGGCAATTTATTAACAGAAGTCGTACAAAAATTACTAATTTTTTGAAAAAAATTCTAAAAAAATTCCGAAAAATTCCGACTTTTTATGAAAAATTTCAGAAGCGGAATTCCGAGGCTCCAAAAATCAAACTTACAGGGATTTGGAATGGAAGGCTCTTATTAAGCTCTCCAAAAGAGCACGGACATGTTGCATTAAACCTTTTCTCGATATACTTGCAGTGTTCAGGAATCGTAATTGATGCGCAGCCCCACTCGTAATGAAATTCTGTTGAAAAAAAAGAATTTTTTATTTAAATTTAAAACTTTTTAAACCCCCGCTCGAAAAACATTTGAAGTAAAAACAATGTTTTTCATGTGTGGCGCACAGTTTTTTTTCGAATTTATCTTCATTCCTCGACCCGTTCAATATTCCTGACATGCAAACGAGCGCTGCAAAAGTAACACTTTTTGACAAAAATTATTTAACTAAATTTAAAAATTCCTCATTTAAAAAGTGATGTGAAAAGAAAATTTGAATTTCTATTCGTAATCGATCATTTAATCCAAAACTGATTAATTGTTTGAAGTAGAGTAGAGCGGGACCGGGAATTTTGGGCAAACCGTGACCGGCACTTGCCGGGACCTGAGAAGCCGGGACCGGGACCTCGATTTTTTTTCGGAACCGGGAACCGGGACCAACCGGGAAATTTTAAAAATTTGATAAAAATTCAAATTTTATTTTTTTCAAGTGAAAATAATACAACATTAATTTTTTATTTTGTTTTTTATTTAATAAAATCAAAAAGTTAAAATTTAAATTAATTAATAAAAATTTTCAAATAAAATTTTCTTCAATCATTTCAAACAATTAATCAATTGTTACCCGTCGCCATCGGTTGTTCAGTGTCCCATGAGTTTCTGATGACTCCGCCCTCAACGATGGCACAATTCAAGGCGAACAGAAGGATGATGATGGCACGGCGGAGGACATTCATTTTTAGAAAATTGCGATTTTAGAATCAAAAATCGTTAATATCTAAACTGGAATAATTAATAATGGAATTATTTTTGCCAACAAAGATAAAATAAATAAATTTAAAAAATTTTTATATGGCGAACACTATTAATGAAAGGGATCTGAAGGATTAAAGATATTCATTAATCCACCATAATTAAATGATTTGGAAAATAATTTTTAAAAATAAATTTTCTGAACAGCCAATGCCCTGCTGATGGAGTGAATGGCCACAATGAACAGAAATTATGGAGGGGCGAAATTGGGAAAAGTGTATAGTGATTAATGAATGACTAATCGAAAAGCCATAGCAAATTCCACAAATTGTTTTTTACACATTTTATGCATTTTTAATTTGGTCCGACGGACTGGGAAAATGTGCAAGTAATACCTAATTATTCTGCTGATTAATAACAATAAATATGTATTTAACAAGGAATTGGCGCAATAATTTTATCCATATTTGTAAAATTTACTAAAAATGGCCCAAATATAACTTTAAAAAAATGCAATTTAAGGATTTATCCCAAAAATCCCCAATATCGACTAAAAACCCTCCCAAAAGAAAAGTTTTAACATAGCAATATATTTTTGAGCTCCTTCGTAGTATATCGTAGAAAAAATATAAATCCCTATAATTTACAATCCTATTTTTATATATTACCTTTGAATTTCACCTTCAAGAAGGGTTTTTTTTCCAGGAGACGATATGCGAGCTGAATTAAATATTATTTAATTTTTAATGAAGCTCATACATACTTCCTTGATGACTTCCATGGTCTCTTTGGTTTTAAAGAGCTCAACCATTTCATCTTGCGTCTGTATGATGAGGGCATTTGCCTTTTCGTTGTTTTTTGGGCCGCACGCAGTCTTCAAAGCGGGGCCCAAATTCAAATGGTACTTTCGTTGGAGGGTTCGGGTTGTTGTCAAAGAGACACACCTTAGATATTAATTCATTAAAATCAGGCTCCGGATCATACAAAAGTTATTTTTTCACAGAATGACAATTTCCTCAAATTGTTTCTTTTTTCCCGGAATGAATTTTATCAAAATTTTTTATTTCCGCTAACAAATAAGCAATTTAAGCATTTTTCAAAAACAACGCTCAGCTATTAAAAGTTACAATTAAGAATTCAAGTGTGATAAAAGATTTTCACCAAAAAATAAACTTTGCGATTTGTGTCAATTTGTTAAGAAAAATATGAGTTTTTAGGTGGTTGTGCGGTGCTATTAGCGCCGCCGTGAGAAAGTTGTAATTTTGACATTCTGTAAACAGTTTTTCACTGAAAATTATCTACCGTATCTTCTCTATTATAACCCATTCTCTATAAATCCGCCTACCTCTAATTAAAAAACTAATTTCTTTTTAAAACTTTAATAAAAAAAATTAATTATAAAATAAAACTCGTCTTATGAATTTCCAAAATTTAGCTTAAATTTCTCTGGCTCAAAAAAGAGAATTTTCAAAATTTAAAAAAAATCTAAATTAGGCAAATAGCTTTTTAAGACTTTTTAGCAATAGATTCTAATCTAGAAAATAGGCACTAATAGGTAACTCAAAAAGTTGCTTAACAATAACAACAACAACCAAAAAACATGTTTTTATTGAGTTTCAGGTCACTGGGGATTCAGGAAAAAATAGGCAAAAACCAAAAAATTAAACCTAGGCTTGACCATATTTAAAAATAAATTAAAAAAATACCCTTTACCAGAATAACTTTTTTTATTCTAAGGGCCAAAAATTATTTTTTCTATTATTTTTAGAGTGCCACGGGACCGGGAATTTTTGCCAAAACCGGGACCGGGACTTGCCGGGACCTGAGAAGCCGGGACCGGGACCTCGATTTTTTTCGGGACCGGGACCGCAAGAAAAACCGGGAACCGGGACCAACCGGGAAATTTTAAAAATTCAAAAAATTTTAAAAATTTAAAAAAAAGTCAAATTTTAATTTATATCAAGTGAAAATAATACAAAATTATTTGGTTTTTTATAATAAATTAAATTAATGAAAATTTTCTTCAATATTTCAAACAATTAATCATTTTTGGACTAAATCATCGAATATTAATAGAAATTCAGATTTGATTTTCACATCACTTTTTTTCGGAGCGCTTTTTCAAAAAACTTTTGGGAAAGAAGGGGTCCGGCGGTGCCGATAGGCGCCGCCGGGGGAAATTTTAAAAATTTGGGTGCAATTTGTTAACAGATTTTCAACAAAAAAGGTTGGTTTTTGCGATTATTAAGCTCAATTGGTAGGATTTTCATTTAAAAAATAAAATATGTATCAATTTAAAAAAAACTATGAGGAATCATATTTTCTTTATAGGAAACTCACGAGTATACAAAAAAAAACTGAAAATAATCTAATTTCTGTAGAGGGATTGAACCAGGGGAAAGAAGAAGGGAAAGTCAAGGAGACTAGCCATTAGGCCATTTGCACACTTGGGCAGTGTTACTTTTAAAGAATATATTAATTATTATTTTTCCCTTTGACTCCAATTTTCTTCACTAATTTTTCACTCAGACCCACATTCTTACCAGTGCTTGTTTTTCCCGGTTCCCGGTTGCCCTACCGGGACCGGGACCTGAGCTTTTCAAAACCCGGGACCGGGACCTCGGATGACCGGGAATTCCCGGCCCGGTCCCGGTCCCGTGGCACTCTAATTATTTTCAAATGTATTTTTTCTATTAATATTTTTCAAAATCGCAGCGCTGGGGCGTAAAGGTAAGAATTTGTAATGGTCTTGCAGGAATTTGTAGCGTTATTGCACAAAAAATTACACATTTTTCCATTTTGGGGTCAAAAAAAATAGTGAGTAAAAATACCAAAATAGTGATAAAAAAAGGTGGCAAAACGTGCAAAATAGTAAATAATTTTTAGCCAAAAATTGAGCAAAAAGAATTTTTATTTGCTAGTTGCAGTTGCAAGTGAGTAGAACTGGGATTTTTAAGGGAAAATACCCAAAATAGGTACCTAAAAAATAATTTTTTAAATTAAAAATTTTTTCATGAAAGTGAATTTTTGAGAAAATTATTGCCTAAATAGTGATTTCTAGTGACCATGTTTTCCATATTTCGCGATTTATGTCCATATTTTGGATTTTTCCAAAAAATTTTTATTAGAACGGCCCCATTAGCTAAATTGGATTTTGACCCACAAAATTAAAAATTTTTCTTAAAAATACATATTTATAAAAATTTTAACGAAAATATTGATTAAATTTAAATTTTCTTAAAAATTGTTTAATTATTTTAATAGCATATTTAGCGATTTAGAAAGTTTTATTTTGCGTTAAGCGAATTTGAAGAAAATTTTGAAAAATTATACCCTCAATTTGGAAAAATTTATGTCAGACTTTTTGCAACTATGTGTCCATATTTCGAGATTTTCGTATGTCCATATTTCGCGATTTTTATCCATATAATTCCGAACCCTAGACATCAGAATCCAAAATTTTTAATGTAGAAATGAGTTTTTTTGAGCTCCTTTCTTCAAAAATTTATAATTATTAAAAATTGTGAACTGTTTAGCCTACAATGATTTCAGCCGCTTTTACCGCAGCGACTAAGTCAGAGAATGCTCCGTTCCGATTCAGGTTGTTGAAGATGAGAGTTTCGGCGATTGTTGACCCTTGAAGGTTTCTATACAAAAACAAAAAGATTGATTTAAAATTACCAAGAAAATATTTCATGTAAGCCGTTAATTCATTTTTGGTGTACAGCTTGCGATAATTGATCCGCGTTTCACCTTGCGAACCCTCGGCTGGTTCGATGGTCATCTGAATTAAACAAAAACAATTTAAAAATTAAATTTTCTTACAATGACAATTTTGGTACAATGACGATCTAACCAACACGCGACAGCATGGCCAGTCTCATGGAAACTAGGCCGTTGTTCTTCCACAGCAATGGAGTTCCATTGCATCATTGCTGACACGAACTTTAAAATATTTAATAAAATTAACTGGGTAGAGGGAAAACTTGTCAACTATCGTATTTTTTGGTTTAATAATAAATTTTTTAAGCAATTTTTTACAGCTGGGAGTTTATGGTTGTGATTTTCCATAGTTTTGCCAGATTGGCAAGACCAGCTTCGGCAAGTGAGTTAAGTATTAGTATCGCTTTTATTTTTTCAACTCCCACACCCAAAAGAAGAGTTTATTTAGTGGTATTGACCTAACATAGATGGACTTTATTTTCAACTCTGTTTTTCAAATTCGAAATGCTCTTTTTGGAAAATTTTTGCAAAATTTTTAAATGCTTTTGAGCGATTTTGCAACACACGGCGGTTTTTGGGGGTCCTGATCACGACATCTTGTTAGCATTTTCTACCTCATACAATTTATTGTATTTATTTTTCAGGAAATTTTATTTGTGTACCACGCCAAAGATTTGTAGGGCCCGATGCACTTACCAACCATGTGGGTTTTTTAATAAACTGAAAATTAAGAAAGAAACTAATTCATTACTTTTTCAGATTTTGTGACATTTTTTTAATGGTTTATAGGATATATTTTGGGGGGTTTTTCGCACATTTAAATGCATAATTGGCGTTTTTTGTAATTAAAAATAAAAATCCTAGCCCTCGTTAAAGTAGAACCCTTTTTATTCTCAAGCATTCAAACAACAGCATGCGATTACTCTTATTCTTCCAAATAAAATTTTTAATTCTTGTTTTTGTGAAATTTATGGACCGAAATTGTCATGGACCAGAAATGCCGGGACCTGGCCGAAATTTTCAATTCGGAAAGAAAATAGCGAAAAGTAGGCAAAAATATTTCAAAAATTAATTTTAATTATTTTTTAATGTAAATATAAAAATCTTTTTAAAATATAAAAAAAATCAAAAAATGCGTTCTTTTAAAATTTTGCTTAAAATTATTCTCAATTGTTTTTAATTTGAAATAGCTAATAAACTAAAGCGTATTTGTATGCCTTTCCTTTTTCGACAAGGCGCTTAAAGCGGCAGCTGCTGATGGTCTACTTACGGGTGAGTTTCGTGCATTCCACATGGCGAAACTTGGCAAGGCTGTCATTACCATAATGGCACCCTTCGAATACAGCACGATGATATTCAGTGGCTGATGCTGTAGACCAGTAGAAAAATAGAACTGCCAAAACAATAATGAATTTATGAACCATTTTAACTCTGTCAAAAATGTAAAATTAAAAGACTCAAATCACGGTTGAATACTGTTTTCTTTCTCGGTCTCGGGTTTTTTGGCTCGGAAGCCGAGAAATTTTTATGCTATTAAGATGGCCTCATCAATTAATTTACGTAAGACAATGTGCGAGTCGCAGCCGGGTGGTGCCCAGTCAAACAGGGAGAAGGACGAAGACCCAATCTTGGATCCACTAAATGGGGATTAGTAATAGGGGCGGGGATTCCCGTACATAGATTGTAAACTGGGGAATAATGATCTTCCTGGATAAAGGGCATTCAAAATACAAAAATATTTTATTAATATTTTCCATTTTTCTGCTTACATAAATACATTTTTCGCTTCTCGATTCGATGAAAAAACATTTAGAATGATTTTATTTCCTTTAACGGGATTGATATGCCGATGATATTGACGGCCAAAGCAGCTCCCCCCCCCTCGTCCCTTCTCCGAGTGTTTTTCCGCTTCACTATAGCATTGGGTGGTCCTTCGTCCCGTCCTAGCGCTCTTTCTTTGTTTTTCTCCATGTACTTTATTTTTCGTAGCCATGGGCAACTAATTTTATTTCGCGGAGCGGAATGGGTGGTCCTTTCTGCCCCCCCCCCACTCCCGAATGCTTTCTCTTCTCAATTTACGTCCACGTCAGGGATGGGCCAAATTGAAAAATAAAAAGCTGCGAAAAGCGAAATTTGCGAAACTGAAAAATGCGAAATGAAAAAAAAAGCGAAATGCGAAAAGCCAAAATATGCGAAAATGCGAAAAGCGAAATGCGAAAAGCGAAATGCGAAAAGCGAAATTTTTTCTACAACTTTTTAATAGTTAAAATCATAAAGCAAAAATCATTATTTAAAATTTTATTCCAAATTTAAAAATCAATAAAACGCTTTTTTGAGGCGCGTTTTTTCCAAAAAAACTTTGGGAAGAGGGGGCAGGCGGCGCCGGCAGGCGCCGCCGGGAAAATTTTTGAAAATTTGATTAAATTTGTTGACAGATTTTCACCAAAAAATCATCAAATGCGATTTTGGGCCATTTTCTAAGAAAAAATAGGAGTTTTGGGGGCGCGGCGGTGCCGATAGGCGCCGCCGGGGAAAAAAATTGGAAATTTTGATCATTTATAAACAGTTTTTCACTGAAAATTAGCCAATTTATAGGTAAAATTTTGAAAAATTTTATGGGAATTTAATCCAATTCTTAGGGGTGTAAAAGTCGCATTTCGCGCCAAAAAGCGAAATGCGAAAAGCGAAATGCGAAACGCCAAAAAATGCGAATAATGCGAAAGGCGAAATGCGAAAAGCGAAACCTCGGCCCATCCCTGGTCCACGTCTGGCAAGAGACGGGCGCACTCGACCAATTTGTCTTCCCATTCCGTCCCAGTTGTTTTTCTCCGTAATTCCGGGTGGCCAACCGTCGCTGCCCCCCCCCATTTTCCGCCAACATTAAGCATACAAAATGCCACTAGAATTTAGTAGGGCGAAAGCTGATGGATGGCAAAAACAAGGCGGAATAGTGGAAAATTCGAAAAGCACTACTAAAACATTCCATAAGCATGACTTTTATTTTTAGCGACGTCCTATGCTTTTGATGGGAGAAAATCATTGTTTGAGAATTTGGCTAAAAAAAATTTGAAAATAATTTAAGCTTTCCTATTTTACCGCCTATTCGAATTTCATTTTGAATTGGTGGAAATATGGAAAAAGTGTTTTTATAAGGTGCTGTGACGAAGTTAGAAAACTATAAATGATAATAATTGAAAGGGATAGTAGCTCTAGATTCAACATCTTCTACTATCTTATATATTTTTAAAAAATCTAGCAAAATAAATAATAAAAATTTTTATTTATGGTTTCTAAGGAATTAAAAAACCCGGGCATGTGTAAAAACAGTCAAAAATGCGATTTAGAGAAAATCTATAAAACAAAAATCAAGTAAAAATTATAGAGTCTGGTAATATTTTAAATCAAAGTGACTTTTTGAAGAAAACCCGTAAAATTCGTTTCTTAGTGATGCAATTTTATTTTTTATTACAATTTGGTCACAATTCTGCTGGAGACGACATTTTATCCTTGAAAAGCATGACAAGACTTGACAACAATATGAAAAAACAATCATTGAATGGATAGAGGAGCATAATTTTTCTAGTCATTTTTTGCTGTCGGCCATAAATGTCGAAAAATAAATATTAATTTAATCAGCTTTTGATTCAATTACATTTATTTTGGACGTGCAGCTTGGACCCAACAGAATTTGCCTTACAATTTCGAAGCACAGCAACAAAAAAAAACAGATATTTCCAATTCAAGTAAAAATACTAATTTTGAGCACTCAAAGGTGGAGGGCTTTCATTAATCACTTTTGCCCTTTTAGAAATGTTCAATCAAATAAATTTTGATCAAATGACGCTAAAAAGAAACGTTGAAGGGTCCGTTGTACAGCAATGGACAAACGCAACAAAGGTAAACATTGAATAAAAAGTGGGTAAAAATATCCATCATAGGTCCCAGACTCAAAATTGCATAAAAACACTCATAGGTTTTCTTAGGTGCTGAAAACGCCTAAACCATCAAAAAACGGCGCGGCAAAGCGTTTAAACCGGTTTTTGAACCGATTTAAAACTCGAAAAATTAAGAGATTTGCACTATAACTTTTTTTAAAGATCGAATCCTGACAAATTTGGTATCATTCGAAAGCTCTTGATGATCTAAGTCAAAAATCAGGGAATGAAGTCGAGCCGTTGCCATCAGAGCAATTGGACTACTTCAGGAAACCCATAAAAAATTTTTATGCAATTTTGAGTCTGGGACCTATGATGGATATTTTCCAAAAATTGTTGAAGTACCAAAAATAAATTTGACATTTAATAGAAAAGATTTCTTTGGCTAAGAGTCAAAGGGACAGGGAATTCACCTGGTATAAGCACTGGTCCATCAATTTTAAGGATAACAGAAAATGGTCGGTCAAAGGCATAAGCAAACGAAAATGGAGTCTAATCTGCCCCGGGCAAAGGAATTTTTAATGAAATTTGCTACGGGAAAAAGTACGTTTTTTAAACTTTTGATTTAAAATGAAAAGGGATAGAAATTAATATTATTTTCATAAATTTTCCGCTAATCACTCTCGGCCTCCCTCACCCTGGTTACCCCTTGTCGCTAAAAATATATTTTTAAAAACCAACGAAGAAGGAATGTGTTTTTTGATGCTTTACAATTCAAATAATTTTAGGACTATCAGATAATTGGTGTTTTTTTGGCCAATGGCTTTCGCCTCCATCGCGAACCTTTTTGCCGGTTTTAAAGAACTGTTACCAAACGGTAAAAATTTTTTAAAATGATGTTTTTTTGATTTTTTTATCACCAAATTTTTTGGAATTTTTGAATTGAATTTACAAAGATTTTTAGCTCAAATCAGATCCAAATTGTTCCTTTGAAATTATTTACGCTGGCGGAGAATTAAACGAAGAGCAATCTCAAAACTTTTTGAAGCAACATGGACGTTTGCGTATAAAATCGGGACTTTTATTTGCATATTTTTGCATATTTCGCAATTTTTTGTACATACCTTGCAAAAATATGCAAATAAAAGTCCCGATTTTATACGCAAACGTCCATGTTGCTTCAAAAAGTTTTGAGATTGCTCTTCGTTTAATTCTCCGCCAGCGTAAATAATTTCAAAGGAACAATTTGGATCTGATTTGAGCTAAAAATCTTTGTAAATTCAATTCAAAAATTCCAAAAAATTTGGTGATAAAAAAATCAAAAAAACATCATTTTAAAAAATTTTTACCGTTTGGTAACAGTTCTTTAAAACCGGCAAAAAGGTTCGCGATGGAGGCGAAAGCCATTGGCCAAAAAAACACCAATTATCTGATAGTCCTAAAATTATTTGAATTGTAAAGCATCAAAAAACACATTCCTTCTTCGTTGGTTTTTAAAAATATATTTTTAGCGACAAGGGGTAACCAGGGTGAGGGAGGCCGAGAGTGATTAGCGGAAAATTTATGAAAATAATATTAATTTCTATCCCTTTTCATTTTAAATCAAAAGTTTAAAAAACGTACTTTTTCCCGTAGCAAATTTCATTAAAAATTCCTTTGCCCGGGGCAGATTAGACTCCATTTTCGTTTGCTTATGCCTTTGACCGACCATTTTCTGTTATCCTTAAAATTGATGGACCAGTGCTTATACCAGGTGAATTCCCTGTCCCTTTGACTCTTAGCCAAAGAAATCTTTTCTATTAAATGTCAAATTTATTTTTGGTACTTCAACAATTTTTGGAAAATATCCATCATAGGTCCCAGACTCAAAATTGCATAAAAATTTTTTATGGGTTTCCTGAAGTAGTCCAATTGCTCTGATGGCAACGGCTCGACTTCATTCCCTGATTTTTGACTTAGATCATCAAGAGCTTTCGAATGATACCAAATTTGTCAGGATTCGATCTTTAAAAAAAGTTATAGTGCAAATCTCTTAATTTTTCGAGTTTTAAATCGGTTCAAAAACCGGTTTAAACGCTTTGCCGCGCCGTTTTTTGATGGTTTAGGCGTTTTCAGCACCTAAGAAAACCTATGAGTGTTTTTATGCAATTTTGAGTCTGGGACCTATGATGGATATTTTTACCCACTTTTTATTCAATGTTTACCTTTGTTGCGTTTGTCCATTGCTGTACAACGGACCCTTCAACGTTTCTTTTTAGCGTCATTTGATCAAAATTTATTTGATTGAACATTTCTAAAAGGGCAAAAGTGATTAATGAAAGCCCTCCACCTTTGAGTGCTCAAAATTAGTATTTTTACTTGAATTGGAAATATCTGTTTTTTTTTTGTTGCTGTGCTTCGAAATTGTAAGGCAAATTCTGTTGGGTCCAAGCTGCACGTCCAAAATAAATGTAATTGAATCAAAGCTGATTAAATTAATATTCAACGAGTATTAATATTAGAGCCTGGACGGGACCGTGGAACCGCTGGGATTTTTCCGGGATTTCCGGCCCCGGCCTTTGTTTTTTTATGATAAACCACCGGGACCGGGAGAGTCCTGGAAAAACGGGAGTGACTGTCCCGGGACCCCGCCACGGTCCATTTTCAAAATCCCGGCCCCGGCCTGGCTAGTTGGGCAGTGACAAACGGGACTAAATGTCACAAGTGAAAAAACGCCAAATTTGAAAATTACAATTAATTTGGCGAAATGTCTTTAGTTCAAAGTTTGAAGATAAAACTTAAGAGATTTTTGGAAATTTGTACAATTATTAAAGGTTCTAGTCGGTTTTACGCGTCCCATCACATTTTACGCGTCCCATCACATTTTACGCGCCCAACAACACTTTACGCGTCCCATCACATTTTACGCGTCAAAAAATGTTTTTCGAACCGTCAATCGGAAACTTTATACCTTCCGAATAGTCTAATTGTTCTTGTTTGTATACTTTGATCATCGAAATGTGCAAAAGCAACTCTAAGCACACTTAATGATGTCAACAGAAATTCAACTAATATAAGAAAAAAGTTTACAAAAGCCTAAGCTTAGGCCTAGTCTAACCATAAGCCATTGTTCGAGTTGCCTGTGTATAAGTTGTCATGATAACCTTAGGTTTAACAACGAAATCTTTAATTAAAAACTTTACTGAATACCTGACAAAAAAAAATAGTTTTTCTCTTAGTTATTAGGACAACTATTATACCATGAGACCAGGGATGGCACGGAATTCCGATTTCCGAAAATTTTTGGGGCCTCGGAATGCCATCCCCGCCATGGACACAAAATGTCATGGGACGCGTAAAGTGTTGTTGGGACGCGTAAAATGTGATGGGACGCGTAAAATGTCATGGGACGCGTAAAACCGACTAGAACCTTATTAAAAAGTTCACAAAACCCACATAAAACATCATAATGTAATTTAAAAATTGCATTTTATATTAATTATTTCTTAAAATGAATGTAAAATCTACAAAACTTCCCCACCTGCCCATTGCTCACAGGGGAGTATGATCGTTATGTTAAATCCCAAAATTGTGTTTGAACTGGTCAAAGAGTAGACTTTTTAATGCCTCTTTAGACTGAACATAAAGGAGACCAACTATCGCCGTGATCATTCGCTGGACTCTGCTAAGGTGCCGTCATGCCTGATCAGAGAAGTGCCAATTGTCCGTGTGCCGTACCCGTTCTCTGGTTCATCTTCCGCAACCATCGGCGGATGCCGAGCATTTCCGTCCGCGCTTGAAATTGGCGATTATCCGCCACAGCGACGCCAACATTTGTATGAGCGGCGAGAGGAATTTTTCCATCGAACGGCATAATGCCAACAGAATGGTGCGAGCAGCACAAAATTGAGCTGGGAGCAGCTTGACCGCTGATCTCTCTCCAACCCCTTAAAAAATCTTGGTCAACCCATTAACCCCTTTTCATTATTGGAAGAGATGGGAAATAAATCGGACAGTTTCGCCGAAGCGATCGAAGAAATTGCTTAAATTTTATAGGCCTCAGAAGAATTCCGGGTTTGCCACTTCCATTTTTGTATAACTCGGTATTTCCGGTTTCCGTAATTTTTGATGATCCAAGAAAAATGTTTCCATAATTTTTAGGCCTAACAATTAATTAATTTCTGTTTTCGAAAAATTTTTTGGTGGCCTTGAATTTCTTACGCTTCACTCAAACAAACAATTAAGGCTAAACTATTGACGTTTACGACACCAAAAATTGGAAAATATATGTATTTTAGGCACAATTCTAAACAGCTTCGATAATGTATCTTTTTAACAAATAAATTCGGATCACAGCATAGGCAACAAATGGAACAAGGAGAGACAAAAAAAAGTATTTTGTCTATTAACTGTTATCATTTTGATCACTTTTTAATTTCCTACCATTGATTGATTTGATAAGATTATCGATTGATCAGAAATGAGGGGGAGGGAACAATCGGCAAATGAATGAATGAATTAATGTGTGTATAAGTGCTAACACATAAGCAAACAGCAGATGTCGTTGCGAAGAGACAATTAGTTAGAAACCCGAAAAATGCCAAAATGCACCTGACTGTATTTATGCATATGTTTGTTGTTGTTGTGTGTGTGGTGCTTTGCTTGTGGTACTCGTTTTTGGAAAGAGGGGTAATGCCAATAAATCGGACAGTGTCACAGAAGAAAACCGGAAATTCCTGTTTAGAGGCCTCAGAATTGCGGTTCTTCATTATGTTTCCGGTTTCCGCAATTTACGATTGTCCCAAAAGAATGGTTTCCGTAATTCGAGGCTTAACAGTTTAACTCTTTGATGGCCACAATTTCTTAAATTTGAAGAGCTTTCAAACTCTATTTTCTGATTTGTTTTTGCGATTTTTTTTGAGGGGGGGGATTAACGACGTTCGAGTTTCAAAAATATGTAAAGCCTTCAAAACTTTTAAATTATCAATATTTCATTCTTACACTGGCAATGGTAAAGTTTTGTGGTCTTTTCGAAAAATAAATTTAAGAAGCGCATTTTGTCCGAAAAATGCGCTTCAGACTACAAAACTTTACCATTGCCCTTACACTGTTCGATTTTTTAACTGGAGAATAAAGCTTTGATAGAAGATACAAAAGGTAAAAAATAATAATTGGTAAACGCCGTAATTAAAACAAAAATAATTATAAAAAAACAATTAAGTTTACGACAACAAAAATTTGAAGAAAAAATAATTTTTGACACAATTTTAAACAGTTTCAATAATGTATCATTATAACATAACAAATAAATTCGTCAATTCTCTCATCATTTGATCGGTATTTCTTCCCATTTCCATTCACACGTCCGGGTTCAGCTGGTCGCAATTCACAGCAGTGTGTCCGGGTGTTTTGCACGTACTGCAGACAACTTCCATGTCGGCTAAATTTCAATTTGACCATGAAACGGTTAATTTTTTTCATCGATTTCAAAGAAAAGTGTTGTCACCGTTAAAATAGAAAGAGTGAACGTTGTTTTTTTTGGGCAGTCGTCCTTGGGAGACCTACAAATTTTTACCGAAGCATATATTAATTGCAACAAATTGGTGGCAAATAAATAAAATTAAACTATATTTTGGTAATAGTTTAGATGGTACCACACATTTTTGACAATTCAAAAATTTTTTAAATTAATAAAAACAAGTCTTATGGGGTTTCGGAGGTCGCTGATCACGATGGCACCATCTAAACTATTACCGCGAAAATATTCATCTTTCGTTGTTTATTTGCTTTAAAAATTGTGCATTTTTCAATTCACTCTACGGGACCCGAGACGTAGGCTGCACAGTTTTGCGTGGCATTTGCGCCGAAGTCGAGGCCACTTGAGGTGACTGGTTTTGCGTCGACTTTGTCGCTCGCTGCTGATGTTAATTTGTTTCAAGAATTTAGCATTTCTTCTATTCACTCTACCGGGATTCCGAGACTGCGGCAAAACAACGACAGCATTCAGCTGGGAGGAGGGCGGTGCCACGTTCGAATTTGCCGCATGCTCCACAACGACATCACTCAGGTCGGAGGGAGGTGCCACGATCGAATTTGCCGCACCAATTGCATTGGGCTCTTCAATGTTGGGAAGTTCTGGAGTTTCCTCTAAAAAAAGTAAAATAACCACATCAAAATTGTTTGGAAAAATGTTTTATAAAAACATAAAATTGTGAAAACTCGTTAAAAATCTTTCCTTTTAAATTTTCTTAAAATCTAACAATAAATTCTAAACTGTTGATAGTTTTTTTTAGTACACAACAAATTCTTTTCACCTTCGACGGCGCATGACCAGAAGCGATGACCAAGACGACGGCACAAATTTGCAGGCAGTGACGGAAAGCAACACCAACAGAGGGACAGAAGGACGACCAGCGCTGCCAAACCAGTGATGGCAACAGGGCACCACGTCGGTGTTGGCACTGTTGGATTTGGCGTGCAACACCGACGTGGTGCCCTGTTGCCATCACTGGTTTGGCAGCGCTGGTCGTCCTTCTGTCCCTCTGTTGGTGTTGCTTTCCGTCACTGCCTGCAAATTTGTGCCGTCGTCTTGGTCATCGCTTCTGGTCATGCGCCGTCGAAGGTGAAAAGAATTTGTTGTGTACTAAAAAAAACTATCAACAGTTTAGAATTTATTGTTAGATTTTAAGAAAATTTAAAAGGAAAGATTTTTAACGAGTTTTCACAATTTTATGTTTTTATAAAACATTTTTCCAAACAATTTTGATGTGGTTATTTTACTTTTTTTAGAGGAAACTCCAGAACTTCCCAACATTGAAGAGCCCAATGCAATTGGTGCGGCAAATTCGATCGTGGCACCTCCCTCCGACCTGAGTGATGTCGTTGTGGAGCATGCGGCAAATTCGAACGTGGCACCGCCCTCCTCCCAGCTGAATGCTGTCGTTGTTTTGCCGCAGTCTCGGAATCCCGGTAGAGTGAATAGAAGAAATGCTAAATTCTTGAAACAAATTAACATCAGCAGCGAGCGACAAAGTCGACGCAAAACCAGTCACCTCAAGTGGCCTCGACTTCGGCGCAAATGCCACGCAAAACTGTGCAGCCTACGTCTCGGGTCCCGTAGAGTGAATTGAAAAATGCACAATTTTTAAAGCAAATAAACAACGAAAGATGAATATTTTCGCGGTAATAGTTTAGATGGTGCCATCGTGATCAGCGACCTCCGAAACCCCATAAGACTTGTTTTTATTAATTTAAAAAATTTTTGAATTGTCAAAAATGTGTGGTACCATCTAAACTATTACCAAAATATAGTTTAATTTTATTTATTTGCCACCAATTTGTTGCAATTAATATATGCTTCGGTAAAAATTTGTAGGTCTCCCAAGGACGACTGCCCAAAAAAAACAACGTTCACTCTTTCTATTTTAACGGTGACAACACTTTTCTTTGAAATCGATGAAAAAAATTAACCGTTTCATGGTCAAATTGAAATTTAGCCGACATGGAAGTTGTCTGCAGTACGTGCAAAACACCCGGACACACTGCTGTGAATTGCGACCAGCTGAACCCGGACGTGTGAATGGAAATGGGAAGAAATACCGATCAAATGATGAGAGAAAGCAGTCCCTTCTCCACCACTTCGGTCAGCGTCTGCGACTTTTGGATGAGTCCCTGGTCGTACGCTTGACGCAGCGACAGTTCCGCGCGCGTGGCCAAGTCGGTGAATTTGCCGCTGCGCGGGTTGAGCGCATGCGCTAGCATTGCCTCCGCAATGGTCAGCCGTTGGTTGGTCGCCGTGTTGATGCATTCGCGCACGTTGTCCTTGACCAGTGGTCGTTGGCGGTCCAGCGCGTCACGTAGCGTGAATCGCTCGCCGGACGAACCGAAACGGTCCACAAACTCGCCGGCATGTGCGTCGATGAAGCCGTCCACGATGCAGTCGGTCAGCGTCAGTGCGAGCAGCGGCTGCGCACTCGGAAATTGGATGTAGCCATGGGCGAGCGCGTCGCGGAGCGAAATGGGATCCTGCACATATTTACCGCGGAACACGCCGCTGGTTGGGTTCAACACACCTAAAACGGGCAAAAAAAAACTTAGAATGATCAGCATTTCTATGCGGGTTATAATTTTTCCAATTGTTTAGTATTACAACGAATTTCTGATATTTTTTTATCTATCAGAGGAAATCGGCGATCACTTTTCGACATTCATCCTTTAATCCCCTCCATTTGGTAATAGGTCTGGTCTAATCGCCTAATTAAGCGCTAATTGACATAGCACACCCCTCAAGCGGACCATTCTTCAAAGCCTGCTCCAGCTCCATGGGCGGCAGCTTCAGCACGCCCATTTTGATCAACCGGTGCTGCACATCGGTGGGGCAAATGTGCCGCGAGTCGAACAGGGACAGCAGTTCGCCCGTTTTGATGTCACGCAGCTGGCGCGAGTCGGGATCGTACAGGCCAATTTGGATGGCCTCCAGCAGGGTCACTTCTTGGCCCGTTTCCGGATGCTTTATGCCATGGCGTCCGTTTAGAATTTCGGTGATGTTCTCACTGATCAGGCCCATGTCTACCTGGAAAACATAGAAAATTTTTACAATCAAAAATATTTTCTCGTAAATTTTCGAATTTCCAAAGAATCAAGAATCCGTGAATCAATGGCATGAATGAAAAACAGGGGGCACTTCAGTCCCCCCGCTCCCTCTCATTTTTGTAATTTTTTTCTTCAAAAAAAGTAGAAATTTTTTTGCGTATCTTCATAAAAATACTTTCCAAAATTTTCACAGAAAATTTTTCTGTATTTTCCTTTTTTAAAATTTCAAGTTCAAAAACACTAATGTTTTTCTGAATGGTAAAAGGAAAACACATAGGACCAAATCCAAAATCTTATAGAATTATAACAAAATATTTTGTTATGAATGTAAATTTTCTATAAGTCGAGACTCTCGAACTATCATTAGATCCGCGAATGCTCTAGAATTAATCACAAACCACATTTTAATCCAATTTTTCCTCACCGCTTTGTCCAACGAAACGCTTTGGCCACTGACAATGCCAAAGAATTCGCCGCCCGCACTCAAATTCAGCAGGCCTTGTCGAATTTCCTGCAGGGAAAAATGGTGAAATTATTATTGTTTTTTAATTATTTCATATAGCCCTAAACCTCTGGGGTCCCCAGACATTAGAGACATTTTTGTCCAAAAACATTTCAATTGCCCAAAATGCCTGATTCCCAGAAATATAGTCATTAAACATTTTCGGATATATTCTCCGACCATGAAAAACTACAGTAACAGTTAAACGCCAATGGAACGAAAGAAGAAAAAAAAATCAAAAGCCTAAAACTGATTTTTTTTTCTGAATTGCAGTCCGTTAAAAGTGTTACGAAATTCTATTGCGTCTTTTAATACCTTTTGATCACGAATCCATTGGATGGCATCCTCAACTCGACGAAAAGCGTTGCCACGCGTGTCGGACGATGCGGTCAAGTACCGTTCAGTGACGTAGCGTGCTCCCTGGCTGACAATGAGGCAAAGGCACTGCATCGGTGCGTCTTCCGGTCGGCCAAGGTAGGTAGTTCGGCCTTGTCCCAGACCAATAACTCTAAAAAAAATAATCAGCTTATCAGTCATTTTTCGGGAGGGGTGGGGAGTACGGGGGAAGTTGTGTGAAGCGCGCACACGAAAAGGGTGGCAGGAGGGGCCTTTTACCCCTCCCGAACCGCTGACAAAAAAAAATTTTTTTTTTTTTTGAAAAATTTCTTTTTGAAATTTCTTTACACTTTTTCGCTGGGGGGGGGGGGGGAAGGACGGGGGAAGTTGTGTGAAGCGCGCACACGAAAAGGGTGGCAGGAGGGGCCTTTTACCCCTCCCGAACCGCTGACAAAAAAAATTTTTTTTTTTTTTTTTTTTGAAATTTCTTTACACTTTTTCGCTGGGGGGGGGGGGACGGGGGAAGTTGTGTGAAGCGCGCACACGAAAAGGGTGGCAAGAGGGCCTCTCCGCATCTTTCCCTCACGAACCGCTCACAAAGAGGGATCGCCAGCCATGCCCCAAATTCGTAAGGCCCATGCCTTAGTCGCCATGCCATCATGACACATCAATTGCCACCCAACTTGCGCTCACCTTCCGTAGTAGTCGTGCAGCGAGAACAGCGACCACTGGTCGTGGCCGTCAGTGACGTTGACCATCTTGCGAATGTAAACGTCGCGCAGCGTGTCGGTGGTGATCAAATGCTTGTTGGTGGTGGACGGCATCATCTCGAGCAGAGCGACGAACACCGACGCGCACACTTGCTCAATGTCCTGGTCAGTGGGCTTTTGATTAAACCCTAATTTGCCGCCCTCCTCTCGTCACCTCGTCGTCGTTGCCAAGATCGTTTTGAAGATGTTTGAGCTGTTTGATCCCCTGCACATTGATGTCCGGGAAATCGATGAAGAAGCGTGAACACATGTACTGAAAAATGGCGGAAAGAATTATTAGCTAATTAATTAATTGCTTAATTGTGCCGCAGTAAAATAACCTAAAGGCGGAGGGAAAAAGATTTGGCTGAACTTTCCAGAGAATGAAAATGAATTTTGAGGGAGTTGAGAGATTGGAACCCTTTTTCGGCTCAAGACTCTCGAATGTCACGTTAATTACGATGAGTCATCAAAGGACAAATGACCTTTTCCATGTCGCTGCAATTAGCGGTTGCCGAGTAGACATGTGCCAGCAAATTGAAGAAATGAATTTTGTTTCTTCTAAAATTAACAAACCCAATTAAACTTGGGATTGGTTTAAGGCTTTTATGTTGCAAATTTGGCTCTATTACAGTTCGTACGACCATATAATGATTTAGCAATTTTAATGCACCAAAATTTTTTCTAGAAGCATCCCAATGAAGCATTCTTGGAATCATTTATGTTGCAAAAAAGTTATGGCCTGAAAACTTCAAAAAACTGTTTACGAAATTTTTTTTAAATTTTGCATACTAATAGAGGATTCTTAGGCCTATTGAATTATATGTACTAAGAATGCTTAATTTGGATGCTTCTAGAAAAAGGTTTTGCGCTCTAAGTTACTATATTTTATGCCGCAAACATACATTTATTTGTACACTTAGAATTTTTGTTATGTACATACATAATTCACGCAAAAGGGAAGAAAAAAACAATGTCCGACGAGTGGGGTGGAAATGAAAATGGGTTTCGAAATGAGTGAACATGTTGCAGTGAGAAAACAAAGGAAAGAAAATTTGCTTAATCGTATTGTGTGAACGATGAAACGAAAGGGAAGAAATAGCACAAGGGAATGAGAAAGAAAGGAATTTGTATGACCATTCCGCCATTCCCTGCTCATTCGGCTATTTCAAATGCATAGAAAGAAAACATTATTCACTAACAAAGTTGGTGGGCAGACGGTGAGACAGATATCGATTGATTGAGCAAAAGAGCAATTGGGCACAGAAGAAGCAGTAGCAAGTACATACGCATATGTCTGTATGTATTTTGAACATTGTTTTGGTGTTTTTAGAAATAAAGGGCTAAAAATTCCCAGGCATATGTAATCGATGCGATTAAAATTTTTACGATAAATTTCATATTTTTAAAGAACAAATACATTATAAATATTATAACGCAGCATACTGCAACATCATTTTCTGTACAATAAGAAAAAACAATTTCAAAAAAATGGAATTGATAATTTATCTAGTCAAAAAGCATCATCAGCAGAAAACAAAAAACAAACTCATTGATTGATCAATGATCAATTAAGGTGGATGCAATTAATTAATTGTTTAATTAATGATCTCTGATTACGGTAATCACTCGTTTTTTCTTTTGCCTTTCTCTGGAACAATTAAATTTGTTAGAGGGCAAAGAGTAGAAAATTAAACAGTAAAAAAAGAAAGAAACAAATTTAATTAGGTAATTATTAGGGAGTCCAATTATATGCACATGCATATTTTTTTCCTGGACTGTGGGAGGCCTGAAACGCACGAAAAACATGTTTTTAGCGTGTTTTGAAGCTTCTAGGATGACTTTCCATATGCATGTTTTGCATATTTGTGCATATTTTGGCATTTCGTGCATATTTTATGTGCATATTTGGGCATTTTTCCAAAAAAACCTCTAATAGAACGGTCCCCAACAGACAAATTGGCCTTCTTGACCTCAAAAACCGGAAAATTTTCCAAAAAAATAATTTTTTAGCAAAATTTTCACAAAAATATTGAATAAATAAATTTTCTCAAAAAATGGTTAAATGTCAAAAATAAGCAAAAAAAAAACAAAATTTCGCTTTTTGGGTTGGTTTTTCGCAAAAAATGAGTAAATTTTTGCTTTATCATGTTTTTTTCTTCTAAAATGATTTTTAATACCACATTCAGCCATTTTTTGAAGATTTTACTTAATATTTAACAAATTTGAAGAAATTTAGAGACATTACACCCTTAATTTGGAAAATTTATATGCATATTTTTCACTTTTTATGTGCATATTTTGCCATTTTTGGTGCATATTTTATTCGCATATTTTGCGATTTTATGTGCATATTTTTGGACTCCCTAGTAATTATGTGTCTCTGTTGCGACTTGTAAATGTGTGTGTGTGTGTGTGTGTGTGTTTGAGTGAATGAGTTATGAAAGTGATTTGCTTGCACAACGACCGAAGGTGGGCAACCCAGTGACAAAAAATTCTCGAAATTTTTTTGAGGGTTAGGCACCGCCTACGGTGTGAAAATGTGGTGATGAAAAAAGGGAATTAAAAAAACAAAGAATCATATTGAGGAACCATGGGGAGGATGACAAAACGGTGCTGTCCTACAGGAAATGGGGCTGATCAGCAGCAGAAGTGTCTCAGATTATGGTAAGTGTTTATGATAATGGATAAATTTGGCCAAAAACTGTTATCAGTCAAAAATACAAGACTGATCAAATACCCTACGTCGTCCAATCACTAAGTTTGATCAGCAGGACTTTATTGATCTATTAGCATTACTTCTCTCTCTGATCAGATGCGTTTAGGCATTCATTAGAAAAAAATGAGAAAATTAAAAAATTTTGATCACTTTTCGTTGTTATCATGGCTTTTCTTCTGCTGCTGATCAGCCGCCAATTGACATCACAAAAAGAAGACGCATCTGTCTTACCAATGATTCTCTCAATTTAAAATCAAAATTTACGAGGACAAAACGGAAAACAAACAAACAAAATTTGACAAAATGACAATTATAGCATGAAAAAATTACTAGGTATAAAAAGGGATGACTGATTTGTTGTTGTTGCTGACGCCGTCGCACTTCGTCAAAGCACGTCCCGTACCACCAGCGTGCCGTTGCACAAGCAAATTGCCTGGGCGCAATGCCAAGCAATGCGGCGCTGCCGCCACCTTGGGCCGCCCCCGCGGCGTTTGATGTTGCCGTGTTGCGGCACACTTTGGCGCTGCACGTAGCCTGCTCAAAAGTGTAGAAGGCGGCGAACGTGTTCTTGATCAGTGCCAACTTGAAAATTGGAAATTTTTAAAAATTTACAATAGATACAGTTTTTGAGGGGTGTGACACTGAATGCAGAAGTGATATTATGACAAAGCTAATGATTTATTTGTAAGCATTTTCGTCTCTTTTTTTAAATTTATATTCAATCTTTGTGCTCCATATTTCACGTTGGATCATAATGAGTTTAAAATGGGCATTCAGTGGGGGAGAGGGGGGCAAAGTTTTGTTTTCGATTTTTAATTTTTTGCTTCAAATTTAATTGAATGTTGCTTTTATTGTCATTTAGCATTACATTTTTGAGTGATAATTTTACATTTACTACCAAAAAAATAGTGGCGCAATTAATTAATTAATGTTAATCATTTTTCGCCGACGCCAATCCTTTTTTTCCTCCAAAATTTTTACAAAACCAAAAAATTTCGTCGTCATTCCCCGGCAGGCGTCGTAGGAATGGGGAAAAAAAAAATAAATATCATGAAATTTTAAATTTAAACATTCCGTGTCCTCCTCTGCTGTTGTGCGAGTGCCCCCCCCCCGCTCCCCCTCCTGCTGGTCCTCGTAAAAAATTTGAAAAAATTTTAGGGGTTCCATTGTGCGCTGTCCTCCGCCGGTCACTGATGCTTGGGACTCCCATTTCCATACATTTTCTGCCATTTCACTCCATTTAAATTCATTTAAATTTATTTTTAATGGTGGGCTAATCCAAATCCTGACGCCATCTCCCCCCCCCCCCCCCCCGCCCGCCCCCGAGTCGGCCTTCGAACTTACAGGTCGGGCGCAAAACCGAGCACAAAAAAATCTATAAATTACGGAATTCAGATAATTGACTTTTTTGACCAGAACGCTATATTAGCATAAATTTGATTTTTTTGCACTATAAGAAAGTTTATGTCATCAAATTATTTTGAGGCTATAATTTTGTTACAGCAAATTGGAGGAATTTTCAGATAAAATTTCTTCTTTTTTTTCATATACTTTCAATTTTTTATTGGGTGCTTCTTAGTATTTGTGGGAAAAATGTATTATGAAAAAATTTTCTGCCTGATTGATCAATGCGAAGTATGAGAATATCAAAAAAATGTTGAAGCCAAGCCATAATTTTGTGACAGTCTGTATATCTTATTCCATATTGATGTTATGCATATGTACATAAGTGAGCTAATGAAAAATTCTGGCGCCCCCACAAAGTGTCCAAGCCACGAAATGTCCAAAAGAGTAAAAACCCACGAAATGTCCAAAAGAGTAAAAACCCACGAAATGTCCAAAATTTTTCAAAATTTATAAAAACAAAATGAGTCTAATTTAGGATTTTTAGGGTTTTCGGGGTCGCTGAATACGAATATACCCTTTATATTACCCCTTGCCTAACCTTAGGCCCATCTGAATAATAAAAAACTCAAATTCGAGACTTGGACATTTTGTGGGTCAGCGAAAATTCTTGGAAAATATAATTTGAATTGATTATTTGCAACATTATGCCAAAAAAAGGAGAATTGCAAAAAATAGAAACGATGAGATAGTGCATGTCTTTTTTTCTCTCCACAGTTACTTAAATTGACTGACCATTGTGCAACGTCATTCATCAGTCATTCATTGCTCATTCACCACTTCTTGTTCACTTACTCGCACACGCAATTGAAATCAATATGAATGAAGCATTAAGCAATGCCAAGCATTATGTATGTGTTAGAATTGCATTACATACATGCATAAAACAAGTCATTAAATTGCCTATTTCGTCATCAACTTTTTATCCTGAATTTCGTTGAAATCATTTTTGTTGGATTAATTTCTTTTCCCCGCTCATTTCTAAAAAACGTTTTATGTGTAATGCACCAAAAGGTTTTTTGAGTCCAATCAACTAACCATTCTCATTTAATCGCTTTCTCCTGCCTCATCTTTTTCATGTCAACCAAATAACCTTGCCTTGTGTTATTGACAAAAATTGCATATACGTTAACTACAGTTCACCCATATTTTTTAGAAAAAAAATCCATAACGACGGCCCCTATGATTTTCATCGGGGTACTACCTAAACTATAAAAAGTGCCGAGAAATTTATTCATTTGCGTTTCGTCGGATTTGTCTAAATCCAAAACTCATTAAAACATAGCGTTCATTTGTAAATATGTATGAAACATTGAATGTATAATGTAATTTGACCGAATATTCAGAGATACATTATTGTGTGATTATTATACGATTCCATTCCAAATTATTACAACAAATGGCGTCTTACACTTATTCCGCCGCCGGTTCGTCGACCCGGGCGGACAGCAAAGAGGACATTCTGGGCAATCTCAAGCGCGCTTTCTCCGCATGGCCCGACAAATTGTTGGCACTTTTTTTGTTTACCCTCAATTTATGCCACAAATTGTTCCTGTTTAGGGAGAGTCATGTGCGTGACCATTTGCGCAAGGTTTACGGCACTTTGGCACTGACAATGCTTTCCGCAATCCTTGGCATTGTGGTCAACGCGGTGATGGACTTCTCGTCGTTGCTGCCAATCTTTTCGCTGATGGAACTCGGCTTCTTGATCGGTATTCCATTTTTTGGCTCTACGTTTCTAACCGACTTTACGCGTCAAATAAATGATTATCCGCAGTTTTTTTGGCATAAATTTTTTCTTAGTTTGTCAATGCCTTAGTTCTTTATATCAAATTGAAGCTTAAAGTCTATAGAAGTTTTAGGAAAAAAGTCATGGCTAAGAAACTGAGTATGGTCATTTATTGGACGAGTAAATTTTGCCTTGGTAAACTTTCTAAAATGTCAAAGTATTATTCAAATTGGAGGTGTTTGTCGAGGGACAGCAGCACAGATTCTCCCCTCCGATTTGGTCCTTATTTTTAAGGCGTTCCTTATTTGTGGGGTCGAATTCGTTGGAAAAATCACCCTTCGGCGGGGGGGGGGGAAGCGTTGTGCACCCATTAAGATTTGCTTACGGCTGGCAATTGCTCATAGAATGAGAATAACAACGCGTGTTTTGTTGGTTCATCCATTTGCCCATTTCAGCCCTTATGGTCACCAATCCGTCGCACCAAAATGAGAACAAACGTTTGGGCTTCATGTACGCTTTTGCCTTTTTGGTACGTTTTTGTTGGTGGACTGTCGTAATTTTCATTTTTTCCAAATGATCATTTGTTGTTAATATTGTTCCTTTTTTAGTTTGGCTGTGAGGTTGGTCCGTTGATTGAGTATGTGGGCATCGATGATCCGACCATTGTATTCAACGCGATCTTCGTCACCATGGTATTGCTTTTCGTTTTCCAAATTTGCAGTATTACTCCGCTGCTCCGTAAAGTTATTGCAAAAAATAATGAGTGCATCTTTGAAAATTGCTCCCATAGATACCCTTGGCTTTTATGAATTACTGGACCAAATACCTCAAAATTGGTCATCGAATCTGTGTAAAGTGCTCTTTTTCGCGCACTGATACACCGTTTTTCTGGAGGGGGGGCGGTAAGGCTTTGGCTAAATTCTGAAAATTGTTTACAATTAGTTCGTGTTTTTCAAAAATTTGGAAAGGGCCAGACATAGCGTCATTCCGGATGCATTCATTCCTATAAAAACTCATTTTTTCCCGTCTCGCTGTTTCAGCTCGTCTTCGGCTCCTTCACCATGTCCGCGTTGTACGCCGATTCGACCAAATACCTTCACTTGGGAGGTGTGAGAAATAAAATACTAGGAAATTTTGTTGCGGATGATTCTTTTTTGCTCTTGCATTTTTTTCAAAAAACTTGGTGAAAATGGTATCCGTCAGTTTTACAATTCCCAAGAAATACGGGCCTGAATGGGGAAACAGCAATTTGAGGTTATAAAATCCCCTATTTTTATAGGTATCCTCTCATCTGCACTGTTTTGCATGCTGATCGTCCTGTACGTTTTCCTTTCCTTTTTCCGTTTCAGAAAATTACAAAGAAAATAAATGAAATTTTTTGGTACATTCACTAAAAGGAGATGTGGAGGGGGGAATTCGACAAGAAAATCAACGAATTTCTTTGGGCGGAATGAATCGTACTTTTTCCAGAATTGTTCCGCAAAATTGAGCAAAAAATGCTTGGAGAAAAATTTTGAATTGGGAATTATAATTTTTTTTCAATTCTTTTTTAGGCTTTTCGCCCCGTACACTCCGTTCGTCCGCTCGTTCATGCTCTGGGCCGGGTTGGCGATCAATTCCGCATTTGTGCTCTACGACACTCAGCTGATTGTGGAGAGATGCCGCCGTGGTGACAACGATTACATTTGGCACACGGTAAAATCGGCAGTGTGGTACACATAAAATTTTGGGCCATTGAGTCTTAGAGGGCAACCAACAAGAAAACCTCAAAAATTTCAACAATAATCCTATTTTTCAATAAACATTTTGAAAAAAGGAGGCTGGGTACGTGTCCCGTGCGCATATTCCCTCACTCCCCTTCCCATTCTGTCCCTGAGAGGGCTACGAGTACTTACAATTAGACCAGGCGTATTAGCGACATTTGGGGTCGGAGCTAAGACTTCCCGAAATTTTTTTGAGCCTCTAATAAATGAGCAATTTGTTCAGTTCTGCTCCATTTCAGGTCCTGCTGTTCCAAGACCTTGCCTACATCTTCCGCTACGTGCTCATTCTTTTGAAGGACAAAAAGGACGCGGAGAACAAACGCCGTCGTTGAACAGCACAAACAGCAACAAGTTGAAGGAGGATGGGGCGAAATGATATTTTAACCAACAAAAACTGAAAATGTTTCCATCCAAATATATTTCATTCTCCAATCTGTTCGTTCATTACACACAAACCAAACACACACATATATTTGTAGCATCACATAAACAATTTGTCCAATTTTGGTGGTAGCGGTGGTCAGCCTCAAAAACTAAATTTATCCCTCTCAAAAATAAATTAAACCGATAATGAGTCAATTAGGATGCGTAAATTCAGACGGTGCCGTGCGCTCATTTTAATCCTTTTAGTTTTTTTCGAGCGAAATTTTAATAAATTTTGTTTTGCTATTTCACAAAGACTATTTTAAAATATTTAAAAAAGGAAGGTAAAAATTCATGAACTCAAAATCATCGTAAGTCCAATAAAAAATCATGGTTTCCCCAGTCTGACTATTCCCTAAATTGGACATGTTGTGCATGACGGCATCGTCACCACCACACACACACATTGTATCACCTTTATTTGTTTTAGGAGTGATGGCGTTTGAACATTTATTCTTCATTATACACCATATGATATTCTTGCTCCATCATCTACTAGGTCGTTGCATATAAAATGACCCCTTTTTTCTTTTGAGTGAAAATTTCTCAGCTTTTCAAATTGGCGAGAAAAAAAATTCGTGAACAGGTTTAGGTTGAAATTGCCCAAAATGTTTTTTCTGGCATTTACAGACCAGCAATTCGGGTTTTAGACCCCTGTCTAATGGGCCTGTTTATTCCGCGTCGAATGCAAAAAAACGCATTCGAATTTTGAATCCATCAACTCTTTGATGTTTTATGATTTTTAAACTGTCAAATTTTTGCTGATTTTTAATCAAATTTACAGCAGAAAATCGATCAAAATTTGCAAAATTACTGAAGAAAAAAGACAACTCATTTCTCGTTGTTTTCAAGCAAAATTTAAAAAAATAATAAAAAATCAAAAGATTGATGGATTCGAATGCGGTTTTTTGCATTCGATGCGGAATAAACAGGGCTATCAGACGGGGGTCTAAAACCCGGAATTGCTGATCTGTAAGTGGGTCTAAAACCCGAAAAATCGTTTTATCGAAAAATTTCTTATTCACTTTTTCTATATTAATAATTTTTTTACGAGAAAAAACAACTACTGAATTGATGTGCCTTAATTGGGAGATTCCCTATTTTCACTTAATTGAGAGAATTTCTTTTTCTCCAGTGGAAAGGGATAGAGAGAGAGACAGAGGCTTATCAAAGACATCCTTATCATTTGTCAAGGACAATTATCGTTTATTCTTTTATTTTAATATCAGAAAATAATAATAATTTTCAAGGGCATCTTGCCATTCAAGGAAAGCCCCCGCTTTGGTGCCAGCTGTTTTTTAAATTTCAAAATTCAAATTTTACAACTGAAGTGGATAAAAGAAAACCAGGATTTTCCACTCTTTTTAAAAATATTTAAAACTAAAAATTCATAAATAACAATGGAACAATTGGACAGTACGCTGAATGCCGCAAAAAATGAGACGGAACGATTGGCTGATTCACAATTATTCAAAATTTGATTTTTTTTTTTTTCAAAATCACAGACAGCAGCTTCATTGCCGTCCTCCGTTCTCCGCCGCCTCCTCCATGTCCTTGGTCAGCTTCACTTTCTTCTTCTCCTGGTGCTCCTCCTTGTTGTGCTGCTCTTCTCGGCAGCCATTGCCGCAATCTTTGTAAAATTTAAGGGAATTTTAGTCCAATTTTGGACTAATTCCCTGTAAATCCCCCCATCCAGTCCCCATATTTTTGATTATTGATGAGAAGCAATTAAACGTTAATTGATAAAATTTGATGTGTTAATTAATAGCAAGGCACGGAAACGGGTGAGTGCCAATGCCGAAAACAATTCCGGGAAGGGTGTACTTGACTCGTATAGCTTGCTCAATGCTTAGGCTTCGAGAAAAGGTCTCGTTTATTTTTATCTCGGTCTCGAGCCTCCGCGGCCAAATTTCGGCAAAATTAAAAAAAAATTATTCATTATTAATGGGCAAGCCGGATTTAGTTTTCCTCTTGCGATGCGCTGAGCCATAACTCGTTTTGGCACTCGCTTTGATGAGGCGACAACCGCAGCAGATGCCGAAATTGGTGGCACACCTCTTCGACGCGGATTTTAGTGGCCAACTTACAAAATAATTTTTTCTAGTGATGAATAGTGGCGTTAAAACTAAGAATTTCCGAGCTAAAAATGTGTTTTTCGTGCATTTCTCATCAAAATAATGCCGCAGAAAAAATAGTTAAAAAACTAGAAATCCTCGCCCTACTCATCATTTGATCGGTATTTTTTCCCATTCACACGTCCGGGTTCAGCTGGTCGCAATTCACAGCAGTGTGTCCGGGTGTTTCGCACGTACTGCAGACAACATCCCTGTCTTCTAAATTTCGATTTGACCATGAAACGGTTAATTTTTTTCATCGATTTCAAAGAAAAGTGTTGGCACCTTGCATATAGAGGGAGTGAACGATGTTTTTTTTGGGCAGTCGTCCTTGGGAGACCTACAAATTTTTACCGAAGCATATATTAATTGCAACAAATTGGTGGCAAATAAATAAAATTAAACTATATTTTGGTAATAGTTTAGATGGTACCACACATTTTTGACAATTCAAAAATTTTTTAAATTAATAAAAACAAGTCTTATGGGGTTTCGGAGGTCGCTGATCACGAATATAACATCCATTTCGACCGATTTCGAATCCCGAACCCGGAACCTCCGAAACACCATAAGACTTGTTTTTATTGATTTTTAAAATTTTTTGAATTTTTTCAAAAATGTGTGGCACCATCTAAATTATTACCGCGAAAATATTCATCTTTCGTTGTTTATTTGCTTTAAAAATTGTGCATTTTTTCAATTCACTCTACCGGGATCCGAGACCGAGGCGGAAAAAGTTTGGCGTGGCACTTGTGCCGTAGCTTTTGATAGTTTTTAGTTCATTAAAATTTTTCACCTTCGCCGGCACATGTACAGAAGCGATGAACAAAACGGCGGCACCAATTTGCAACCGATTGTGGCACTGACGGACAGCAACACAAACAGAGGCACAGAAGGACGACCAGCGCTGCCAAACCAGTGATGACAACAGGGCACCACGTCGGTGTTGGCACTGTTGGATTTGGCGTGGTGGCAGAGGGCGGTTCCGGTTCTGTGGGAGGCGGACTTGTTGTGGACGGCGGCGGGGGAGTCGTGGTTGGTGGCTCCTCTGTTGTTTGGCCGTAGTCTTCATAATCGTAGTTGATGTCAGAGAAAGTGATGGGGCCAATTGCTTCCGGCTCCCAGCGCGTGTGGAGGGCTTCAACAGTGCCTTGTTCAGCAGATGCACCGGGCAAATAACTGAGGAGGTAGCAGAGAAGGCATGCCCAAACTAGCAGGAAAAAGCCTAAAATTAAAAAAAAATACAAATGAGGTCAAAAATACTAATACATATTTGTTTTTAATTTTTCGTAGATATAATGAAAGAATAAAGTTTTTAAAAAATCAGCCAATTTATTAACGATCTCTTAGATGCGCCCTCACTCATCTTTTAGTTTAATTGAATCTCCGTATCGACAAAGCACATTTGCAAAGGCTATTATGTATTGACAGATTTTGTCTTATCATAAAAAAAGAAAAAGTTATAAATGAATATTAGAGTAGAGCGGGACCGGGAATTTTGGGCAAAACCGGGACCGGGACTTGCCGGAACTTGAGAAGCCGGGACCGGGACCTCGGTTTTTGTCCGGGAACCAGGACCAACCGGGAATTTTTTAGAATTTAAAAGAATCAAAAAATTAAGAAAATTCAAATTTTATTCAAGTGAAAATAACACAAAAATAAATTTTTATTTTGTTATTTATTTTATGAAATCCAAAAGTTAAAGATAAATAAATTAATGAAAATTTTCAAATAAAATTTCTTCAATTATTTCAAACAATAATCATTTTTTGGACTAAATGATCGAATATTATTTTGCTTTTTACATCACTTTTTTTCGGCGCGCTTTTTCAAAAAACTTTTGTGAAAGAAGGGGTCCGGCGAGAAATTTTGAAAATTTGATTTGTGATTTGTTAACAGATTTTCAACAAAAAAACTGGTTTTTTGAGATTACTAGGCTCAATTTGGCGGATTTCTTTAAAAAATGATAAAATATGTGTCAATAAAAAAAATATGAGGAATCATATTTTATCGATAGGAAACCCACGAATATACAAAAAGAAAATTCAAAATATTTTAATTTACGTAGAGGGATTGAACCATGGGAAAGAAGTAGAAAATCAAAAAGATCAGCCACTAGGCCATTTGCACAATTGGCAGCGTTACTTTTAAAGAATATATTAATTTTCACTCAGACCCCCATTCTTACCAGTGCTTGTTTTTCCGGGACGGGAACTAAATTTTCAATATCCGGGAACCGGGACCTCGGAGGACCGGGAATTCCCGTCCGGGTATATTACCGTAAAACAAACAAACAACAACCGAGCTAGAAAGCATTGTATCCGAATTGACTTTAATGCTTTTTTGTACCCTTAGAATAAACTAAAAGCTATTTCTCACCTTTTCGGTGGATTCTATCCTTGCGCAGGACCGCCTCCTCCAGCGACAGCTGCTTGTCCGTGCCCGGTGCGGATACCGTCCCGTTGGTCAGATTCAGCATGCCCTTCCGCTCCGCCTCCAACTCTGGCATATGAAAAATTTCCGAATTTTCCTATCGTTTTCTCTCGGTTATTAATTGATCCGTATATTATTGATAATTGCCTCAGGCAATGAATAATAATATCAGCCAATCCGATCGTTTTTTAGGGAAAAAATAATAAGTGCTCGTGTTTTTGCCTTAAACAAAATGCAAAGTGATCAATCACAGACAACTCGTTGCCTCGGGCAAAAGGCAGTGTGGAACAAGGAGAGACAAAGAAATGTTTTGTATATTCGCTGTTATCATTTTGATCACTTTTTGCATTTCCTATCATTGATTAATTGGTCGTTGCGAAGAGACAATTTGTTAATGATGATGATTGTGGTAATAAAATTTTTTTTCAAAGCACCTCTTTTATGGCGGAAAATGTTTGGCTGGTGAGTGATAAGAAAAGGGGGAACAGCATTCTTCCACGGTACTAGAGACCCAAAAATTTAGGCAGTTTGACCGGCTCTATTGCAGTTCACACGACTATAAATAATTGTAAAACTTTAATGCACCATAACTTTTTCTAGAAACATCCAAAATAAATATTCGTGGTATTATTCGATAGTCTTAAGAGTCCTCTATTATTCTGCAAAATTTCAAGAAAATTCTTAGGTTTCAAAAAAGTTATGGCCAAAATTGGTGGTCCTGAAAACTGCAATAAAGCCATTTGAATGAGTAACATTGGACACGAAATTTTGGAAATACCGGGATCTCGGTATATGAGGTGTACGGCGTAAAAACTTTCTTATAATTTCAGTTTTTGCACAAAATTGTCACTTTTATGTATTTTGAAACTAATTTAAGCAATTTGTGATCAGGCAGCCCACTCTTTTATTAATTGGCTTTCCTAATTGTTTAATCAAAATAATTTTAAAAAATGCAAAATCGAAAAGAAAAAAATGTTTATTATACGAGCAAATGAAATGGTGAAAAAATTAAACAGTTATTTTATGTAGCAGAAGAAATTGTGTGGTGGTTACACATTTATGGATGAATGAACAAAAGCATGTTTTGTGTTGTTTGGTTCTGTTTTATTCTTTCCCCGGTACATAAAAATGTTATTGGGAGACAAATAAAAGAGGAAGAAAATTAATTTAAAAATTAAAAAATAGGACTAATGATGATGCTAATGACCCATTAAGCAGAGGAAAGAATTAATGAACCATCATTAGCTTAGAAAAACAATGATTGGGTTTTTCAGTAATTTTTTGATTTTTAAATTTTATTTTCAATCTTGGTCCCCTTTTTTTACATTAAAAAATTTTCCAAGAGTTAACCATCCGACCCTTTTTACACTTTTCCGTGTCTTCCGAAAAATTCTCAGTTTTACGGTAACTTTTTTTCAAAAGTATTTTCAATTTTTGCTACTGTGCCCTGCTGCTATGGTGTAGCCTCATTAACTTCATCGTAATCATCAATCATCATCATCATCATTTGTCTTTCATCAATTGATAAAAATGAAATTGACCCGCCGTAATGGATTTTTTTGTTTTTTTTTTTGCCCATTTCCCCATTATTTTTTCGCGTTTGACTTGGCTTTATCAAAATTGATGGATGGATGGATATATTCATTATTATTTTATATGTATGCATATGTTTGTTGTTGTGTGTGTGTGTGGTGCTTGTGGTACTCGTTTTTGGAAAAAAGAGATGGCTAACACATTTTTTGGGAACAGAAAGGGGGAAGGGGCGAAGAGATGGGTAAATAAATCGGACTGTCGAGGAAGAGAATCGAAGAAATTCCTGCGGTTTTGCCATAAAACTCGGTGTTTCCGGTTTCCGCAATTTTCGATGGTCCCAGATGAATAATGGTTTCCTTAATTTTTTGACCTTTCAATTCATTACGGTTTGCAAAATAACTTTTTGATGGCCATGAATTTTTTTGATTCCCTCATTTGAAGGGCTTTTAGATGCTTTCTTTTAGGTTTCAAAGTTTTTCTATTTTTTTAGGGGGGGGGGGGGGGGGCAGACTTAAAGTTCGAATTTCCAAAAAATTATAAAGTCCAAAAATTTTAAATTTTAAAAATTATCAATTTCATATTTTCTTCTCACACTGTCCGATTTTTTGTAACTGGAGAAAAAGAAGGCTTTGATAGAAGAAACAAAAAGAGAAAAAAGATTAAATGGTAAATACCGTAATTAAAACAAAAATAATTATAAAAAAAACAATTAGGGCTAAACGATTGACGTTTACGACACCAAAAATGGGAAGAAAAAAATATTTTAGGCACAATTCTAAACAGCTTCGATAATGTATCATTTTAACAAATAAATTCGGAGCACAGCATAGGCAACTAATGGAACAAGGAGAGACAAAAAAAAGTATTTTGTCTATTGACTGTTATCATTTTGATCACTTTTTAATTTCCTACCATTGATTGATTTGATAAGATTATCGATTGATCAGAAATGAGGGGGAGGGAACAATCGGCAAATGAATGAATGAATTAATGTGTGTATAAGTGCTAACACATAAGCAAACAGCAGATGTCGTTGCGAAGAGACAATTAGTTAATTGATAATGATTGGGTAATTAACAAAATAATTTTCAAAGCACCTCTTTTAGGGCGGGAAATGTTTGGCTGGTGAGTGATAAGAAAAAGGGGGAACAGCATCAGAGAAAAGCATGAAAATGATGTGGTAATGCAGACAAAACACATGTGTATTTATATATTATATATCTTTGAAACAAATTTAAAATGATAAAAAAAATAATTAAAAATAATGGATAATCCCCTGGGGGGACGGGAGGGGAGGGATCGACTCTTTGTGTATGGGTTTCTCCAATTCGACACAAAAAAAACTCGGCCAATTTTCTCGACGGCAAACTCTCTCCAACTCTCGATGATGCTTCTTCTTCCGTCCATCCTCTTCGTTCTCTGACCAGCATTTTCTTCCCATTCACACGACCGGGATCCATTGATTGGCATTCGGGGGCAAATACAGCAAAGTTTGGCGTGGCACATGTGCCGAAGTAATCGCCGCCGCCGGCGATGACTGCTTTTGCGAGGATAACGGCGCCGACGATGGCACCTCAGCACCGGTGACTTCTGCTCCAGTCGCCGGGTTCGTCGCGTCGCTGGCCGAGACTGCTCGCTGCTGCTCATTGTCTTCCACCTTCGGCGACGGCATTGGCATAGCCTGCCGTTGCTGCTCCTCAACGACGGCGCTCAGTCCAGAGGAGGCGGAGGAGGAGGACGGTGCCACGGCGGTGGCGGTGGTGGACGAAAATGGCGCCGCCACGGGGGACAACAAATGTACAGCAGCAACAGTGCCAACATTTCTGTGCCGAAAATTGAACGCATGAGAAAAGAAAAAAAGACTGTTTGATTTGGGCCAATTAATTGCTGCTGATCAGTTTACTTATGAACCCAAACTGATCGACTTAGTGTAATTTACCCGAAAACTGATCAATCGAATTTAATCAAAAACTGATCGATTTGAGTGATTCTGCCAGTAATCCACTGATCAATTTAACTAAGCAATATAATTGATCTGTTCAATTTCTCTGTTCGGCACCATGCCCTTTTCTTCCTTGACATAATGCCAAAATTTGCTTCCTCTTCCTCACCTGCTGTTGAAGTTCCCGTTGCCATTCCGGTAGTTGTTTGGCTGCCAGTTCCGGTGCTGATGGTAGTTGCCGTTGTGGCTATTGTATCGCCGCTGCTTCCCACCGTAATGTCCTCCGTTGCTGTACGCGTTGACCGGCGGTGCCGTTGTGCTGAGATGCTTGGGATAGTACATGTACATGTTGTAGGACAACTGTTGCCGCAGACGGTCCACCTGAACATGGCAAATTAGCAATTTTTTAAAATTTATT
>CP049711.1:5241894-5288528 GCA_004148225.2 Heterodera glycines | reverse complement strand
GATAAAAAGGTTTAAATTTGTACATATGAGTGCTTGAAAAGCTCAGAAAAAAGCTGAAAATTAAAGAGAAAAATGAATAAATTTACTTCAGTGTGCGCAATCGATGCCAACAAATTGGCCACCGGGGCAGAAAGTCCAATTAGGCCGGCCGCTTTTTCTGAAATTCGTCCAATTTTGTGCATGGCGTCTCCGAAGTCTCCGGACGGCTCAGCAATTGTGTTGAACAATTTAATATATTCTTTGACGTCACCCATTACTAAAATATAAGGCACCAATATTGTAAATATGTTTTATGTAATTATGTATAAGGTATTTAAACAAATAATTAGGGAAAAATAATTGGTTATTATCACAAATCCAATTTGTATCCAAACGCTTGTCCCTTTTACTGCTCTCCAATTGCACCACAATGAATATTTATACTCAAAATCTTACACGAAAATACAAAATTTGATTCAACAATACTCAGTGTTAATCTGAATGCAAAAACATTTAAAAAAGACTCCAATAAAAAAATGTTTGCGTGAACTTTTGACTACTAATTTTCATTGTGGGTAAATCCGCGGAGCCATGGAATGGCGGCAAGTTTGAGCAGGTTTTCACATACTGTAATCAAATGAATATTTTACCATCAGCGTCAGCGCTGTTGCCAAATATTATTACAAGAAAAACGGCAATTAGCAGAGGATGGAAAGGCATTTTTGTTTGCACAGAGCCAACGATTTTTGAGTTGCTCACTTTCTAAAAGATATTTGAGTGAGCCTTACGTTCTGATCTTTAAAATTATGGCATATTTTGACTTAATTCCATCAAAACAAGTCATATATAAAAACAAACAAAAAGACCTAAAAATTAATTAATTCATAATTTTATTATTTTAAAAATATTTTTTTGACCATTTGTATTGGGGATTAATAATTTCGTCACTGTGCGTTTGATCCCTTAGATAGGAATAACCACCGACTCGGACCTTTTTCGTTTACTAATGTTTTTTTGTGTCACAGTGCATTTTGGCAAACAAAAAAATGCACACTTGTTCCACTTCTTCAGCAGTCATTTTCTGTGCATTTTCACCAAGTTTTTGGATTTTTTTCTCGCCACTTTCTTGCTTAGATGGGAACAACAAGCCGAACTGCAACTCACAAAATACGTACACAAAATTTTATGTTATCCTACGAATATGGAATCCTTCGACGCCCTTCAGCGCACCAGGAAAATTTATCCACCAATTGAACTGACAATGAGAATATCCCCTTTTTCCTCCCATTTAATTATATATTTTCGTTTTTCAAGTTGCAGTTCAAATTGTCCAATTTTAGCAACCGAATTGCGACGGATTCTTTCCACTCGGCATTCATTGGAACGCATCTGAAAATAATTTCATTTATTTATTGTTGCATAACCGGAAAGGGTCAAATGGTTAATGGCCCGGTTTTTGGGTTTTAACTTCTTTAATAATTGTATGAATTAAATTAATTTCAAATCATTTGATAGATCAATGTATGGAAAAGCTTTTAAACTACACCGCCGGACCCAAATTTCACTAAATTTTCAAAATTTGTACCAAGACATTTTTGTTAGCTAAGAAAAATAACCTTAGAAACCTAGAGAATGATATCAAATTGATTCAATTCTTCAATGCTTTCAAATTTTGCGTATTATTATTTTTTAATGGGCAAATTTGCATGATATGAATTTCAGCTCTTGGTTTGACCGTAAGAGGTTGGTGAAGTCGCACATAAAAATGAGAAAATGTCCGTGTAATTGAGAAATGGACGATTCTACAGTAAATCAGTCAGTATAGTATGATTAAATCAGCAATAATTTTTATTCAATTTGGGTGGAATTATTATATATTTATGTCGTCCGCCAACTTTAGCATTATACTGGCCGTGAAATAAACAATTCTTGCTCAACTGTGAAATTAATGACATTTGGTGGATTTTTTCTTGCATGCGAATGTTCTCGCTCCTCAATTAGGAAATTGGACCGACGGCAAAAAGCAATTAGTAAATTGATTGTGGTCTTATCATTTGGGCTGTCAATTATGGATAGCAGTGAAATTACAAAACATGCACATAAAATATGGAGCAAAAACCCGAAATATGGAAATCAAATTCTTAAAATATGGGCTTAACTATTCCAAATTAATACAAAATTTAATCAAATCCATAAATTTACTAAAAAAACACATTTAATTGACGAAATACGGTATGAATAAAAATCATTTAAAATTAACACAAAAATAAAATTTATTATTTTTTACTGAAAATGCCCTAAAAAGCGAAATTTACCGTTATATTTTCTTAAAGCCGAACTAAGAAAAACAATCTTGCAGAACGGACCGCCCACTTTGGCGCGGGCCATTTTGGAGCAAAACACTATATAATTTTATTTTTTTATACCGGTTTACCTCAGTTGGGCGCGCACGGTTGGTCGTCAGCATGTTTTTCCACTATAACTTTCTATAACTTTTTTCTTTGTCATCCAAATCACATAATCTTTGTATCATTCAAAAGCTTAACATTTTTAGTAACTTTTTCTAAGATATCTCTTCGCGATTAGACCCTAACCAAGAAAGTTATACATGAAACTTGCAAAAAAGTCGAATTTTTGAAATTTTTTCTTAATAAAATTTTTTCCAGGCTTGAAAATCTTTTCGCTTTTTGAAGGCTAATAGAGCATGTTAAGAGCTTTCGAATGATACCAAGATTGTTGGATTTGGATGACAAATAAAAAAATCTATAGTGGAAAAACGTGCTGGCGCCCAACTGAGCGAGTCCGTGTCATACAAATTAAAATATTGGTGTAATTTAAATTACTAACAGTGCCTATTATCCTGTAAAGTTTCAAAAAATGTAACTGAGACACAAAAAAGTTATGGCCAAAAACCTCAAAAAATTTCATTTTCTAGGCACGCCGACAATTTTGGAGTAATCCCTTTGCATTTTTCAAAACCACCAATCCGTGAAATATACCAAAACAAATTTCGCCAATCATTTCGTTGATCCGATCAGCCCAAATCGAAAGCCAATGATGAAATTGACAGGCGAAGAAGCATTGAGAAAAGTCTGAAAATAAAACCTGAAAGGTTCATTTTGATTTTAATTACTTAAAAGGCTTAATTAAATGTTTCTTTAAAATTAGGGTTCGAGCCCCGCCCCCGTCACCCCCGCCCCCGCCGGGGGCGGGACAGGTTTTTTGGCCTCACCCCCGTCCCCGCCCCCGTGACTCTGACCCCCGCCATCCCCCGCCCCCGCGACACCCCTAAGAATGACATATTCATGGATAAAAGGCAAAAAATTTATACAATTTTGATTTTTTTAATCATCTTTTACAAATTTTTATGAAATAAAGTAAATTTTGCTTATATTTTTTAAAATATTTGTGGTTTAGTGGTTAGTGCTTCAGCACTAATAGAAATCTTTGTTATGAGTTCAACACCGGTTGACGTTTTCCTTAAATAAATTTTTTTTTCCTTTAATTAATTTTTTTTCTGATTAATACAGGGTTTCTTTATGTTCTTGTTTCTAAGTGTTCTGATTTGGGAGTAAATCCTTATTTTCATCTAAAAAGAGGAAAACTTCTGAAAAATTTTGCTAAGTTCTAACAAAATTCATATAATTTCTTAAAATTTTCCCCTGGAGGCGCCTATAGGCACCGCCGTCCCCCAAAATTCCTATCTTTTTTTCTTAAAAATTAGCCAAAGATCGAAAAATTTGCTTATTTTTTGTACAAAATTTGTTAACAAATTGCATTCAAATTTTCAAAAAATTTCCCCGGCGGCGCCTGTCAGCACCGCCGGACCTCTCCCCTCGCACATTCAGCAAATTTTTTGGAAAAATGTACCGCAAGAAAAATTTAAAAAATCTGAGTTCCAATTTTCCTTGAGTAAATCATGATTAGGGCTGCTAATTTTATGTAAATATATATTTTTTCCTGGCTTCTCCATAGCCTAATCAGTAGGAAAAACACTTTCTTTTTGTGTTTGCAAACAAAAGTTTGGACTTTTATTTACATATTTTAGTAGATATTTTGCAAATTTGAATATCTGTTAGAAATAAATTTAAAATTCTCTCCTATCGGCACGCCGGCCCCCCCCCCAAAAAAAAACCTTTTTTTCTTAAAAAATTACCCAAAAATCGCTAAATTTGATTATTTTTAGTCAAAATCTGTGCAATTTATGTCAAAATAAATATTATCAAGGCGATCAACGAATAAAAGAATGTGGAGCCAAAGAAATTATTCATAAAAAATATTTTTTTTGTGAGATTTTTGGAGCTAATTCAAAGCAAACCCCCGCCCCCGCCCCCGCGGGGGCGGAATTATCGTGCCCCCGCCACCGCCCCCGCAACTCTGACCCCCGCCAACCCCCGCCCCCGCGAAAAGCCACCCCCGCCCACGGGGCTCGAACCCTATTTAAAATAAATAAATAAAAAAACCGTATTCAAAAATTTTCAAATTCACAAGAACCAAATACCCTCACCATCCATCCAATTAAAAATGATCGGGGCTCGCAAATGAAAATTTTCAAAAGCCTCATTTTGGATTAAAAAGCCCCATTTTTACAAAATTTATTCAAAACACTCCTAAAATGTTCAAATGTTGTTATATTTTTGATTGGCCATCAGTGATGTTCCCAGGATTTAGGCTTGGCGGGGGGTGGGGGTACCTCCGCCTCGGGCGCGACGACCTTTTTTTTTTTGCTTTTCAACCCATTTTTCCGGCCTTTTCCAAAAAACTTTTGTGGAACAAGGGGTCCGGCGGGTCGATAGGCGACGCCGGGGGAAAAATTGAGAATTTTGACCATATTTTTAGGAGATTTTTACTAAAAAATCCTAATTTTGTTGATTTTCAGAAAAAATGGTAATTAATTAGCGCCGAATGGTTTTTAGTATTTTAAGTTTTCTCATTCTTTAATGAGCACATCACCACTATAACCATTTAAATATTTTGTTTTAGGCCAATTTATGATCATTTTAATGTGACCAATACACCAACACTTATTTTATTGCGACAAAATTTAATTACAATGGACGGACGGGACTAGAGAAAGGCAAATCAACATTTTTCTCTTAGCGAAAATTGTTTTAATAAATATCAACATTGACGTTGATATTTATTTAATATCAACATAACATTATGCCATCAACGTAATATCAACGCTATTTTTAAAATTGTGATAATTTTTTAAAATTTAAAGCAATTTTTCAAAAATGACTTTTGGCGGAAAATAAGATGGGGAGAGAGATAACGCAAAAGTGAGAGGGTGTTATATTCAGCCCCAGTCATACAAAAGCATTTTTGTAGAGTAGAGCGGGACCGGGAATTTTGAGCAAAACCGGGACCGGGACTTGCCGGGACCTGAGAAGCCGGGACCGGGACCGGGACCTCGATTTTTCTTCGGGACCGGGACCGGGAACCGGGACCAACCGGGAATTTTTAAAAATTCAAAAAAATTCAAAAAAATTAAAAAAAAATCAAATTTTAATTTATTTCAAGTGAAAATATTAAATAATTAAATTTTTATTTAGTTTTTTATTTAATAAAACCCAAAAGTTAAAGCTAATAAATTAATGAAAATTTTCAAATCAAATTTTCTTCATTTCTTTCAAACAATTAATCATTTTTGGACTAAGTGATCGAATATTATTAGAAATTCAGATTTACGTTTCACATAAATTTTTTCGGCGCGCTTTTTCCAAAAAACTTAGCGGAAGAAAGGGGGACCGGCGGTGCCGATAGGCGCCGCCGGGGGAAATTTTGAAAATTTGAGTGAGATTTGTTAACAGATTTTCAACAAAAAAGGCTGGTTTTGGGATTACTAGGCTCAATTTGTACGGATTTTCTTTAAAAATGATAAAATACAATTAAAAAAAAATTAAGAATCATATTTTGTCGATAGGAAAGCCATGAGTATATATAAAAAGAAATTTCAAAATATTTTCATTTCTGTAGAGGGATCGAACCAGGGGAAAGAAGAAGGGAAAGTGAAGGAGACTAGCCACTAGGCCATTTGCACAGTTGGTCTTGCTACTTTATGAATATATTTAATTATTATTTCTAAATTTTTTCCTTTAACTCCAATTTTCTCACTAATTTTTGCACTCAGACCCCCATTCTTACCAGTGCTTGTTTTTCCCGGTTCCCGGTTGCCCTACCGGGACCGGGACCGGGACCTGAGCTTTTCAAAATCCGGGACCGGGAACCGGGACCGGGACCTCGGATGACCGGGAATTCCAGGCCCGGTCCCGGTCCCGCTCTACTCTACATTTTTGGTAAAGAAGAATAAAGAAAAATTAATTAAAAAGAGAGTGTTATGGGAACAGATTTAAGACAGAGAGAGAATAGAGAACATAGCGAGGAATCTGCGTCTCTTACCAAAAGAATCAGCGAAGAAGAGACATGAACTCCCTTCCCATTGCGCTCTCTATTGAAATTGTTTTCTCTACCTCCTTCATCAAAAATGTTTTGTATGACTGGGACTGAGATCCAGCACTCTCTCATTTTTGCGTTATCTCTCGCACTAAAATTATAAACAGCTCATATAAATTTTAAAAAATTTTCACAAATTTTAAAAATTACGTTGATATTTGCGTTGATGGCATAATGTTAGTTGATTTAATTAAATATCAACATTTAAATTGATACCCCGCAAAAACTAATAAAAAGGTTGATTTGCCATTCTCTAGACGGGACGCACTGATGTTGAGGTATGAACATTCATTAAGAACATTTAACAGTCTTTTTAATTATTTATATTAGCACATTTTTTGCACATATGCTATGAACAAAGGGGAATAGAATTTCTAAGTTAAAATTTTTTGATTTTGTGAATTGGCACTTTTTAGTGCGTTTATTAGGTCGGCGCATAATTATGTTCGTTTTTTGTTTAAACCAAAAAAAACTTACAAAGTTTAGCTGAGAAATTTTTTTTTTTGTATCATTTAAAAATCCGAATAATTGATCGGTTCGAATCCGGTTTCTTGCGTTCGACGTGAAAAAAGCTCAGAAATACGCTGGTTCTAAAAAACAACGAACATAATTATGCGCCGAACTAATAATTTATAGTCCTAATAATTAGCCTAAAATTTTTTGAAAATTTCGGTGAGAAATGTGTGAAACGCGAGCATTGACTGACTGGAATTATTTTGACTGCCAATCTTTTATTACATTTGGTCTTTCCGCGCGCGGTTTTTCTCCATTTTCCTTCTCAATTTTTTCTGTTTTTCTGCCCTTTTCTCTCTATCTATCTCTCAAGTATCTCGCAGTCTCATTTCTCTCACAATTCTCTTCATTCACCACTCTATTTCCCACCCATCCATTTGATCACTCAACAGACCAACAACGGCACTTCACAAGCTAATGCTGAATCAACCGCTGCTGCTGACACCGCTCCAACCTCTCACTTGGCACTGCTGACTGCACGTGAAGCATTGCTCCAATGGGCTCGCCATGTTACGTCCGGATACCCCGGTGTCAATGTTGCCAACTTTTCCGGCAGTTGGAAGGACGGGTTGGCATTCTGTGCCCTTCTGCACTTTTACCATACCTGGCTGATAAACTCGGAAGAGATGATCTGACTGATCAGTATAGAAAATTAATTGAATTTTTTTTCTAAAATTTTATGGCCACGAATTTGAGAGTTTAAATTTTGGCGTTTGCCTTTGATTTTGCTGAAATTTTTGGAACTGATTTTTCGAAACATGTTCGTTTTATTTTAATTTTAAAGTAATTTGTAAGTCTTGGTGGATGAGCCGAAGGTTTTGTTTGTCCACAAGACCTTGTGGGGCAAATCCAAGTGATCGATACAAATTTCTGCTGATCTCACCAATCAGTCAAGAAATCAGTCACCATAATCGCAAGACATAAACTGATCAGACGGGGATAAGGATTTCTCGCCAGAATAGATCAATTTGAACCTAGCTAAATATTCTGATAGCTTATCAGGGGATAACAATGTTTATCAAACGTCGTTGCTGCTGTACCACACGCCAACCTCTATTTCTTATCAGGGAAACTTGGACGACTTGGTCTCTCGGCTGACGCGCGGCATTGGCATCACTAACGAAAAGTTGGACCACTTATTGACGCGCATTGACTCGGTAGACGCAGCGGAACGCGGCGAACGCATTGAACTGTTGGAGCGGCAGGTGCGCCAAATTGGGGACGACCTGAAGATGCTGAAGCCACCAATTGACGAGCTGTTCCTGGACGTGGACACGCTGCGGCAACATCGGCACGCGGACGCGGCCAATTTCAACAAATAGTGAGCGGATAATCCGAGGGATTTTTAAAGAATATGGAAACTTATAGAGCATTTTCAGTGAAGCTCGAGACCGAGGATTGACCACGAAACTAAAAACCTTTTAGTTCCTAAGTATAGGATGAGAAATTAAGGGGGACGGGGAGGATCAACGAATTAGAATAAGAAATTTCAAAAAATTTTTTTTTCGTGATCGAATGGTGTGTTTGATGGGACATATTCATTCAATTTAATTAACTGTTTTTTGGGGTTTATTTTGAAACTTTTTTTGAATTTTCTTTTGTTGATTAAAATAACAAATCCATACAAAATCCTAACAAGCCTTTGGCTTTGTTTCTTCCGAACCGCTCCAAAATTGATAAAAAACAATCTTTCTGCTTTAAATCCTCTTAAGCTGGCTATACTAAAAATGCCAAAATCCAAACCGTTCGGTTACATTTTAATCTTTTAAATTTTATTTTATACTTTAAAGTGAATACATCCAACAATTGCATGCGCGACTCCTTTCATTGACTGAAAGGTGAGCAAACGCGTAACATTTTTGGCACTTTTTTTTTGCATGGCATTTTCAATTTTTTTAAAGTTTTTTTTTCAAGGTGTGCCCAAATTTCACCGCTTTGGCAACATGGCGAACGCATTTCAAAACCGCTGCCGGTGATGGCATTTAGCGAATACAAAAGCAAGGACAAAATTCACATCAGACAAGGCGAGAAATCATTTTTTTATTTATTTTTCATTGATGAAGCTAATAAAATAAAATATGAGCAATAAATCCTATCCATTTGTTTCGTAGTCCGTCCATTTGTAATTGTTTGCTTTTTTTGGTTTAACCCTGAGCAGTGGTTAGGTTTTCGCCTGGAGAATTTGACTTTTTTTTGACGATATAAAACATCGTTATGAAGAATTAATTTAATCATAATTCTTCGGCTGAGATTTTATGATAGAGTTTTTCTTATCTGACCGTTTCAAAGACCTTTTTTGTTCTAAAAAACGTATAAAAATAAATATATAAAATTTTTTTATTTATGTTTATATTTCTAATATGTAAAAAACTTTTTAATTATTAAAAAAACACATAATATTTTGAGTATATTTCAATTGAAAAAGAAATTTCGAAGAATTTAGGAAAAGTTTTTCAAAAGCAATATTTTTGTTAAGAAAACTTTGGAGAAAGTTTTTTTTCAATTCATAGGGGTGAATTTTTTGAAATTATTTTCTTTTTATCATATTTTATTTTTCGATGAAAAGTGCACAGAAATTTTAAGTATTTGCCTGCAAATGCCATCCCGATTTATAAAAATTTAAAGATGGTTTTTATCTCCATACACTTATTTTTTTCAATCGCCAAATTAAGCTATTGTTGGGACTTTTTTACTTCAATAAAAGCATTGAAACAAAAGATCAAATTTAGAACTTTTTTAGGTCTATGAATTTCTTTTTCACTAATATTCTTAAGAAAATATTTACTACAATTTTATAAAATTCAACTTTTGGTTCTTTAAAAATAATGAATTTTAATTCATCAGCATTAACTATTTTAATAAAATAAAAAGCCTTATAAAAATTGTGTTGTCCTTTATATTTTCTAGCTGTTCATTATTTGACCACAATTCTACTGTCGTTGGATCTTGCTCAGAATGCTAAAAATTTTAATAATGCCGGGCAAACAGTTATATTAGGATTGTAAATTATATGGACTAAAAATCATATGAATCATAAACTATGGACTAAAAAAGCCAGAAATATGGGCAAAAAAGCTAAAAATGGCCAAATATAATTAAACCCTCGAAAATTCCTTAAAATGTATGCATATACAATATTTGCTTAAACAAACTTAAAAAACACTAAAAACTACAAAAATTACAAACCAATATTCGTTCTTTTTTGGGCGGATTTATTTTTTTAAATTTCCAGGACGTCGATTTGCATTTTATTTGTAAAATTTACTAAAAATGGCCCAAATATAACTTTAAAAAAATGCAATTTAAGGATTTATCCCGAAAATCCCCAATATCGACTAAAAACCCTCCCAAAAGAAAAGTTTTAACATAGCAATATATTTTTGAGCTCCTTCGTAGTATATCGTAGAAAAAATATAAATCCCTATAATTTACAATCCTATTTATATATATTACCTTTGAATTTCACCTTCAAGAAGGGTTTTTTTCCAGGAGACGATATGCGAGCTGAATTAAATATTATTTAATTTTTAATGAAGCTCATACATACTTCCTTGATGACTTCCATGGTCTCTTTGGTTTTAAAGAGCTCAACCATTTCATCTTGCGTCTGTATGATGAGGGCATTTGCCTTTTCGTTGTTTTTTGGGCCGCACGCAGTCTTCAACGCGGGGCCAAATTCAAATGGTACTTTCGTTGGAGGGTTCGGGTTGTTGTCAAAGAGACACACCTTAGATATTAATTCATTAAAATCAGGCTCCGGATCATACAAAAGTTATTTTTTCACAGAATGACAATTTCCTCAAATTGTTTCTTTTTCCCCGGAATGAATTTTATCAAAATTTTTTATTTCCGCTAACAAATAAGCAATTTAAGCATTTTTCAAAAACAACGCTCAGCTATTAAAAGTTACAATTAAGAATTCAAGTGTGATAAAAGATTTTCACCAAAAAATAAACTTTGCGATTTGTGTCAATTTGTTAAGAAAAATATGAGTTTTTAGGTGGTTGTGCGGTGCTATTAGCGCCGCCGTGAGAAAGTTGTAATTTTGACATTCTGTAAACAGTTTTTCACTGAAAATTATCTACCGTATCTTCTCTATTATAACCCATTCTCTATAAATCCGCCAGCCTCTAATTAAAAAACTAATTTCTTTTAAAACTTTAATAAAAAAAATTAATTATAAAATAAAACTCGTCTTATGAATTTCCAAAATTTAGCTTAAATTTCTCTGGCTCAAAAAAGAGAATTTTCAAAATTTAAAAAAAATCTAAATTAGGCAAATAGCTTTTTAAGACTTTTTAGCATTAGATTCTAATCTAGAAAATAGGCACTAATAGGTAACTCAAAAAGTTGCTTAACAATAACAACAACAACCAAAAAACATGTTTTTATTGAGTTTCAGGTCACTGGGGATTCAGGAAAAAATAGGCAAAAACCAAAAAATTAAACCTAGGCTTGACCATATTAAAAATAAATTTAAAAAATACCCTTTACCAGAATAACTTTTTTTTATTCTAAGGGCCAAAAATTATTTTTTCTATTATTTTTAGAGTGCCACGGGACCGGGAATTTTTGCCAAAACTGGGACCGGGACTTGCCGGGACCTGAGAAGCCGGGACCGGGACCTCGATTTTTTTTCGGGACCGGGACCGCAAGAAAAACCGGGAACCGGGACCAACCGGGAAATTTTAAAAATTCAAAAAAAATTTAAAAAAATTCAAATTTTAATTTATATCAAGTGAAAATAATACAAAATTATTTGGTTTTTTATTTAATAAATTAAATTAATGAAAATTTTCAAACAAATTTTCTTCAATTATTTCAAACAATTAATCATTTTTGGACTAAATCATCGAATATTAATAGAAATGCAGATTTGATTTTCACGTCACTTTTTTTCGGAGCGCTTTTTCAAAAAACTTTTGGGAAAGAAGGGGTCCGGCGGTGCCGATAGGCGCCGCCGGGGGAAATTTTAAAAGTTTGGGTGCAATGTGCAATTTGTTAACAGATTTTCAACAAAAAAAGGTTGGTTTTTGCGATTATTAAGCTCAATTGGTAGGATTTTCATTTAAAAATGATAAAATATGTATCAATTTAAAAAAAAAAATTTTGCTAAAAATTATTTACTATTTTGCACGTTTTGCCACTTTTTTTATCACTATTTTGGTATTTTTACTCACTATTTTTTTTGACCACAAAATGGAAAAATGTGTAATTTTTTGTGCAATAACGCTACAAATTCCTGCAAGACCATTCATTACAAATTCTTACCTTTACGCCCCAGCGCTGCGATTTTGAAAAATATTAATAGAAAAAATACATTTGAAAATAATTAGAGTGCCACGGGACCGGGCCGGGAATTCCCAGTCATCCGAGGTCCCGGTCCCGTGGCACAATTATTTTCAAATGTATTTTTTCTATTAATATTTTTCAAAATCGCAGCGCTGGGGCGTAAAGGTAAGAATTTGTAATGAATGGTCTTGCAGGAATTTGTAGCGTTATTGCACAAAAAATTACACATTTTTCCATTTTGGGGTCAAAAAAATAGTGAGTAAAAATACCAAAATAGTGATAAAAAAGTGGCAAAACGTGCAAAATAGTAAATAATTTTTAGCCAAAAATTGAGCAAAAAGAATTTTTATTTGCTAGTTGCAGTTGCAAGTGAGTAGAACTGGGATTTTTAAGGGAAAATACCCAAAATAGGTACCTAAAAAATAATTTTTAAAATTAAAAATTTTTTCATGAAAGTGAATTTTTGAGAAAATTATTGCCTAAATAGTGATTTCTAGTGACCATGTTTTCCATATTTCGCGATTTATGTCCATATTTTGGATTTTTCCAAAAAAATTTTATTAGAACGGCCCCATTAGCTAAATTGGATTTTGACCCACAAAATTTAAAAATTTTTCTTAAAAATACATATTTATAAAAATTTTAACGAAAATATTGATTAAATTTAAATTTTCTTAAAAATTGTTTAATTATTTTAATAGCATATTTAGCGATTTAGAAAGTTTTATTTTGCGTTAAGCGAATTTGAAGAAAATTTTGAAAAATTATACCCTCAATTTGGAAAAATTTATGTCAGACTTTTTGCAACTATGTGTCCATATTTCGAGATTTTCGTATGTCCATATTTCGCGATTTTTATCCATATAATTCCGAACCCTAGACATCAGAATCCAAAATTTTTAATGTAGAAATGAGTTTTTTTGAGCTCCTTTCTTCAAAAATTTATAATTATTAAAAATTGTGAACTGTTTAGCCTACAATGATTTCAGCCGCTTTTACCGCAGCGACTAAGTCAGAGAATGCTCCGTTCCGATTCAGGTTGTTGAAGATGAGAGTTTCGGCGATTGTTGACCCTTAAAGGTTTCTATACAAAAACAAAAAGATTGATTTAAAATTACCAAGAAAATATTTCATGTAAGCCGTTAATTCATTTTTGGTGTACAGCTTGCGATAATTGATCCGCGTTTCACCTCGCGAACCCTCGGCTGGTTCGATGGTCATCTGAATTAAACAAAAACAATTTAAAAATTAAATTTTCTTACAATGACAATTTTGGTACAATGACGATCTAACCAACACGCGACAGCATGGCCAGTCTCATGGAAACTAGGCCGTTGTTCTTCCACAGCAATGGAGTTCCATTGCATCATTGCTGACACGAACTTTAAAATATTTAATAAAATTAACTGGGTAGAGGGAAAACTTGTCAACTATCGTATTTTTTGGTTTAATAATAAATTTTTTAAGCAATTTTTTACAGCTGGGAGTTTATGGTTGTGATTTTCCATAGTTTTGCCAGATTGGCAAGACCAGCTTCGGCAAGTGAGTTAAGTATTAGTATCGCTTTTATTTTTTCAACTCCCACACCCAAAAGAAGAGCTTAATTTAGTGGTATTGACCTAACATAGATGGACTTTATTTTCATTTTTCAAATTCGAAATGCTCTTTTTGGAAAATTTTTGCAAAATTTTTAACTGCTTTTGAGCGATTTTGCAACACACGGCGGTTTTTTGGGGTCCTGATCACGACATCTTGTTAGCATTTTCTACCTCATACAATTTATTGTATTTATTTTTCAGGAAATTTTATTTGTGTACCACGCCAAAGATTTGTAGGGCCCGATGCACTTACCAACCATGTGGGTTTTTTAATAAACTGAAAATTAAGAAAGAAACTAATTCATTATTTTTTCAGTTTTTGTGACATTTTTTTTTGGGTTTATAGGATATATTTTGAGGGTTTTTTCGCACATTTAAATGCATAATTGGCGTTTTTTAGTAATTAAAAATAAAAATCCTAGCCCTCGTTAAAGTAGAACCCTTTTTATTCTCAAGCATTCAAACAACAGCATGCGATTACTCTTATTCTTCCAAATAAAATTTTTAATTCTTGTACTGACCAAATCATTGTTGTCGTTGTGGCATGGTGTGCGAGTGTTGGAGCTCATAGTTGAGTTGGAGCCAATCGCTGTGAACAATGGGACAGATAATAACACCGCCATGCTTTTTCTGGGAACCCGCGACAAAGCAGATTTTGAATCCCGGTAATCCTATCCCAGGAAAACCAGAATCTCACCATTATTCCAGATATTCTTTTAAATAAATTTATTAATGCTACGGCGGCACTCTTTAAAGAACGAAAAAAATTAGTGTAGAAGAAAAAATAATATTTTTTCACGAAATTGCCTCAAATTTTGTTTGTTTATGGGTTCGACGTTTTGAATGTTTTTTGTGAAATTTATGGACCGAAATTGTCATGGACCAGAAATGCCGGGACCTGGCCGAAATTTTCAATTCGAAAAGAAAATAGCGAAAAGTAGGCAAAAATATTTCAATTAATGTTAATTATTTTTTAATGTAAATATAAAAATCTTTTTAAAATATAAAAAAAAATCAAAAAATGCGTTCTTTTAAAATTTTGCTTAAAATTATTCTCAATTGTTTTTAATTTGAAATAGCTAATAAACTAAAGCGTATTTGTATGCCTTTCCTTTTTCGACAAGGCGCTTAAAGCGGCAGCTGCTGATGGTCTACTTACGGGTGAGTTTCGTTGCTTTCCACATGGCGAAACTTGGCAAGGCTGTCATTATCATAATGGCACCCTTCGAATACAGCACGATGATATTCAGTGGCTGATGCTGTAGACCAGTAGAAAAATAGAACTGCCAAAACAATAATGAATTTATGAACCATTTTAACTCTGTCAAAAATGTAAAATTAAAAGACTCAAATCACGGTTGAATACTGTTTTCTTTCTCGGTCTCGGGTTTTTTTGGCTCGGAAGCCGAGAAATTTTTATGCTATTAAGATGGCCTCATCAATTAATTTACGTAAGACAATGTGCGAGTCGCAGCCGGGTGGATGCCCAGTCAAACAGGGAGAAGGACGAAGACCCAATCTTGGATCCACTAAATGGGGATTAGTAATAGGGATGGGGATTCCCGTACATAGATTGTAAACTGTGGAATAATGATCTTCCTGTATAAAGGGCATTCAAAATACAAAAATATTTTATTAATATTTTCCATTTTTCTGCTTACATAAATACATTTTTCGCTTCTCGATTCGATGAAAAAACATTTAGAATGATTTTATTTCCTTTAACGGGATTGATATGCCGATGATATTGACGGCCAAAGCAGCTCCCCCCCCCCTCGTCCCTTCTCCGAGTGTTTTTCCGCTTCACTATAGCATTGGGTGGTCCTTCGTCCCGTCCTAGCGCTCTTTCTTTGTTTTTCTCCATGTACTTTATTTTTCGTAGCCATGGGCAACTAATTTTATTTCGCGGAGCGGAATGGGTGGTCCTTTCTGCCCCCCCCCACTCCCGAATGCTTTCTCTTCTCAATTTACGTCCACGTCTGGCAAGAGACGGGCGCACTCGACCAATTTGTCTTCCCATTCCGTCCCAGTTGTTTTTCTCCGTAATTCCGGGTGGCCAACCGTCGCTGCCCCCCCCCATTTTCCGCCAACATTAAGCATACAAAATGCCACTAGAATTTAGTAGGGCGAAAGCTGATGGATGGCAAAAACAAGGCGGAATAGTGGAAAATTCGAAAAGCACTACTAAACCATTCCATAAGCATGACTTTTATTTTTAGCGACGTCCTATGCCTTTGATGGGAGAAAATCATTGTTTGAGAATTTGGCTAAAAAAAATTTGAAAATAATTTAAGCTTTCCTATTTTACCGCCTATTCGAATTTCATTTTGAATTGGTGAAAATATGGCAAAAGTGTTTTTATAAGGTGCTGTGACGAAGTTACAAAACTATAAATGATAATAATTGAAAGGGATAGTAGCTCTAGATTCAACATCTTCTACTATCTTATATATTTTTAAAAAATCTAGCAAAATAAATAATAAAAATTTTTATTTATGGTTTCTAAGGAATTAAAAAACCCGGGCATGTGTAAAAACAGTCAAAAATGCGATTTAGAGAAAATCTATAAAACAAAAATCAAGTAAAAATTATAGAGTCTGGTAATATTTTAAATCAAAGTGACTTTTTGAAGAAAACCCGTAAAATTCGTTTCTTAGTGATGCAATTTTATTTTTTATTACAATTTGGTCACAATTCTGCTGGAGACGACATTTTATCCTTGAAAAGCATGACAAGACTTGACAACAATATGAAAAACAATCATTGAATGGATAGAGGAGCATAATTTTTCTAGTCATTTTTTGCTGTCGGCCACAAATGTCGAAAAATAAATATTAATTTAATCAGCTTTTGATTCAATTACATTTATTTTGGACGTGCAGCTTGGACCCAACAGAATTTGCCTTACAATTTCGAAGCACAGCAACAAAAAAAAACAGATATTTCCAATTCAAGTAAAAATACTAATTTTGAGCACTCAAAGGTGGAGGGCTTTCATTAATCACTTTTGCCCTTTTAGAAATGTTCAATCAAATAAATTTTGATCAAATGACGCTAAAAAGAAACGTTGAAGGGTCCGTTGTACAGCAATGGACAAACGCAACAAAGGTAAACATTGAATAAAAAGTGGGTAAAAATATCCATCATAGGTCCAGACTCAAAATTGCATAAAAACACTCATAGGTTTTCTTAGGTGCTGAAAACGCCTAAACCATCAAAAAACGGCGCGGCAAAGCGTTTAAACCGGTTTTTGAACCGATTTAAAACTCGAAAAATTGAGAGATTTGCACTATAACTTTTTTTAAAGATCGAATCCTGACAAATTTGGAATCATTCGAAAGCTCTTGATGATCTAAGTCTAAAAATCAGGGAATGAAGTCGAGCCGTTGCCATCAGAGCAATTGGACTACTTCAGGAAACCCATAAAAATTTTTTATGCAATTTTGAGTCTGGGACCTATGATGGATATTTTCCAAAAATTGTTGAAGTACCAAAAATAAATTTGACATTTAATAGAAAAGATTTCTTTGGCTAAGAGTCAAAGGGACAGGGAATTCACCTGGTATAAGCACTGGTCCATCAATTTTAAGGATAACAGAAAATGGTCGGTCAAAGGCATAAGCAAACGAAAATGGAGTCTAATCTGCCCCGGGCAAAGGAATTTTTAATGAAATTTGCTACGGGAAAAAGTACGTTTTTTAAACTTTTGATTTAAAATGAAAAGGGATAGAAATTAATATTATTTTCATAAATTTTCCGCTAATCACTCTCGGCCTCCCTCACCCTGGTTACCCCTTGTCGCTAAAAATATATTTTTAAAACAACGAAGAAGGAATGTGTTTTTTGATGCTTTACAATTCAAATAATTTTAGGACTATCAGATAATTGGTGTTTTTTTTGGCCAATGGCTTTCGCCTCCATCGCGAACCTTTTTGCGGTTTTAAAGAACTGTTACCAAACGGTAAAAATTTTTTAAAATGATGTTTTTTGATTTTTTTATCACCAAATTTTTTGGAATTTTTGAATTGAATTTACAAAGATTTTTAGCTCAAATCAGATCCAAATTGTTCCTTTGAAATTATTTACGCTGGCGGAGAATTAAACGAAGAGCAATCTCAAAAACTTTTTGAAGCAACATGGACAATGGCTTTTTTCCTAAGGGATATTCATATCGGAAAATATTTGACCAAAAATGGTAAAATATGCAAAAAATATGTACAAAAAATTGCGAAATATGCAAATAAAAGTCCCGATTTTATACGCAAACGTCCATGTTGCTTCAATCAAAAGTTTAAAAAACGTACTTTTTCCCGTAGCAAATTTCATTAAAAATTCCTTTGCCCGGGGCAGATTAGACTCCATTTTCGTTTGCTTATGCCTTTGACCGACCATTTTCTGTTATCCTTAAAATTGATGGACCAGTGCTTATACCAGGTGAATTCCCTGTCCCTTTGACTCTTAGCCAAAGAAATCTTTTCTATTAAATGTCAAATTTATTTTTGGTACTTCAACAATTTTTGGAAAATATCCATCATAGGTCCCAGACTCAAAATTGCATAAAAAATTTTTATGGGTTTCCTGAAGTAGTCCAATTGCTCTGATGGCAACGGCTCGACTTCATTCCCTGATTTTTAGACTTAGATCATCAAGAGCTTTCGAATGATTCCAAATTTGTCAGGATTCGATCTTTAAAAAAAGTTATAGTGCAAATCTCTCAATTTTTCGAGTTTTAAATCGGTTCAAAAACCGGTTTAAACGCTTTGCCGCGCCGTTTTTTGATGGTTTAGGCGTTTTCAGCACCTAAGAAAACCTATGAGTGTTTTTATGCAATTTTGAGTCTGGGACCTATGATGGATATTTTTACCCACTTTTTATTCAATGTTTACCTTTGTTGCGTTTGTCCATTGCTGTACAACGGACCCTTCAACGTTTCTTTTTAGCGTCATTTGATCAAAATTTATTTGATTGAACATTTCTAAAAGGGCAAAAGTGATTAATGAAAGCCCTCCACCTTTGAGTGCTCAAAATTAGTATTTTTACTTGAATTGGAAATATCTGTTTTTTTTTGTTGCTGTGCTTCGAAATTGTAAGGCAAATTCTGTTGGGTCCAAGCTGCACGTCCAAAATAAATGTAATTGAATCAAAGCTGATTAAATTAATATTCAACGAGTATTAATATTAGAGCCTGGACGGGACCGTGGAACCGCTGGGATTTTTCCGGGATTTCCGGCCCCGGCCTTTGTTTTTTTATGATAAACCACCGGGACCGGGAGAGTCCTGGAAAAACGGGAGTGACTGTCCCGGGACCCCGCCACGGTCCATTTTCAAAATCCCGGCCCCGGCCTGGCTATTTGGGCAGTGACAAACGGGACTAAATGTCACAAGTGAAAAAACGCCAAATTTGAAAATTACAATTAATTTGGCGAAATGTCTTTAGTTCAAAGTTTGAAGATAAAACTTAAGAGATTTTTGGAAATTTGTACAATTATTAAAGGTTCTAGTCGGTTTTACGCGTCCCATCACATTTTACGCGTCCCATCACATTTTACGCGCCCAACAACACTTTACGCGTCCCATCACATTTTACGCGTCAAAAAATGTTTTTCGAACCGTCAATCGGAAACTTTATACCTTCCGAATAGTCTAATTGTTCTTGTTTGTATACTTTGATCATCGAAATGTGCAAAAGCAACTCTAAGCACACTTAATGATGTCAACAGAAATTCAACTAATATAAGAAAAAAGTTTACAAAAGCCTAAGCTTAGGCCTAGTCTAACCATAAGCCATTGTTCGAGTTGCCCTGTGTATAAGTTGTCATGATAACCTTAGGTTTAACAACGAAATCTTTAATTAAAAACTTTACTGAATACCTGACAAAAAAAAATAGTTTTTCTCTTAGTTATTAGGACAACTATTATACCATGAGACCAGGGATGGCACGGAATTCCGATGGTTCTAGTGCAGAATACGCGTCCCATGGACTTTTACGCGTCCCATGGACTTTTACGCGTCCATGGTTTTTTACGCGTCCCATTAATTTTTACGCGTCCCATCATCTCTTACGCGTCCATTGAATTTTACGCGTCCCATAATTTTTTTACGCGTCCCATGGACTTTTACGCGTCCCATCGATTTTTATTCATTTTTTCTTTGTTTCAGTTTGAAATGTTAAATAAAAAAAATGACCAAAACCCGGAGGGTTATACTGTGAGAAAATTAATGTTTTTTTGTAATGAAAAGTTTTAGTGGCGTTGCAGTCATTGCCGAAAATCTGTGCCGGGGAGCGAAAGCTCAAGCAGATTCTCCATTCGTTTTGGCTCTTTTTTCTCCAATGTACACTTATCACTGCAGGGAAGCACGATAGTATCGGATGGGTGGGCGGCATACGGAGGGATTAATAACATGCAGCAGCAATACAACCACGATGGATAAATCATCAAATTTACTTCGTAGATCCCGCCAACCCTCAAATACATACACAGGGAATTGAGGCTACCTGGAGGGCTTTAAAGCAAAGCCTTAAACATTTACATGGGACTACCCCGCCATGGACACAAAATGTCATGGGACGCGTAAAGTGTTGTTGGGACGCGTAAAATGTGATGGGACGCGTAAAGTGTTGTTGGGACTCGTAAAATGTGATGGGACGCGTAAAACCGACTAAAAATTGCATTTTATATTAATTATTTCTTAAAATGAATGTAAAATCTACAAAACTTCCCCACCTGCCCATTGCTCACAGGGGAGTATGATCGTTATGTTAAATCCCAAAATTGTGTTTGAACTGGTCAAAGAGTAGACTTTTTAATGCCTCTTTAGACTGAACATAAAGGAGACCAACTATCGCCGTGATCATTCGCTGGACTCTGCTAAGGTGCCGTCATGCCTGATCAGAGAAGTGCCAATTGTCCGTGTGCCGTACCCGTTCTCTGGTTCATCTTCCGCAACCATCGGCGGATGCCGAGCATTTCCGTCCGCGCTTGAAATTGGCAATTATCCGCCACAGCGACGCCAACATTTGTATGAGCGGCGAGAGGAATTTTTCCATCGAACGGCATAATGCCAACAGAATGGTGCGAGCAGCACAAAATTGAGCTGGGAGCAGCTTGACCGCTGATCTCTCTCCAACCCCTTAAAAAATCTTGGTCAACCCATTAACCCCTTTTCATTATTGGAAGAGATGGGAAATAAATCGGACAGTTTCGCCGAAGCGATCGAAGAAATTGCTTAAATTTTATAGGCCTCAGAAGAATTCCGGGTTTGCCACTTCCATTTTTGTATAACTCGGTATTTCCGGTTTCCGTAATTTTTGATGATCCAAGAAAAATGTTTCCATAATTTTTAGGCCTAACAATTAATTAATTTCTGTTTTCGAAAAATTTTTTGGTGGCCTTGAATTTCTTACGCTTCACTCAAACAAACAATTAAGGCTAAACTATTGACGTTTACGACACCAAAAATTGGAAAATATATGTATTTTAGGCACAATTCTAAACAGCTTCGATAATGTATCTTTTTAACAAATAAATTCGGATCACAGCATAGGCAACAAATGGAACAAGGAGAGACAAAAAAAAGTATTTTGTCTATTAACTGTTATCATTTTGATCACTTTTTAATTTCCTACCATTGATTGATTTGATAAGATTATCGATTGATCAGAAATGAGGGGGAGGGAACAATCGGCAAATGAATGAATGAATTAATGTGTGTATAAGTGCTAACACATAAGCAAACAGCAGATGTCGTTGCGAAGAGACAATTAGTTAGAAACCCGAAAAATGCCAAAATGCACCTGACTGTATTTATGCATATGTTTGTTGTTGTTGTGTGTGTGGTGCTTTGCTTGTGGTACTCGTTTTTGGAAAGAGGGGTAATGCCAATAAATCGGACAGTGTCACAGAAGAAAACCGGAAATTCCTGTTTAGAGGCCTCAGAATTGCGGTTCTTCATTATGTTTCCGGTTTCCGCAATTTACGATTGTCCCAAAAGAATGGTTTCCGTAATTCGAGGCTTAACAGTTTAACTCTTTGATGGCCACAATTTCTTAAATTTGAAGAGCTTTCAAACTCTATTTCTGATTTGTTTTTGCGATTTTTTTGAGGGGGGGATTAACGACGTTCGAGTTTCAAAAATATGTAAAGCCTTCAAAACTTTTAAATTATCAATATTTCATTCTTACACTGGCAATGGTAAAGTTTTGTGGTCTCTTCGAAAAATAAATTTAAGAAGCGCATTTTGTCCGAAAAATGCGCTTCAGACTACAAAACTTTACCATTGCCCTTACACTGTTCGATTTTTTAACTGGAGAATAAAGCTTTGATAGAAGATACAAAAGGTAAAAAATAATAATTGGTAAACGCCGTAATTAAAACAAAAATAATTATAAAAAAACAATTAAGTTTACGACAACAAAAATTTGAAGAAAAAATAATTTTTGACACAATTTTAAACAGTTTCGAATAATGTATCATTATAACATAACAAATAAATTCGTCAATTCTCTCATCATTTGATCGGTATTTCTTCCCATTTCCATTCACACGTCCGGGTTCAGCTGGTCGCAATTCACAGCAGTGTGTCCGGGTGTTTTGCACGTACTGCAGACAACTTCCATGTCGGCTAAATTTCAATTTGACCATGAAACGGTTAATTTTTTCATCGATTTCAAAGAAAAGTGTTGTCACCGTTAAAATAGAAAGAGTGAACGTTGTTTTTTTTGGGCAGTCGTCCTTGGGAGACCTACAAATTTTTACCGAAGCATATATTAATTGCAACAAATTGGTGGCAAATAAATAAAATTAAACTATATTTTGGTAATAGTTTAGATGGTACCACACATTTTTGGCAATTCAAAAATTTTTTAAATTAATAAAAACAAGTCATGGGGTTTCGGAGGTCGCTGATCACGATGGCACCATCTAAGCTATTACCGCGAAAATATTCATCTTTCGTTGTTTATTTGCTTTAAAAATTGTGCATTTTTCAATTCACTCTACGGGACCCGAGACGTAGGCTGCACAGTTTTGCGTGGCATTTGAGCCGAAGTCGAGGCCACTTGAGGTGACTGGTTTTGCGTCGACTTTGTCGCTCGCTGCTGATGTTAATTTGTTTCAAGAATTTAGCATTTCGTCTATTCACTCTACCGGGATTCCGAGACTGCGGCAAAACAACGACAGCATTCAGCTGGGAGGAGGGCGGTGCCACGTTCGAATTTGCCGCATGCTCCACAACGACATCACTCAGGTCGGAGGGAGGTGCCACGATCGAATTTGCCGCACCAATTGCATTGGGCTCTTCAATGTTGGGAAGTTCTGGAGTTTCCTCTAAAAAAAGTAAAATAACCACATCAAAATTGTTTGGAAAAATGTTTTATAAAAACATAAAATTGTGAAAACTCGTTAAAAATCTTTCCTTTTAAATTTTCTTAAAATCTAACAATAAATTCTAAACTGTTGATAGTTTTTTTTAGTACACAACAAATTCTTTTCACCTTCGACGGCGCATGACCAGAAGCGATGACCAAGACGACGGCACAAATTTGCAGGCAGTGACGGAAAGCAACACCAACAGAAGGACGACCAGCGCTGCCAAACCAGTGATGGCAACAGGGCACCACGTCGGTGTTGGCACTGTTGGATTTGGCGTGCAACACCGACGTGGTGCCCTGTTGCCATCACTGGTTTGGCAGCGCTGGTCGTCCTTCTGTTGGTGTTGCTTTCCGTCACTGCCTGCAAATTTGTGCCGTCGTCTTGGTCATCGCTTCTGGTCATGCGCCGTCGAAGGTGAAAAGAATTTGTTGTGTACTAAAAAAAACTATCAACAGTTTAGAATTTATTGTTAGATTTTAAGAAAATTTAAAAGGAAAGATTTTTAACGAGTTTTCACAATTTTATGTTTTTATAAAACATTTTTCCAAACAATTTTGATGTGGTTATTTTACTTTTTTTAGAGGAAACTCCAGAACTTCCCAACATTGAAGAGCCCAATGCAATTGGTGCGGCAAATTCGATCGTGGCACCTCCCTCCGACCTGAGTGATGTCGTTGTGGAGCATGCGGCAAATTCGAACGTGGCACCGCCCTCCTCCCAGCTGAATGCTGTCGTTGTTTTGCCGCAGTCTCGGAATCCCGGTAGAGTGAATAGACGAAATGCTAAATTCTTGAAACAAATTAACATCAGCAGCGAGCGACAAAGTCGACGCAAAACCAGTCACCTCAAGTGGCCTCGACTTCGGCTCAAATGCCACGCAAAACTGTGCAGCCTACGTCTCGGGTCCCGTAGAGTGAATTGAAAAATGCACAATTTTTAAAGCAAATAAACAACGAAAGATGAATATTTTCGCGGTAATAGCTTAGATGGTGCCATCGTGATCAGCGACCTCCGAAACCCCATGACTTGTTTTTATTAATTTAAAAAATTTTTGAATTGCCAAAAATGTGTGGTACCATCTAAACTATTACCAAAATATAGTTTAATTTTATTTATTTGCCACCAATTTGTTGCAATTAATATATGCTTTCGGTAAAAATTTGTAGGTCTCCCAAGGACGACTGCCCAAAAAAACAACGTTCACTCTTTCTATTTTAACGGTGACACACACTTTTCTTTGAATCGATGAAAAAAAATTAACCGTTTCATGGTCAAATTGAAATTTAGCCGACATGGAAGTTGTCTGCAGTACGTGCAAACACCCGGACACACTGCTGTGAATTGCGACCAGCTGAACCCGGACGTGTGAATGGAAATGGAAGAAATACCGATCAAATGATGAGAGAAAGCAGTCCCTTCTCCACCACTTCGGTCAGCGTCTGCGACTTTTGGATGAGTCCCTGGTCGTACGCTTGACCAGCGACAGTTCCGCGCGCGTGGCCAAGTCGGTAATTTGCCGCTGCGGGTGAGCGCATGCGCTAGCATTGCCTCCGCAATGGTCAGCCGTTGGTTGGTCGCCGTGTTGATTCATTCGCGCACGTTGTCCTTGACAGCGGTCGTTTGCGGTCCAGCGCGTCACGTAGCGTGAACCGCTCGCCGGACGAACCGAAACGGTCCACAAACTCGCGGCATGTGCGTCGATGAAGCCGTCCACGATGCAGTCGGTCAGCGTCAGTGCGAGCAGCGGCTGCGCACTCGGAAATTGGATGTAGCCATGGGCGAGCGCGTCGCGGAGCGAAATGGATCCTGCACATTTTACCGCGGAACACGCCGCTGGTTGGGTTCAACACACCTAAAACGGGCAAAAAAAAACTTAGAATGATCAGCATTCTATGAGGGTTATAATTTTTCCAATTGTTTAGTATTACAACGAATTTCTGATATTTTTTTATCTATCAGAGGAAATCGGCGATCACTTTTCGACATTCATCCTTTAATCCCCTCCATTTGGTAATAGGTCTGGTCTAATCGCCTAATTAAGCGCTAATTGACATAGCACACCCCTCAAGCGGACCATTCTTCAAAGCCTGCTCCAGCTCCATGGGCGGCAGCTTCAGCACGCCCATTTTGATCAACCGTGCTGCACATCGGGGCAAATGTGCCGCGAGTCGAACAGGACAGCAGTTCGCCCGTTTTGATGTCATGCAGCTGGCGCGAATCGGGATCGTACAGGCCAATTTGGATGGCCTCCAGCAGGGTCACTTCTTGGCCGTTTCCGGATGCTTTTTGCCATGGCGTCCGTTTAGAATTTCGGTGATGTTCTCACTGATCAGGCCCATGTCTACCTGGAAAACATAGAAAGTTTTTACAATCAAAAATATTTTCTCGTAAATTTTCGAATTTCCAAAGAATCAAGAATCCGTGAATCAATGGCATGAATGAAAAACAGGGGGCACTTCAGTCCCCACGCTCCCTCTCATTTTTGTAATTTTTTTCTTCAAAAAAAGTAGAAATTTTTTTGCATATCAGTAGTTACCCCCCAAGATTTTGGCCCTTAATTTTCAGCCCCGCCATTTCAGTCCCAATGGAAAGGGACGTTTCAGTACCAAATTTAAACCTTTAAAAAACACCTATAATAAATATATCCAATCCCAGAAGAGGTAAATAATTGAAAAAACATCTGAAGGATAAAACCCAACGCCAAATCCTATTAGAGAAGGAAAGGGAGGCAGAGGATGGGCGTCAGCTGTCATGCCTTATAGGGAAGGGAAGGGACGCATGCCACCTGAGCGCCCGCGTGTGTGCCATTTAAGCGCTCGCGTATGCCATTTGAGCGCACGTAGGGACCATTTGAGCGCTCGCTGGTGATAATGGAAAGCACCAGCTGTTGGTCAGAGGTAACTCAAATTCTATTGAGTGTAGGTATGCTACCACTTGAGCGCCCGCAGGGCTATTTGAGAGCCCGATTGTGATAAATTTAAAATTTTAGTTAAATGAATTATTATAATTAAAGTTGAAATAAAATTCAAATAATTCAAAATTAAATTAAAATTAATTATGGTTAAAATAAATAAAATTAAAATAAGGTAAGAGTAAAATTAAAATTGTTATATTATTAAAATATAAATAATAATAATAATAAATTAATTAAAAAATTAAATTTAATTAAAATTAAATTGTTAAAATAATAATAGTTAAAAAATTAATAAATAAATTTAAAATAATAGATAAAAATTTAAAAATAAATGAAAAAATATAAAATTAATTAATTAAATAATTATTAAAGTCAAATTGTATTGGAGGGACGGACATCAGCTGTCGTGCCCTTTGGGGAGGGAAGGGATGCCAGGCCATTTGAGCGCTCGCGCGTGCCATTTGACCGCACGCAGGGGCCATTTGAGCGCATATGCCATGACATGAACAATTTAGTTGGCAATGTGCCAAATGACCACATGCTTGAGTGAAGGTCAAGCTCCGCCCACTTGTGAGGGTATAAATAGCCGACCATTCCCAGCGAAAAGCCCCTTTCTTCCATTCATTTGCAATTCCTGCAGCGCCCACAGCTCTCTCTTCTAACCAAAAAGTCTCCGCAGCGCTCTGCTCTTAAAAACATCCTCCAGAGCCCAATTTATCTTTCGTCAGAATTTGCTTACATCCCGACCATTATCCTAAAAATAAACCCTTATATCACTATTTAAATATAAAATTGTGCACTTTAATTAAAATATTAATTATTTTAATACAAATCTCATAAATAATACTCAATATTATAATGAAGAGAGCTTCAAACACTCAATCTTCTCCCTCCCCAAAAAAATCTCAAACTAATAAATGCATTCGTAAAATTGACCAATTTACTTCCAAAAGTCTTAAACATCATTTCATCCGCTCTAAATCAAAATTTGTTATTAGTGAAATTCAAAAGTGTGCTGATCCTCTTACCGAATTCCGTTCATGTGTACACCAATCTGTTGAAGAGGCCATTCAGAATGCACAAAACACCATTGGAGGAGCAAATAAAGTAGGTGTAATTATTTCTTCGGAGCTTTTAGACCAGGGAGACATCATCATGCCTATAACTCCAATTACATCAAATGTCGTGGACGCCATTTTCAACCAGTTTTGTAAAGTGGAGCAGAGCAAGTCCAAACACGTCAACTTATATGGGGCCCCTTTTGTTGTCACCGTAACTGTTCTAAACACTGAAGGCCTACCACGACGACGAACGACCAAAGGAAGTGCCCCTCCAATTCACTCTTCCCAATCACACATCTTCAAAATTAACAACAACGACAATTATTGCCTTTTTTATGCACTGGAACTGATGCGCTACTACTCATTATATATCAGGGGAGTAATTTCAAGGAAACAATTTAGATGGCTCAAAGATAATCAAACAACTGTTCTTCGTCAAAAAGTACTACTTTTACTCCGCGATGCCGGGATTCCGACAACTGAACCGGAATACGATGCAGAAATATACATCCACCAAGTGCAAGGATTATGGAGCACAAAATATCCCGGTGATTATTTTACTTTTTATATTGATTTTTATTAATGAAATAAATTACATTATTTGTTACAGGCGAGTATAAAATATTCATCTTTAATGACTACCAAACCCGACCCATCACAAAGTCTGACGTCAATGAATACCAATTCTTATTATTCTCTACCACCACGACAAACATTTCGACGGCATCAAAACACTTTCCAAATTCTTCAATAAAAATTATTATTGCCTCTCTTGTGAAAGCGTCTACGAGCGCAAATCTCAACATTCAATGAATTGCTCTTCACTCTGCCATGGATGTCGGGAGGTGGGCGTTGACTACCCATGCGAGCCACAACAGGGATACTTCAAAAAATGTGATCAATGTAACAACAATTTCTACAACAAGGTCTGCTATGAACTTCACCTACACAAGGATCTATGCACCAAATTTCAGCGATGCGAGGACTGTGGGGTAATTTATAATGTAAAATATCACGGTAAAACAGGTCACCAATGCGGGGAAAAGTTTTGTCGACTTTGCAAGCAATTCCATGTAAAAGAGGATGATGAGGATAATCCGTGCAGTAGCTGTTTTATCCAACCCCTAAAACCCCATAAACTTAAACCATACAGGATCATCGCTTATGATTTTGAAGCGACACAGGATAAAAAAGTAGGTAATAAATTCGAACACGAGGTAAACTTTGTGTCGGCTACCATAATTTGTACCGATTGCATCAATGGAAATTGGAAGGACTCACTTTAAAGGATCCTCTTGCAAAATTTGTGGACCCCACCGCACAATCACCTTCGCACCATTCGACTTCTCAAACACGATAGTGGACCAAAAAGTCACCACTAGGCACCCGCTGCGCGACTTTGTCCAATGGCTACTCTTCGACCACAACAAAAAATTTCCCACGGTTGCCTTTGCACATTTTGGGGGCCGCTACGACATGACCATGGTTATCAAGGAAGTCATTTCGCAAGGTAAAAATTTATTAAATATTTAATTAATTTTTATCAATCAAGGAATTCACAACCCCGACATCATCAAACAAGGGAACCGACTCTACGAACTCAAAATTAATCAAAATGAACACGGGCCTCAAACCATACTTCGCGACAGCTACAACCTTATGCCCATCAAATTATCTGGCCTCATCAAATCCTTTGGTCTCAAAATACAGGTGAATAATATTCTTTAAAATTCAATTAATTTTTAATTATTAGGATAAACAACATTTTCCACACATGTTCAACAAAGCATCAAACTATGATAATGTCCTTTCCCATCTTCCTCCACGTGAAGAATACTGTCCTGATCAAATGAAAATCCCCGATCAACAGAAATTTGACAATTGGTACAATAGTAATTACAACCAACCTTTTAACCTTAAGGAAAAACTCCCTGAATATTGTTGCAACGACGTACAAATACTCACCCATGCCCTAGTGGAACTTAGACGTGAATTCAAGCAACTCACCAAAAGAGATGGAAAACACGAAGGAATTGACATCCTGTGGCAAGCAATGACCATCGCCAGCGCATGCGTCAAGAACTTTGCACTCAATCATCTGAAGCCTAACTCGCTTGCCATCGTCCCGGAAAAAGGCTATACACCTCAACAGAACCAAAGTGCCCTTGCCATCAAATACTTGGATTGGTACTCACATATTAACAACGTCAACATCCAAACAGCACATTCCCGCTATGGTGAATATGTCTTTAAACGTGAGGGTCAGGTGTATCAAGTGGATGGTTATATAAAAGGGACTAATGGGAAGAGGGATAAAATTATTGAGGTAAATGGTTGTCTGTGGCATGGGTGTGGGGAATGTTTTGAGGACTTGGACGAAGAGACGAGGATGCCAAATGGGAAGACACTGCGTGAGATAAGAGAGAGGGAGGTAAGGAAGCACGAGATTATTCGCCGGTACGTCGACTTGGAAGTTGTATGGGAACATGAAATCAATGAGCAGCTAAAAAAGGACGCAACAATGAGGGGCTACTTTGACAATTGGAAGGACCGCTCACCAATTAAAATCAGAAACGCATTTCATGGAGGACGGACTGGACCAATGAAGCTACTCCACACAGCAAAGCCGGGACAAAAAATCAGCTACAAGGACTTCACCAGCCTTTATCCATGGAACAACTTTTCTACAAGTTATCCACTCGGTCACCCAAAAATTATCAACTTTAGATTAAATGAGCAAACTGTCAACTGGCGAGCTCCATCCGACAATCCATACAAGGGACTTTTAAAAGTTTTACTTTTACCCCCAAACAGGAATATCAATGTGACCGTAATGCCCGTAAAATTTGATGAGCGACTCCTCTTCCCTCTCTGTGAGAAGTGCGCCAAACACATCACCAATGAACACCCGAATGGCCTCAAAGACGACAACTACTCGTGTCCACACTTCAATCCCAATGACCGTGCCTTTGTCTCTACCTGCACTCACCTTGAATTGAGTGCTGCCTTGGAGGTCGGCTACACCGTCAGAAAACTCTTCCATGTCCTGCAATACGACCAATGGAGCGACAACATCTTCAAATCTTACGTTAGCGAAATGATGGCCCTGAAGATCCACGCAACCGGCTTCCCTTCATGGTGCAGCAACGAAGAGGAGAAGAAGGAATACATTGAGGAGAACCGTCAGCGATTTGGAATTTTGTTAGACAACGAAAAGATGAAGGCTGAACCAGGGAAGCGGTACATCGCCAAGCTCTGCCTCAACTCACTCTGGGGCCGCTTCTCGATGCGAAATCTACTCTCAAAAGCAATAATCAACAACGACGAAAGCCTGATTCGCCAATATACCGACGACAAGAAAATCGAATTAGTGGACTTGGAAATGATGGACGACGACAACGATGTTTTTATGCTGACTTACCGACCAAAAGAAGAATTTGTCGACGAAAATAAATACTCCAATGTTGTCATCTCCCTCTTCACGACATCTGCAGCTCGCCTCTACCTCTACGATGCCCTCAAAAAAGTTGCCGACACCCCCGACTGCGAAATCCTTTATTACGACACCGACAGCGTCATCTACGTGCACCCCGAGGACAACGACCCACTCCCGACAGGAAAGGGACACCTTGGAGAACTAACAGACGAAAACCCCGACCACAATATCTTGGAGTTCATCAGCGCTGGCTGCAAGAATTATGGGATGAAGCTGCAACGCAAGGACACCGGTGAAATAGAACACGATTTGAAAATAAGAGGGTTCACCCTTGATGCACAAACTGTTCAAAAAATTCATTACGATACTGTTAAGGACCAAATCTTACGCTATGGCTCCGAAGACCCCCCTGACCCTATCATTGTAACATATCCCCATTTTATTCGTCCCAACCTTATCCAAGGCAAAGTGTACACTCAATCTCTAACTAAGCATTATCAACCTGTCTTCACAAAAGGTATTATTAATGATTCATTCCAAGTCCTCGAATTTGGTTATCTTGTCGTCGGTATATTGGCGAATCAGGCTTTCGTCGTTGTTGATTATTGCTTTTGAGAGTAGATTTCGCATCGAGAAGCGGCCCCAGAGTGAGTTGAGGCAAAGTTTGGCGATGTACCGCTTCCCTGGTTCAGCCTTCATCTTTTCGTTGTCTAACAAAATTCCAAATCGCTGACGGTTCTCCTCAATGTATTCCTTCTTCTCCTCTTCGTTGCTGCACCATGAAGGGAAGCCGGTTGCGTGGATCTTCAGGGCCATCATTTCGCTAACGTAAGATTTGAAGATGTTGTCGCTCCATTGGTCGTATTGCAGGACATGGAAGAGTTTTCTGACGGTGTAGCCGACCTCCAAGGCAGCATTCAATTCAAGGTGAGTGCAGGTAGAGACAAAGGCACGGTCATTGGGATTGAAGTGTGGACACGAGTAGTTGTCGTCTTTGAGGCCATTCGGGTGTTCATTGGTGATGTGTTTGGCACATTTTTCGCAGAGTGGAAAGAGGAGTCGCTCATCAAATTTTACGGGCATTACGGTCACATTGATATTCCTGTTTGGGGGTAAAAGTAAAACTTTTAAAAGTCCCTTGTATGGATTGTCGGATGGAGCTCGCCAGTTGACAGTTTGCTCATTTAATCTAAAGTTGATAATTTTTGGGTGACCGAGTGGATAACTTGTAGAAAAGTTGGTCCATGGATAAAGGCTGGTGAAGTCCTTGTAGCTGATTTTTTGTCCCGGCTTTGCTGTGTGGAGTAGCTTCATTGGTCCAGTCCGTCCTCCATGAAATGCGTCTCTGATTTTAATTGGTGAGCGGTCCTTCCAATTGTCAAAGTAGCCCCTCATTGTTGCGTCCTTTTTTAGCTGCTCATTGATTTCATGTTCCCATACAACTTCCAAGTCGACGTACCGGCGAATAATCTCGTGCTTCCTTACCTCCCTCTCTCTTATCTCACGCAGTGTCTTCCCATTTGGCATCCTCGTCTCTTCGTCCAAGTCCTCAAAACATTCCCCACACCCATGCCACAGACAACCATTTACCTCAATAATTTTATCCCTCTTCCCATTAGTCCCTTTTATATAACCATCCACTTGATACACCTGACCCTCACGTTTAAAGACATATTCACCATAGCGGTAGTGTGCTGTTTGGATGTTGACGTTGTTAATATGTGAGTACCAATCCAAGTATTTGATGGCAAGGGCACTTTGGTTCTGTTGAGGTGTATAGCCTTTTTCCGGGACGATGGCAAGCGAGTTAGGCTTCAGATGATTGAGTGCAAAGTTCTTGACGCATGCGCTGGCGATGGTCATTGCTTGCCACAGGATGTCAATTCCTCCGTGTTTTCCATCTCTTTTGGTGAGTTGCTTGAATTCACGTCTAAGTTCCACTAGGGCATGGGTGAGTATTTGTACGTCGTTGCAACAATATTCAGGGAGTTTTTCCTTAAGGTTAAAAGGTTGGTTGTAATTACTATTGTACCAATTGTCAAATTTCTGTTGATCGGGGATTTTCATTTGATCAGGACAGTATTCTTCACGTGGAGGAAGATGGGAAAGGACATTATCATAGTTTGATGCTTTGTTGAACATGTGTGGAAAATGTTGTTTATCCTAATAATTAAAAATTAATTGAATTTTAAAGAATATTATTCACCTGTATTTTGAGACCAAAGGATTTGATGAGGCCAGATAATTTGATGGGCATAAGGTTGTAGCTGTCGCGAAGTATGGTTTGAGGCCCGTGTTCATTTTGATTAATTTTGAGTTCGTAGAGTCGGTTCCCTTGTTTGATGATGTCGGGGTTGTGAATTCCTTGATTGATAAAAATTAATTAAATATTTAATAAATTTTTACCTTGCGAAATGACTTCCTTGATAACCATGGTCATGTCGTAGCGGCCCCCAAAATGTGCAAAGGCAACCGTGGGAAATTTTTTGTTGTGGTCGAAGAGTAGCCATTGGACAAAGTCGCGCAGCGGGTGCCTAGTGGTGACTTTTTGGTCCACTATCGTGTTTGAGAAGTCGAATGGTGCGAAGGTGATTGTGCGGTGGGGTCCACAAATTTTGCAAGAGGATCCTTTAAGTGAGTCCTTCCAATTTCCATTGATGCAATCGGTACAAATTATGGTAGCCGACACAAAGTTTACCTCGTGTTCGAATTTATTACCTACTTTTTTATCCTGTGTCGCTTCAAAATCATAAGCGATGATCCTGTATGGTTTAAGTTTATGGGGTTTTAGGGGTTGGATAAAACAGCTACTGCACGGATTATCCTCATCATCCTCTTTTACATGGAATTGCTTGCAAAGTCGACAAAACTTTTCCCCGCATTGGTGACCTGTTTTACCGTGATATTTTACATTATAAATTACCCCACAGTCCTCGCATCGCTGAAATTTGGTGCATAGATCCTTGTGTAGGTGAAGTTCATAGCAGACCTTGTTGTAGAAATTGTTGTTACATTGATCACATTTTTTGAAGTATCCCTGTTGTGGCTCGCATGGGTAGTCAACGCCCACCTCCCGACATCCATGCAGAGTGAAGAGCAATTCATTGAATGTTGAGATTTGCGCTCGTAGACGCTTTCACAAGAGAGGCAATAATAATTTTTATTGAAGAATTTGGAAAGTGTTTTGATGCCGTCGAAATGTTTGTCGTGGTGGTAGAGAATAATAGAGAATTGGTATTCATTGACGTCAGACTTTGTGATGGGTCGGGTTTGGTAGTCATTAAAGATGAATATTTTATACTCGCCTGTAACAAATAATGTAATTTATTTCATTAATAAAAATCAATATAAAAAGTAAAATAATCACCGGGATATTTTGTGCTCCATAATCCTTGCACTTGGTGGATGTATATTTCTGCATCGTATTCCGGTTCAGTTGTCGGAATCCCGGCATCGCGGAGTAAAAGTAGTACTTTTTGACGAAGAACAGTTGTTTGATTATCTTTGAGCCATCTAAATTGTTTCCTTGAAATTACTCCCCTGATATATAATGAGTAGTAGCGCATCAGTTCCAGTGCATAAAAAAGGCAATAATTGTCGTTGTTGTTAATTTTGAAGATGTGTGATTGGGAAGAGTGAATTGGAGGGGCACTTCCTTTGGTCGTTCGTCGTCGTGGTAGGCCTTCAGTGTTTAGAACAGTTACGGTGACAACAAAAGGGGCCCCATATAAGTTGACGTGTTTGGACTTGCTCTGCTCCACTTTACAAAACTGGTTGAAAATGGCGTCCACGACATTTGATGTAATTGGAGTTATAGGCATGATGATGTCTCCCTGGTCTAAAAGCTCCGAAGAAATAATTACACCTACTTTATTTGCTCCTCCAATGGTGTTTTGTGCATTCTGAATGGCCTCTTCAACAGATTGGTGTACACATGAACGGAATTCGGTAAGAGGATCAGCACACTTTTGAATTTCACTAATAACAAATTTTGATTTAGAGCGGATGAAATGATGTTTAAGACTTTTGGAAGTAAATTGGTCAATTTTACGAATGCATTTATTAGTTTGAGATTTTTTTGGGGAGGGAGAAGATTGAGTGTTTGAAGCTCTCTTCATTATAATATTGAGTATTATTTATGAGATTTGTATTAAAATAATTAATATTTTAATTAAAGTGCACAATTTTATATTTAAATAGTGATATAAGGGTTTATTTTTAGGATAATGGTCAGGAATGTAAGCAAATTCTGACGAAAGATGAATTGGGCTCTGGAGGATGTTTTTAAGAGCAGAGCGCTGCGGAGACTTTTTGGTTAGAAGAGAGAGCTGTGGGCGCTGCAGGAATTGCAAATGAATGGAAGAAAGGGGCTTTTCGCTGGGAATGGTCGGCTATTTATACCCTCACAAGTGGGCGGAGCTTGACCTTCACTCAAGCATGTGGTCATTTGGCACATTGCCAACTAAATTGTTCATGTCATGGCATATGCGCTCAAATGGCCCCTGCGTGCGGTCAAATGGCACGCGCGAGCGCTCAAATGGCCTGGCATCCCTTCCCTCCCCAAAGGGCACGACAGCTGATGTCCGTCCCTCCAATACAATTTGACTTTAATAATTATTTAATTAATTAATTTTATATTTTTTCATTTATTTTTAAATTTTTATCTATTATTTTAAATTTATTTATTAATTTTTTAACTATTATTATTTTAACAATTTAATTTTAATTAAATTTAATTTTTTAATTAATTTATTATTATTATTATTTATATTTTAATAATATAACAATTTTAATTTTACTCTTACCTTATTTTAATTTTATTTATTTTAACCATAATTAATTTTAATTTAATTTTGAATTATTTGAATTTTATTTCAACTTTAATTATAATAATTCATTTAACTAAAATTTTAAATTTATCACAATCGGGCTCTCAAATAGCCCCTGCGGGCGCTCAAGTGGTAGCATACCTACACTCAATAGAATTTGAGTTACCTCTGACCAACAGCTGGTGCTTTCCATTATCACCAGCGAGCGCTCAAATGGTCCCTACGTGCGCTCAAATGGCATACGCGAGCGCTTAAATGGCACACACGCGGGCGCTCAGGTGGCATGCGTCCCTTCCCTTCCCTATAAGGCATGACAGCTGACGCCCATCCTCTGCCTCCCTTTCCTTCTCTAATAGGATTTGGCGTTGGGTTTTATCCTTCAGATGTTTTTTCAATTATTTACCTCTTCTGGGATTGGATATATTTATTATAGGTGTTTTTTAAAGGTTTAAATTTGGTACTGAAACGTCCCTTTCCATTGGGACTGAAATGGCGGGGCTGAAAATTAAGGGCCAAAATCTTGGGGGGTAACTACTGATATGCAAAAAAATTTCTACTTTTTTTGAAGAAAAAAATTACAAAAATGAGAGGGAGCGTGGGGACTGAAGTGCCCCCTGTTTTTCATTCATGCCATTGATTCACGGATTCTTGATTCTTTGGAAATTCGAAAATTTACGAGAAAATATTTTTGATTGTAAAAACTTTCTATGTTTTCCAGGTAGACATGGGCCTGATCAGTGAGAACATCACCGAAATTCTAAACGGACGCCATGGCATAAAGCATCCGGAAACGGGCCAAGAAGTGACCCTGCTGGAGGCCATCCAAATTGGCCTGTACGATCCCGATTCGCGCCAGCTGCATGACATCAAAACGGGCGAACTGCTGTCCCTGTTCGACTCGCGGCACATTTGCCCCACCGATGTGCAGCACCGGTTGATCAAAATGGGCGTGCTGAAGCTGCCGCCCATGGAGCTGGAGCAGGCTTTGAAGAATGGTCCGCTTGAGGGGTGTGCTATGTCAATTAGCGCTTAATTAGGCGATTAGACCAGACCTATTACCAAATGGAGGGGATTAAAGGATGAATGTCGAAAAGTGATCGCCGATTTCCTCTGATAGATAAAAAAATATCAGAAATTCGTTGTAATACTAAACAATTGGAAAAATTATAACCCTCATAGAAATGCTGATCATTCTAAGTTTTTTTTTGCCCGTTTTAGGTGTGTTGAACCCAACCAGCGGCGTGTTCCGCGGTAAATATGTGCAGGATCCCATTTCGCTCCGCGACGCGCTCGCCCATGGCTACATCCAATTTCCGAGTGCGCAGCCGCTGCTCGCACTGACGCTGACCGACTGCATCGTGGACGGCTTCATCGACGCACATGCCGGCGAGTTTGTGGACCGTTTCGGTTCGTCCGGCGAGCGGTTCACGCTACGTGACGCGCTGGACCGCCAACGACCGCTGGTCAAGGACAACGTGCGCGAATGAATCAACACGGCGACCAACCAACGGCTGACCATTGCGGAGGCAATGCTAGCGCATGCGCTCAACCCGCGCAGCGGCAAATTACCGACTTGGCCACGCGCGCGGAACTGTCGCTGCGTCAAGCGTACGACCAGGGACTCATCCAAAAGTCGCAGACGCTGACCGAAGTGGTGGAGAAGGGACTGCTTTCTCTCATCATTTGATCGGTATTTCTTCCCATTTCCATTCACACGTCCGGGTTCAGCTGGTCGCAATTCACAGCAGTGTGTCCGGGTGTTTTGCACGTACTGCAGACAACTTCCATGTCGGCTAAATTTCAATTTGACCATGAAACGGTTAATTTTTTTCATCGATTTCAAAGAAAAGTGTTGTCACCGTTAAAATAGAAAGAGTGAACGTTGTTTTTTTTGGGCAGTCGTCCTTGGGAGACCTACAAATTTTTACCGAAGCATATATTAATTGCAACAAATTGGTGGCAAATAAATAAAATTAAACTATATTTTGGTAATAGTTTAGATGGTACCACACATTTTTGGCAATTCAAAAATTTTTTAAATTAATAAAAACAAGTCATGGGGTTTCGGAGGTCGCTGATCACGATGGCACCATCTAAGCTATTACCGCGAAAATATTCATCTTTCGTTGTTTATTTGCTTTAAAAATTGTGCATTTTTCAATTCACTCTACGGGACCCGAGACGTAGGCTGCACAGTTTTGCGTGGCATTTGAGCCGAAGTCGAGGCCACTTGAGGTGACTGGTTTTGCGTCGACTTTGTCGCTCGCTGCTGATGTTAATTTGTTTCAAGAATTTAGCATTTCGTCTATTCACTCTACCGGGATTCCGAGACTGCGGCAAAACAACGACAGCATTCAGCTGGGAGGAGGGCGGTGCCACGTTCGAATTTGCCGCATGCTCCACAACGACATCACTCAGGTCGGAGGGAGGTGCCACGATCGAATTTGCCGCACCAATTGCATTGGGCTCTTCAATGTTGGGAAGTTCTGGAGTTTCCTCTAAAAAAAGTAAAATAACCACATCAAAATTGTTTGGAAAAATGTTTTATAAAAACATAAAATTGTGAAAACTCGTTAAAAATCTTTCCTTTTAAATTTTCTTAAAATCTAACAATAAATTCTAAACTGTTGATAGTTTTTTTTAGTACACAACAAATTCTTTTCACCTTCGACGGCGCATGACCAGAAGCGATGACCAAGACGACGGCACAAATTTGCAGGCAGTGACGGAAAGCAACACCAACAGAAGGACGACCAGCGCTGCCAAACCAGTGATGGCAACAGGGCACCACGTCGGTGTTGCACGCCAAATCCAACAGTGCCAACACCGACGTGGTGCCCTGTTGCCATCACTGGTTTGGCAGCGCTGGTCGTCCTTCTGTTGGTGTTGCTTTCCGTCACTGCCTGCAAATTTGTGCCGTCGTCTTGGTCATCGCTTCTGGTCATGCGCCGTCGAAGGTGAAAAGAATTTGTTGTGTACTAAAAAAAACTATCAACAGTTTAGAATTTATTGTTAGATTTTAAGAAAATTTAAAAGGAAAGATTTTTAACGAGTTTTCACAATTTTATGTTTTTATAAAACATTTTTCCAAACAATTTTGATGTGGTTATTTTACTTTTTTTAGAGGAAACTCCAGAACTTCCCAACATTGAAGAGCCCAATGCAATTGGTGCGGCAAATTCGATCGTGGCACCTCCCTCCGACCTGAGTGATGTCGTTGTGGAGCATGCGGCAAATTCGAACGTGGCACCGCCCTCCTCCCAGCTGAATGCTGTCGTTGTTTTGCCGCAGTCTCGGAATCCCGGTAGAGTGAATAGAAGAAATGCTAAATTCTTGAAACAAATTAACATCAGCAGCGAGCGACAAAGTCGACGCAAAACCAGTCACCTCAAGTGGCCTCGACTTCGGCGCAAATGCCACGCAAAACTGTGCAGCCTACGTCTCGGGTCCCGTAGAGTGAATTGAAAAATGCACAATTTTTAAAGCAAATAAACAACGAAAGATGAATATTTTCGCGGTAATAGTTTAGATGGTGCCATCGTGATCAGCGACCTCCGAAACCCCATAAGACTTGTTTTTATTAATTTAAAAAATTTTTGAATTGTCAAAAATGTGTGGTACCATCTAAACTATTACCAAAATATAGTTTAATTTTATTTATTTGCCACCAATTTGTTGCAATTAATATATGCTTCGGTAAAAATTTGTAGGTCTCCCAAGGACGACTGCCCAAAAAAAACAACGTTCACTCTTTCTATTTTAACGGTGACAACACTTTTCTTTGAAATCGATGAAAAAAATTAACCGTTTCATGGTCAAATTGAAATTTAGCCGACATGGAAGTTGTCTGCAGTACGTGCAAAACACCCGGACACACTGCTGTGAATTGCGACCAGCTGAACCCGGACGTGTGAATGGAAATGGGAAGAAATACCGATCAAATGATGAGAGAATTGACGAATTTATTTGTTATGTTATAATGATACATTATCGAAACTGTTTAAAATTGTGTCAAAAATTATTTTTTCTTCAAATTTTTGTTGTCGTAAACTTAATTGTTTTTTTATAATTATTTTTGTTTTAATTACGGCGTTTACCAATTATTATTTTTTACCTTTTGTATCTTCTATCAAAGCTTTATTCTCCAGTTAAAAAATCGAACAGTGTAAGGGCAATGGTAAAGTTTTGTAGTCTGAAGCGCATTTTTCGGACAAAATGCGCTTCTTAAATTTATTTTTCGAAGAGACCACAAAACTTTACCATTGCCAGTGTAAGAATGAAATATTGATAATTTAAAAGTTTTGAAGGCTTTACATATTTTTGAAACTCGAACGTCGTTAATCCCCCCCTCAAAAAAATCGCAAAAACAAATCAGAAATAGAGTTTGAAAGCTCTTCAAATTTAAGAAATTGTGGCCATCAAAGAGTTAAACTGTTAAGCCTCGAATTACGGAAACCATTCTTTTGGGACAATCGTAAATTGCGGAAACCGGAAACATAATGAAGAACCGCAATTCTGAGGCCTCTAAACAGGAATTTCCGGTTTTCTTCTGTGACACTGTCCGATTTATTGGCATTACCCCTCTTTCCAAAAACGAGTACCACAAGCAAAGCACCACACACACAACAACAACAAACATATGCATAAATACAGTCAGGTGCATTTTGGCATTTTTCGGGTTTCTAACTAATTGTCTCTTCGCAACGACATCTGCTGTTTGCTTATGTGTTAGCACTTATACACACATTAATTCATTCATTCATTTGCCGATTGTTCCCTCCCCCTCATTTCTGATCAATCGATAATCTTATCAAATCAATCAATGGTAGGAAATTAAAAAGTGATCAAAATGCTAACAGTTAATAGACAAAATACTTTTTTTTGTCTCTCCTTGTTCCATTTGTTGCCTATGCTGTGATCCGAATTTATTTGTTAAAAAGATACATTATCAAAATTTTTTAGAATTGTGCCTAAAATACATATATTTTCCAATTTTTGGTGTCGTAAACGTCAATAGTTTAGCCTTAATTGTTTGTTTGAGTGAAGCGTAAGAAATTCAAGGCCACCAAAAAATTTTTCGAAAACAGAAATTAATTAATTGTTAGGCCTAAAAATTATGGAAACATTTTTCTTGGATCATCAAAAATTACGGAAACCGGAAATACCGAGTTATACAAAAATGGAAGTGGCAAACCCGGAATTCTTCTGAGGCCTATAAAATTTAAGCAATTTCTTCGATCGCTTCGGCGAAACTGTCCGATTTATTTCCCATCTCTTCCAATAATGAAAAGGGGTTAATGGGTTGACCAAGATTTTTTAAGGGGTTGGAGAGAGATCAGCGGTCAAGCTGCTCCCAGCTCAATTTTGTGCTGCTCGCACCATTCTGTTGGCATTATGCCGTTCGATGGAAAAATTCCTCTCGCCGCTCATACAAATGTTGGCGTCGCTGTGGCGGATAATTGCCAATTTCAAGCGCGGACGGAAATGCTCGGCATCCGCCGATGGTTGCGGAAGATGAACCAGAGAACGGGTACGGCACACGGACAATTGGCACTTCTCTGATCAGGCATGACGGCACCTTAGCAGAGTCCAGCGAATGATCACGGCGATAGTTGGTCTCCTTTATGTTCAGTCTAAAGAGGCATTAAAAAGTCTACTCTTTGACCAGTTCAAACACAATTTTGGGATTTAACATAACGATCATACTCCCCTGTGAGCAATGGGCAGGTGGGGAAGTTTTGTAGATTTTACATTCATTTTAAGAAATAATTAATATAAAATGCAATTTTTAGTCGGTTTTACGCGTCCCATCACATTTTACGAGTCCCAACAACACTTTACGCGTCCCATCACATTTTACGCGTCCCAACAACACTTTACGCGTCCCATGACATTTGTGTCCATGGCGGGGTAGTCCCATGTAAATGTTTAAGGCTTTGCTTTAAAGCCCTCCAGGTAGCCTCAATTCCCTGTGTATGTATTTGAGGGTTGGCGGGATCTACGAAGTAAATTTGATGATTTATCCATCGTGGTTGTATTGCTGCTGCATGTTATTAATCCCTCCGTATGCCGCCCACCCATCCGATACTATCGTGCTTCCCTGCAGTGATAAGTGTACATTGGAGAAAAAAGAGCCAAAACGAATGGAGAATCTGCTTGAGCTTTCGCTCCCCGGCACAGATTTTCGGCAATGACTGCAACGCCACTAAAACTTTTCATTACAAAAAAACATTAATTTTCTCACAGTATAACCCTCCGGGTTTTGGTCATTTTTTTTATTTAACATTTCAAACTGAAACAAAGAAAAAATGAATAAAAATCGATGGGACGCGTAAAAGTCCATGGGACGCGTAAAAAATTATGGGACGCGTAAAAATTCAATGGGACGCGTAAGAGATGATGGGACGCGTAAAAATTCAATGGGACGCGTAAAAAACCATGGGACGCGTAAAAGTCCATGGGACGCGTAAAAGTCCATGGGACGCGTATTCTGCACTAGAACCATCGGAATTCCGTGCCATCCCTGGTCTCATGGTATAATAGTTGTCCTAATAACTAAGAGAAAAACTATTTTTTTTTGTCAGGTATTCAGTAAAGTTTTTAATTAAAGATTTCGTTGTTAAACCTAAGGTTATCATGACAACTTATACACAGGCAACTCGAACAATGGCTTATGGTTAGACTAGGCCTAAGCTTAGGCTTTTGTAAACTTTTTTCTTATATTAGTTGAATTTCTGTTGACATCATTAAGTGTGCTTAGAGTTGCTTTTGCACATTTCGATGATCAAAGTATACAAACAAGAACAATTAGACTATTCGGAAGGTATAAAGTTTCCGATTGACGGTTCGAAAAACATTTTTTGACGCGTAAAATGTGATGGGACGCGTAAAGTGTTGTTGGGCGCGTAAAATGTGATGGGACGCGTAAAATGTGATGGGACGCGTAAAACCGACTAGAACCTTTAATAATTGTACAAATTTCCAAAAATCTCTTAAGTTTTATCTTCAAACTTTGAACTAAAGACATTTCGCCAAATTAATTGTAATTTTCAAATTTGGCGTTTTTTCACTTGTGACATTTAGTCCCGTTTGTCACTGCCCAAATAGCCAGGCCGGGGCCGGGATTTTGAAAATGGACCGTGGCGGGGTCCCGGGACAGTCACTCCCGTTTTTCCAGGACTCTCCCGGTCCCGGTGGTTTATCATAAAAAAACAAAGGCCGGGGCCGGAAATCCCGGAAAAATCCCAGCGGTTCCACGGTCCCGTCCAGGCTCTAATATTAATACTCGTTGAATATTAATTTAATCAGCTTTGATTCAATTACATTTATTTTGGACGTGCAGCTTGGACCCAACAGAATTTGCCTTACAATTTCGAAGCACAGCAACAAAAAAAAACAGATATTTCCAATTCAAGTAAAAATACTAATTTTGAGCACTCAAAGGTGGAGGGCTTTCATTAATCACTTTTGCCCTTTTAGAAATGTTCAATCAAATAAATTTTGATCAAATGACGCTAAAAAGAAACGTTGAGGAAAATTCGAAAAGCACTACTAAACCATTCCATAAGCATGACTTTTATTTTTAGCGACGTCCTATGCCTTTGATGGGAGAAAATCATTGTTTGAGAATTTGGCTAAAAAAAATTTGAAAATAATTTAAGCTTTCCTATTTTACCGCCTATTCGAATTTCATTTTGAATTGGTGAAAATATGGCAAAAGTGTTTTTATAAGGTGCTGTGACGAAGTTACAAAACTATAAATGATAATAATTGAAAGGGATAGTAGCTCTAGATTCAACATCTTCTACTATCTTATATATTTTTAAAAAATCTAGCAAAATAAATAATAAAAATTTTTATTTATGGTTTCTAAGGAATTAAAAAACCCGGGCATGTGTAAAAACAGTCAAAAATGCGATTTAGAGAAAATCTATAAAACAAAAATCAAGTAAAAATTATAGAGTCTGGTAATATTTTAAATCAAAGTGACTTTTTGAAGAAAACCCGTAAAATTCGTTTCTTAGTGATGCAATTTTATTTTTTATTACAATTTGGTCACAATTCTGCTGGAGACGACATTTTATCCTTGAAAAGCATGACAAGACTTGACAACAATATGAAAAACAATCATTGAATGGATAGAGGAGCATAATTTTTCTAGTCATTTTTTGCTGTCGGCCACAAATGTCGAAAAATAAATATTAATTTAATCAGCTTTGATTCAATTACATTTATTTTGGACGTGCAGCTTGGACCCAACAGAATTTGCCTTACAATTTCGAAGCACAGCAACAAAAAAAAACAGATATTTCCAATTCAAGTAAAAATACTAATTTTGAGCACTCAAAGGTGGAGGGCTTTCATTAATCACTTTTGCCCTTTTAGAAATGTTCAATCAAATAAATTTTGATCAAATGACGCTAAAAAGAAACGTTGAAGGGTCCGTTGTACAGCAATGGACAAACGCAACAAAGGTAAACATTGAATAAAAAGTGGGTAAAAATATCCATCATAGGTCCCAGACTCAAAATTGCATAAAAACACTCATAGGTTTTCTTAGGTGCTGAAAACGCCTAAACCATCAAAAAACGGCGCGGCAAAGCGTTTAAACCGGTTTTTGAACCGATTTAAAACTCGAAAAATTGAGAGATTTGCACTATAACTTTTTTTAAAGATCGAATCCTGACAAATTTGGAATCATTCGAAAGCTCTTGATGATCTAAGTCTAAAAATCAGGGAATGAAGTCGAGCCGTTGCCATCAGAGCAATTGGACTACTTCAGGAAACCCATAAAAATTTTTTATGCAATTTTGAGTCTGGGACCTATGATGGATATTTTCCAAAAATTGTTGAAGTACCAAAAATAAATTTGACATTTAATAGAAAAGATTTCTTTGGCTAAGAGTCAAAGGGACAGGGAATTCACCTGGTATAAGCACTGGTCCATCAATTTTAAGGATAACAGAAAATGGTCGGTCAAAGGCATAAGCAAACGAAAATGGAGTCTAATCTGCCCCGGGCAAAGGAATTTTTAATGAAATTTGCTACGGGAAAAAGTACGTTTTTTAAACTTTTGATTGAAAATGAAAAGGGATAGAAATTAATATTATTTTCATAAATTTTCCGCTAATCACTCTCGGCCTCCCTCACCCTGGTTACCCCTTGTCGCTAAAAATATATTTTTAAAAACCAACGAAGAAGGAATGTGTTTTTTGATGCTTTACAATTCAAATAATTTTAGGACTATCAGATAATTGGTGTTTTTTTGGCCAATGGCTTTCGCCTCCATCGCGAACCTTTTTGCCGGTTTTAAAGAACTGTTACCAAACGGTAAAAATTTTTTAAAATGATGTTTTTTTGATTTTTTTATCACCAAATTTTTTGGAATTTTTGAATTGAATTTACAAAGATTTTTAGCTCAAATCAGATCCAAATTGTTCCTTTGAAATTATTTACGCTGGCGGAGAATTAAACGAAGAGCAATCTCAAAACTTTTTGAAGCAACATGGACAATGGCTTTTTTCCTAAGGGATATTCATATCGGAAAATATTTGACCAAAAATGGTAAAATATGCAAAAAATATGTACAAAAAATTGCGAAATATGCAAATAAAAGTCCCGATTTTATACGCAAACGTCCATGTTGCTTCAATCAAAAGTTTAAAAAACGTACTTTTTCCCGTAGCAAATTTCATTAAAAATTCCTTTGCCCGGGGCAGATTAGACTCCATTTTCGTTTGCTTATGCCTTTGACCGACCATTTTCTGTTATCCTTAAAATTGATGGACCAGTGCTTATACCAGGTGAATTCCCTGTCCCTTTGACTCTTAGCCAAAGAAATCTTTTCTATTAAATGTCAAATTTATTTTTGGTACTTCAACAATTTTTGGAAAATATCCATCATAGGTCCCAGACTCAAAATTGCATAAAAAATTTTTATGGGTTTCCTGAAGTAGTCCAATTGCTCTGATGGCAACGGCTCGACTTCATTCCCTGATTTTTAGACTTAGATCATCAAGAGCTTTCGAATGATTCCAAATTTGTCAGGATTCGATCTTTAAAAAAAGTTATAGTGCAAATCTCTCAATTTTTCGAGTTTTAAATCGGTTCAAAAACCGGTTTAAACGCTTTGCCGCGCCGTTTTTTGATGGTTTAGGCGTTTTCAGCACCTAAGAAAACCTATGAGTGTTTTTATGCAATTTTGAGTCTGGGACCTATGATGGATATTTTTACCCACTTTTTATTCAATGTTTACCTTTGTTGCGTTTGTCCATTGCTGTACAACGGACCCTTCAACGTTTCTTTTTAGCGTCATTTGATCAAAATTTATTTGATTGAACATTTCTAAAAGGGCAAAAGTGATTAATGAAAGCCCTCCACCTTTGAGTGCTCAAAATTAGTATTTTTACTTGAATTGGAAATATCTGTTTTTTTTTGTTGCTGTGCTTCGAAATTGTAAGGCAAATTCTGTTGGGTCCAAGCTGCACGTCCAAAATAAATGTAATTGAATCAAAAGCTGATTAAATTAATATTTATTTTTCGACATTTGTGGCCGACAGCAAAAAATGACTAGAAAAATTATGCTCCTCTATCCATTCAATGATTGTTTTTCATATTGTTGTCAAGTCTTGTCATGCTTTTCAAGGATAAAATGTCGTCTCCAGCAGAATTGTGACCAAATTGTAATAAAAAATAAAATTGCATCACTAAGAAACGAATTTTACGGGTTTTCTTCAAAAAGTCACTTTGATTTAAAATATTACCAGACTCTATAATTTTTACTTGATTTTTGTTTTATAGATTTTCTCTAAATCGCATTTTTGACTGTTTTTACACATGCCCGGGTTTTTTAATTCCTTAGAAACCATAAATAAAAATTTTTATTATTTATTTTGCTAGATTTTTTAAAAATATATAAGATAGTAGAAGATGTTGAATCTAGAGCTACTATCCCTTTCAATTATTATCATTTATAGTTTTGTAACTTCGTCACAGCACCTTATAAAAACACTTTTGCCATATTTTCACCAATTCAAAATGAAATTCGAATAGGCGGTAAAATAGGAAAGCTTAAATTATTTTCAAATTTTTTTTAGCCAAATTCTCAAACAATGATTTTCTCCCATCAAAGGCATAGGACGTCGCTAAAAATAAAAGTCATGCTTATGGAATGGTTTAGTAGTG
>CP049711.1:5085817-5241794 GCA_004148225.2 Heterodera glycines | reverse complement strand
CCAAAAATGTGGCTTTTCCCCTTCTTTTTGCTTGCAGTGCAGCATTTTCTGTTGCATGCTCAATTTGTCCAATTGGTGGAAATGGTCGACTTGGACAACGTCACATTCACCAAGGCATGTTTTTTTGGCACCAGCCAAAAGCAATCCATGGGTGCTGAAAAATATTTTAAATTAAAAACCATTTTTTTAAATCCCCATTTTTTGGTAATATTGATTGCCCAAATTTTTGAGCTAATTTAAATGCATGGCGAGCGGGCAAAGGACTCTCGGTTCTCGGGTTTTTAGTTTCGAGTTTGAGGAGCTTGTTCCAATCACGAGTTGTCTCTTTCTATTTTGGCATCACCAGTTTTCAGAGTGTTCGCTTTGCTGACAACGGCACATTGCTGGAAGACATCCATTTGTTGGACAAGCTGTACACGGTGGAAACCGCGCAACGGCACAACAAAAAGCGGGCGCGGAAGGAGGAAAAGCCGCCATCGGCGAAGAAGCAAAAGAATAAAGTGGTGGGCCAGGCCCACCAGCGATTGGAGGCACGCATTCTGATGGTTGCTGATCACTCGCTTCATGAAACGTTCATGAAGTTGTATGGCGAGGACGAATACGCGGGTGAGCAGCCAATGCCAATAGTTTAAATTATGCACTCATTGAGACTATCGACTCTAGGACTTTCGGAAAATTGTTAGACAGTCTCGACTATTAAACTCTTCGAGAGTCTTGGTTTCGACTCAAAGCTTGTCAAAACTGTTCGAAATTATCGACTTGGTTTCTGTTAACTTATTTGTTACTGATCATTAGGGACCGGATTTAATGGATTAAAAAAATCCAAAATATGGATTATATAAAATGGACCAAAACGCTGAAACATGGACAAAAAATACGAAAATATGGACAAGAAATTTCTGAAAATCGGTTTTAATTTTTGAATAAAATTTCGTAAACCCCTATTTTTTTTTGTCAGGAAGGAAAAAATATTTTCATAATTGAGACCTTCTATTTATTATTTACGAAAACTATTGAAATTAGGGAAAAAATTAGTAAATTTTTGCAAAAAATTCATTTTTAAGGAAAAAAATTAGTAAATTTTTGGAAAAAATTCATTTTTACACGAATTTTGCGCATGAAATTTTTTTTTTGCACAATTTTTGGTTTTTTCTCCAAAATTAAAAATATGCAAATATCCTAAAAATATTAAACCAAGCTAAAAATACTATTTATGTGATTTTTTGGCCGAAAAAGAATGTATGTGCAAAAAAAATATGGAAATCCGTATTAATGCGTCCGTCCCTAGTGATCATTAAAATTTTCCTGCTCATTCAATTCCCATTTTGATTTGCGCTTTCACCTCAACTGTTCAGCGTACACCGCATTGAGCCGCTATATGGTAAGCTTTTTGTTCCCAATCAATTCTGGCATTTTGGTAGTTTAATTCTCGGCCAATCTCGTTTTTCCTGGTATTAATAAGGAGAGATTTGCTTGGCATTTTTTTGATTATTTTTTTATATTAGAAATATTTTAAAATTTTATTTCTAATTTTAAATTTTTCGTAAAATATCCGTTTTGCCACACCCAGTGATACCCCGTACCAGACTTGCCGCTTATCCGGGTTTGGCTCAAATTTCCGGGCCAATTCTGACCTAAATTCTCGAAACATTTCCCGTACTTTAATATAATTACATACATTTTGTTGTACCCCTTTTCAGCTGGGCGTGTTCACTCAGGTGTGGTGCCATTTTCGTTCGTATATGCCATTGTTTTCAATGATTTCCCCCCCCCCTCTCCGACAGTTGGACACCATTTTCGCACGTTTGCCGTTTTTCACCGGCACAAACTCGTCATCAACCGCTTCTCCTCCTGCTGCTCGTCGAATTTTCTTAAAACTTGCCGCCCCACCAATGGTCAAATTTTTAATTTATTTATTTACTCATATTCTCAAAAATCTCTCCATCTCTTCCCATTGTTCAGGTTATTGTACGGCCCGAAGACTGTCCTCTGCGGGGTCCCATGCTAATTGCTCTACATCAAAGCACCGCCGCCGCTAATGCAACATTAGGCGATGAAGTGTCATTTTCAGCGGATAATAATTCTTCGACCATAATCAATCAGAATGGAACATTAGACACAAATGGTGAAAGCGAATTGGACAAAGCAGTGGCCACCGGCATTGAGGGGTCATTAATTAATTAATGGGTTATTTATTGAGTTATTGGAAATTGGACTAATTAATGGGAAATCACTGAGTTAAATCCATATAAATTAAATTGTAAAATTTTGTTCACCCTTTTTAATTATCAACCACAAAAATTGAATCAATAGAAAAATCCCACAAAAAAAACTGTTAATTGTTTGAAATTTTGTTTTGAATATTTAAAAGTGTTTTTCAATTTGACAGATGGAATCGCTTGGACGCCCTTCGGTAACTGTTTTCATATATTTTTAGTAAGGATTCGTTTTGTAGGCACAAAAAATCGCTAAATAAGCATCTAAAAGAGCAGAAACCAAATCTAAAAATAGGCATTAAATAGGCACAAAACCCAAAAATAGGCAAAAAATAAAAATAACGCTTTTTAGGTAGCAAAATACTAAAAATTTAATCAAAAAACAAATTTTAGTTATATTTAATTGTAAATGAAATTAATTTAAATGTTTCAATTTTATATCGGTATGATTTAATTAAATTACCATTCTAATTTAAAAAATAGGTTTATTTTTTGGTAAAGTACCTAAATTAATGGGACAGTAGTACCTAATTTTCTTTTAAGATTTTATTATTTTAATACCATTAATCATGGTACAATTAGTGCCGTGCAATGGATCCACCGCTGGATTGAGCACAGTGAACAAATGCTGCCCAAGCATGACCATGTGATGGTGCTGACCCGGATGGACCTGATCTCGCAGCGCAACGACTCGGCCACCCAAGGCATGGCTTATGTGCGTGCCATTTGCCGCGGGGCCGACAGTGTTTCGGTTGGTTTAATGCTTGGCGCTTTATTGGCGACAGTTTGGCATTTGTCCCCCTGTAATTGACAATTGTGCATACTGTACTTGGTCTATTCTCAGAACTAGGCCATAATTCTCAAGAATCATTAGCAAGTTCACTTGCATGGCAATGGGTGATCGATCCGTTTCACATTTCGGTGGTCGAAGACGTCGGCGGTCTCAGCACGGCAACAGTGGCGGCACACGAACTGTCGCACAGGTAAAGGAGTTGCCTCGGCGCGAATTTCGGCAAAATAAAGGGATTTCTTCCCTGATCCCGGACATGTTCGGATTTTTATAAGATTTCGTACCATTATGGCAGGATCTTCTATTTCACTAAAAAAAAATTTTTTTGAATTCTGTTTAAAAATTCACAAGTTTGCATTTCTTACGGTACGACATTGACTCATTGGGCTTCCCTCAGACCCATCGACCATTTCTGATCAGTGATGTTGACAAATAATTTGATGAAACAATAAAATTTCCAGACATAAAAAATGTTCGGATGGCATTTTAAGTGAATCTTCGGCATTATTGACCATGGCGAAACAATTACTGATCACTCCCGGCAAATGATCGGAGTGATCAATCAAATCACTCCGTATTTAGCCTGGGCGCGTACCATGACGGCTCCGATGCAAATGCCAACTGTTCGGCGCGCCAAAATTTTCTGATGGCGCCCATTTCGGCCTCGCACACATTCAGCGAACAGTTCGGCGACACTTTTCCCAATGCCTTTGTGCTCAGCGAATGCTCAATGCGCCAAATTGAGAATTTTTTAAGGCAATTAATTCATTAATGACAAATGCCTAATTACCGGTGTCTGGTTCTCGTTTTTTTTTTTGAAATTTTACAATTCTAAATCAATTTTCAAAAAATTCCGACGATGCATAGTACCTCAAAATATTAGATTTTTTGTGAAAATCTTCTAATTAATAAGTTTAATGGACTGAAGGTTCGAACCTTTTCAGCGCAGAAATTTTTTGAACTCTGCAAAAAAAGTTTTCGTCATAATTAATTAGCAATCATTTATTTTTCAAGTTCGGCCGAGTCGGAATGCCTTAGGCTAAACAGCGGCGATGATGAGACAGACGAAAATTTTGCTGATCAGCAGCAGTCATCAGTGGTGATCAGCAGCAGCTCCGAATTCAACAACGCCCATTCATCTTTATCAGGCGATGCCAACACCATTTTGCCAAAACTGGAACAGGCATGATCAATCAATCAACATGACAATCACCAGGGATTGAGCTGATTTTGAATTTGTGCGCCATGGATTTCCGACTTTTTTTTTGATGCCTCGTGATTTAAAATGGAAATAAATACAGAATTTCCGGATTTAGCGAATGCCAGATGAGGCTGATCAACATCAGCAACATTTGACGGGTGATCGGATTGCTGCCGCCGGCGCTGATGGTGAATGGTGGTCAACAATGATCAGCCGAGGCCATGGCAGGCCCGGGGAGCAGTTCGACTCATGGAAACAGTGCCAAATTGTGTTCGGCAGCCATTACGGTAAAAATATTGGCATTTTAAAATCCAAGTCCTCAAATGATTTTTTAAGCGAAATAATTCAAAAAATAGGCAAAATTTCTTTTGTTGGCCATTGTTTCAAAACATTATGTTTCCTTTTATATTACTGTAATTTTGATATTGTAATAATTCTATTACTGTAGCAATCCTGTTACTGTATTACTCAAAAGTACAATAAATATTTTTTGTAATTTTCAGGCAATTGCCGGGTGAGTGATTTGTGCACCAAATCCATCGAGCAGAAAACATTAGCCAAACCCTTTTTTTGAAGCGGAAGGATTTCATGCTGCTCAATGCCGACCCGTGCCGTCGCCTGTGGTGCAAAAATCGAAACCAACGCCGCTGGGCCCCGTGCGAAACGAAGGGATTTTTGCCGATGATGGACGGCACGCGGTGCGGCGATGGAAAGGTGGAGAAAATAATGGGAAAACTCGTGAATTTGTCCTTGAATGCTTCAAATTACATCCTTGAAAACTTGAATTGATTAAAGACAATTGAAAATGCCTTAAAAATGTTTCTCATTTATCAAATTCACAAATTCTTCCATGATTGTTTCACGTTGGTGTCTTATTACGGTCATTAAATTTGGCTAAATGGAATCGAGTTACTGTAATATACTGTCCTACTGTATTTTAGTGGTGTATCCGTGGAGTGTGTACGGACAAAAGCACTGTCAGAAAACGGTCTGAACTTTCGCGAAATGACGGTGATTCAACTGGTCAGTAACACTACAGTAAATTTTTCAACTTTTCTTAAATTTTTGAAGTTTTTAAAATTTATTAAATTGAAAATATCGGACACAAAATAAAGAAAGCATCCTAAAAATAATAATTCTAAAAAATTCGAAATTTATAATAATTTACTTATTTAATAACAAGGATGATTGACCAATTTCCGATTTTAAAGAAAAAGAAAAAATAATTAATTTTTAATTTCATCAATTTTTAATTAAAGAGTGTCGCGATTTGAACCGCTCATTTTGCGCCTCATTCACTGCGGAACAGATGCGTTCCTTTTGCCGTGTGCCGAACTTTTCGCGCATTTGCTGTGCCAATTGTGGCCCCATTCTTCGGCAAAGGAAAAACAAATGGAAAATTTTACAACAAATACATGGCACCGACAAATGATGAAAAAATCTGTTTCGAAAGTCGAGAAATTCTCGACAATTTTTCTTTTTTGTCTCGGTCTCAATTTTTGAATTTCGGCCTGCAAAATCTCATTAATTTGAAGTTCGGAGATTGCAGGTTTTTTAGACAATTTTTTCGGGAATCCAACGAAAATTTTTTACAATTTTTTCTGTTCCTAAAATGACTAAATTCTTTGTGCTGATCAATTTTAAACTAATCAAAAAATATTTCATAAAAAAAAAGTTGGTAATGAATATTTCAGAATAAAAAAAAAGCATTTTTTGGTATTAATAAATTGCAAAAGTACCTAAAAAAATTGAGATTAAAATTTGATGGACGGGCAGTCCATTTTATTACGTTTCAAATTACAACCAATTTGCTTTGCTCTCTCTCTCTCTACAAAAAAAAAATGACGGCACAATTAATTAATAATTAATTATTGTTCATCATTTTCTCGCCGGCCGACGGTAACGCCTTTTTTTCTCCCAAAATTTTTGCAAAAACAAAAAATTTCCGACGTCGTCCCCCGGCCACATCGTAGGAAATGGCAAAAAAAAATGAAAAATTATAAAATTTTTAAATTTAAACATTCCGCGTCTTCCTCCGCTAATGAGCGAGTGCCCCCCCCTAGGCCTCGTAAAAACCCCAAGTTTTATGAGTTCCATCTTTCTCGCCTTCCCCCGACGATCACTGATGCTTGGGCCTCCCATTTCCACTCATTTTTTCCCATTTTAAAGTTATTTTTATTGGTGGGTTAACCCCAACTCTGATGCCATTCCCTCCCCCGCCCTCCCCGGGTCCTCGAGCACACAGACCGAGGGTGCCAAAAAATTATGGAATTCAAATATCTGACCCAAAAATTCGGGAACTGGAACTAGGAATCTTTCAATTTGTATATTTATTTCGAAATTCTTGATGAATTCATTAACAAATCTGCTTCTTTATGGCATAGACATAAATAAAAAATTTATACGGAACACTGAACCCATGCCCTCTGTTTTTATTCATTGATTGTTAATTAACAAATGAGATACATTTCCAATTTTTGTATTAAAATTCGTATGATTATCTGCCAAATGATTTGTAAATGGAAAATTTCAGAAAATAAGTTAAAACCTAAAAATTCGAAAAACGGAATTCTAAAAAAAAATTTCCTGTCAATGAGCCGAAATTTCTTAATAATCTTCATGTCGGTAGGAGAGTCTCGAGCCAAAATACTTTAAGAATCTCATTCTTTCGCTTTCTTGTCCATCTTCCTCTACAAAATAACAATCTCTCGTCTCTGCTCGTTCTCTCTCTTTTCCCTCTTCTCTTTTCTCTCTCATTCTCCTTCTTCGAGAATCTCGACGATCCATGGGCGGCGATGGATGCCCTTTTGCCGTCCTCCCACCCCCACGGCGCCATCCGTACATATATTTAATTGCATTTTCTTCCATCCACCTTCACCCCTCACTTCCCTCCTTATATGGGGACTGAAATTGAGAAGTGTTCTTGTTCCCCTCCTTTTCCATCTATGCCATCCATTTTTGTGAGTCCCAAGTCTCCCCACTTCCCCCCCCCCTCACTGTTTTCCCCATTCCATTTGTACACAATAATTCCCCCCGGGGGAGGGGGGTGCAGGGGGGGGGGGACTGACGTGAAAAGAAGGGGAGCCCCTCCCAAGCAAAACAAATAAATTTATTTATTCTTCGGCAGAATCAGCAGGCAGGGCACACTTCTCCTCCCGACTCACTCACTTTGCTTTCCGCCTCCCCCCCCCCCCCCGAGGGGAGAGTGGCGTACCGGGCCCCATTTTCGGGAACATTTTTGTTGTTGCACCACCACCATCACCACCTCCACCTCGACAACAACTGGGCCAAAAATGCACAAGGCCGGGCAAACTTTCACCAGCGCCACCCATTTACGGGGGGGGGGGGGGGAAGTAATGGGAGAGGGATGGGTGACTCTGATGACTGACTCTTTTCTTCCTCCCCTCCCATTTTGCCTTTTCTTCCCGTCGTCTCTTTGGCCCATAACTCACTTAAATGTATGTATTTTTTGCAAGAATCGGAAGTTTAAACAAACGGCGGCGACAAAATTCATTTCTTGTCTCCAAACTTTCCTCTTTCTCTTTTTTTATTTCTTTGTAACTCTTTCTTTCCTGTCCCTTCTTAATTCCCGTTTAAACTCTCTTTTCTTTCGCTCCCTTCGCTTTTTTTTACTTCCTCTCCCCCTCTCTCTTTTCTTTATACATTCCTTTGCTCCCTTGGTTTCTTTATCACTCTCTCTTCCTTTCCTGTCTCTCCTCCTCTTCTTCTCTCTTCCCTTTGGCTAACTCTTCTGATCGCTTCTCTTTCTCTCTCAGTCTCTCTCTCTCTCTTCCCTCTTATCTCTCTCTCTCTCTCTCTCCCTCTCCGTCTCTCTTATCTCTCTCTCCCTCTCCGTCTCTCTTATCTCTCTCTCTCTCCCTCTCTCTTATCTTTCTCTCTCTCTCTCCCTTTCTCTTATCTCTCTCTCTCTTCCCTCTCTCTTATCTTTCTCTCTCTCTCTCCTCCCTTTCTCTTATCTCTCTCTCTCTCCCTCTTATCTCTCTCTCTCTCTCTCTCCCTCTCCGTCTCTCTTATCTCTCTCTCCCTCTCCGTCTCTCTTATCTCTCTCTCTCTCTCCCTCTCTCTTATCTTTCTCTCTCTCTCTCCCTTTCTCTTATCTCTCTCTCTCTCTCCCTCTCTCTTATCTTTCTCTCTCTCTCTCTCTCTCTCCCTTTCTCTTATCTCTCTCTCTCTCTTCCCTCTCTCTTATCTTTCTCTCTCTCTCTCCCTTTCTCTTATCTTCTCTCTCCCTCTCCGTCTCTCTTATCTCTCTCTCTCTCTCTCCCTCTCTCTTATCTTTCTCTCTCTCTCTCCCTTTCTCTTATCTCTCTCTCTCTCTCCCTCTCTCTTATCTTTCTCTCTCTCTCTCTCTCTCTCTCTCTCCCTTTCTCTTATTCTCTCTCTCTCTCTTCCCTCTCTCTTATCTTTCTCTCTCTCTCTTCTCTCCTCTTTCTTTATCTCTCTCTCTCTTCTTCCCTCTTATCTCTCTCTCTCTCTCTTCTCTCCCTCTCCGTCTCTCTTATCTCTCTCTCCCTCTCCGTCTCTCTTATCTCTCTCTCTCTCTCCTCTCTCTTATCTTTCTCTCTCTCTCTCCCTTTCTCTTATCTCTCTCTCTCTCTTCCCTCTCTCTTATCTTTCTCTCTCTCTCTCTCTCTCTCCTTTCTCTTATCTCTCTCTCTCTCTTCCCTCTTATCTCTCTCTCTCTCTCTCTTCTCCCTCTCCGTCTCTCTTATCTCTCTCTCCCTCTCCGTCTCTCTTATCTCTCTCTCTCTCTCCCCTCTCTCTTATTTTCTCTCTCTCTCTCTCTCCCTTTCTCTTATCTCTCTCTCTCTCTTCCTCTCTCTTATCTTTCTCTCTCTCTCTCTCTCCCCTTTCTCTTATCTCTCTCTCTCTCTCTTCCCTCTTATCTCTTCTCTCTCTCTCTCTCCCTCTCCGTCTCTCTTATCTCTCTCTCCCTCTCCGTCTCTCTTATCTCTCTCTCTCTCTCCCTCTCTCTTATCTTTCTCTCTCCCTCTCCGTCTCTCTTATCTCTCTCTCTCTCTCCCTCTCTCTTATCTTTCTCTCTCTCTCTCTCCTTTCTCTTATCTCTCTCTCTCTCTCCCTCTCTCTTATCTTTCTCTCTCTCTCTCTCTCTCTCTCCCTTTCTTATCTCTCTCTCTCTCTTCCCTCTCTCTTATCTTTCTCTCTCTCTCTCTCTCTCCCTTTCTCTTATCTCTCTCTCTCTCTCTTCCCTCTTTATCTCTCTCTCTCTCTCTCTCCTCTCCGTCTCTCTTATCTCTCTCTCTCTCTCCCTCTCTCTTATCTTTCTCTCTCTCTCTCCTCCTTTCTCTTATCTCTCTCTCTCTCTTCCCTCTCTCTTATCTTTCTCTCTCTCTCTCCCTTTCTCTTATCTCTCTCTCTCTCTCCCTCTCTCTTATCTTTCTCTCTCTCTCTCTCTCTCTCTCCCTTTTCTTATCTCTCTCTCTCTCTTCCCTCTTATCTCTCTCTCTCTCTCTCTCCCTTTCTCTTATCTCTCTCTCTCTCTCTTCCCTCTTATCTCTCTCTCTCTCCCTCTCCGTCTCTCTTATCTCTCTCTCCCTCTCCGTCACTCTTATCTCTCTCTCTCTCTCCCTCTCTCTTATCTTCTCTCTCTCTCTCCCTTTCTCTATCTCTCTCTCTCTCTCCCTCTCTCTTATCTTTCTCTCTCTCTCTCTCTCTCTCTCCCTTTCTCTTATCTCTCTCTCTCTTCCCTCTCTCTTATTTCTCTCTCTCTCTCTCTCTCTCCCTTTCTCTTATCTCTCTCTCTCTCTTCCCTCTTATCTCTCTCTCTCTCTCCCTTTCTCTTATCTCTCTCTCTCTCTCCCTCTCTCTTATCTTTCTCTCTCTCTCTCTCTCTCCCTTTCTCTTATCTCTCTCTCTCTCTCTTCCCTCTTATCTCTCTCTCTCTTCCCTTTTATCTCTCTCTCCCACTCTCTCTGTTCCACTTTTTCTCTTTTACCGCCTATCACTTCTGCTTTAGTTTTTTCTTTGCTTCCCTCTTTTCACTCCCTTTCCCCTCATTTTTTGCTGCTTTTTGTTTTCCCGTGATTTTTGCATCCAAAAATCCCAAATTATTATGTATGCATGTGTATAATTTGTTATATTGTTCCCATAAAGACAAATGTCAATTTTTTCTTGGCAAATCCAAAAGTTGGCACACATAATTTTTTTTAGGTGTATCCAAATCTGGCACATAATTAGTCATTTCTGGCATAGGTATACAAATTATGGCTCGACGTACGAAATGCAATGAAAAATAGCGAGATATTCATTTTTGGCACTTTTTATGTCCTTTAGGCAAAAAAAATAGTTATAATTTATTTGAATTTATATCTTTAACAGTAAATTAGTATAATACTTTCGATCCAATTTTGGCTGAATTCAATTCCAAATTAAAAATAGAAAAAATTAATTATGCACCTAAAATAAATTAGCGTTTTCAAGAAACCTATATTAAATTTCATCGCATATATGAGGCGCTGCAAACGGAAACTTTGTGGAAAATTGCTAATTTTTTGATACTTTTTTCCCCGAATCGCACACTAGAATTTCTTTTTAACCATCCTTCTAAAAAGCCCGATTTTGTGCCGTTAATTTATTAATTTTTGTAATTTTTTTACCCCCCCCCCCCCCTCTCTCTTTCTCTCTTTCTCTCTCTATCTTCCTATCTCTCCCTCTTCTCTTCCGCTCTCTCTATGTACCTCCTTCTCATTTTCACAACGCTATTTCTTTATCAAAGATATAAATTGCCTTTTTTTTTGTTATTATCATGTTACTTTTCATTTTTTTTCGGTCACCTCTTCATAGAAATTGCCAACAATTATTCTCCGCCGGTAATTGGATATAATTGACGTAATTAGGCCGCCTACAGCAAGCAGCGAATGAACGAAATTGAGAATATCCCTTTCTCTCCGATAATGCCATGGGGCCATTAATTTACACAGCATGAAATATTCAAAAAGCAAACATTGGCGCCGGTTGGGACGGCCAAAAAGTGCAAAATTTGTGAAACAAAAGCCGACCAAAAATTCATTTTTAGTCTTTTTATTTTACATTATTAAAAATTTGGATTTAAAAATATACCCTACCAAAAAGTATCGCCTTTTGAGAAATAAGCTTCGGGGATTTTTCAAGATTGCACGGCATTGGCATGGTAAAATTCTAAAAACCACAAAAACCAGGGTTAATTGTAGGTAATCACCGATTCTACTGTCACTGAGAAGCATTTCTCTAGCTATGTATCCCCCGACAAATGATCCCCGACATTCTCTTCCCGACGGTCGGTAGCAACTCCAATTCATATAGATTATATTTCCCGCATATCCTATTCCATTTAATGGACGAAATTTCGGTGATGGATAAAGCCTTCTAAAAAATTTTAACAATATTTTATAAAAATTAAAAAATTTCTCTATGGTTCCTATTGGCGAATAAAAGCGCATTAGAAAGGCAAGCAACTATGATTCCTGCAAAAAGAATTCATAAAATAAGTTACAGTATAAAAAAACCAACATTTTTCTAATTTTTGATTCTGTAGGATACAGTAAGAAATCAATGGACTCTAATTGAATTTATCATTCATCTATTTTTGTCACAATTTATGCCTCTCTCTATTATTATTTCCCAAAACAAAACATTAACAAAATAAACATTTGTACATTTGCTTATTTATCGATGCGCTTTTTATGTTCAGCACTGAAAACTATTTTTCTAAAATTGGGGCTTTCGAGACCGCAAATTCAAACTCAGAAACTCGAGAAAACAAAACAAAATCTTAGTCAAAGGCTAAAAAAGTTGAAAATCTAACCCAGACGATAAAAATAAGCGGGCAAATGATAAAAGCAAGAATTCTCTAGTTAAACCAGGGTTACCCTTTGTCCTTATTTGTAAGATTTGTCCTTATTTAAGCTCTTTGTCCTTATTTTCATCTTATTTTTTGGATTCAGGGAAAAATTTAGATTTTTAAATGATAATTTTTGAAAGAAATGTTTTTTGAAGCGAATTAATATGCAAAATCTTAACAAGATTCAGTTAAATATTCAAATTTTTCTCTCGGCGGTTTCTTATTCTCTTAAAAAAAATTAGCTCAAAATCGTAATTTTGTCATTTTTTGAACAAAATCATTAAGAAATCGCATTGAAAATTACAAAATTTTCCGGCGGCGCCTATTAGAGCAGGGGTGTATCTGTTCTTATTTCTAAGAAATGTTCTGATTTGGGGTAGTGTCTTATTTTCATTTAAAAGAGGAAATTTCTGAAAAATTTGGCTAATTCCTAACAAAATTCATTAAAAATTCTTAAAATTTTCCCCCAGCGGCGCCTATCGGCACCGCCGGCCCCCCAAAACTCCTATTTTTTCTTAAAAATTAGCCCAAGATCGCAAATTTTGGTCATTTTTTGGACAGAACTTGTTAACAAATTGCATTAAATTTTTAAAAAATTTCCCTCGGCGGCGCCTATCGGCACCGCCGAACTCTCTTCCCTCACCCATACCCAAAAATTTTTCGGAAAAATGCGCCGAAAAAATTGTTAAAAATCTGTTTTTTTGATTCTAAATGCACTGAAATTTACCAAAGTAATGCTTGATTTTGTTGAATAAAAAAGCGATTCAAAGTTTTGGAAGCGTGTTTTAAAAAATGTCCTTATTTTTGACCAGCGATGCTCTTTATTTCGGGAAATTTTCAAGGGTAACCCTGAGTTAAACGCACAAAATAAAGGCTTATTATTGCGAAATTTATAATTTTCTGGGGCCAGAAAACAACTCAAAATTATTTCCTCACTTATTTATTTCTTCAAATAATGAAAAATTATTTTATTAATTAGTGATAATTAGAGATAATTAATTATCCATTGTGTTTGTTTATGTTAGCCCAAAACTGTCACACCCCGCGAGGCGGTGGGGTGGGAAAGCGTAACACGTAAAGTGAAACTTTCCACGAAAAATTCGCCCGAGGCGTGGACAGGGCGCCGGTTGAGCGCCAACGCGCCAGACCCATTTAAGACGTAAATTTTACATATTGATATCATATGAATGCTTTTAATAAGCTAGGCTCTATAGCAAAACATGAAGCAAAAAAATGAATGTTCCAAATTGTCCGACGCTCAGCCGACCGAGTCAATCCGCGCCGGGGCGCACTCGGCGCGAGGGATGGACAAATTCCTTCCTTCTCCACCTCATGAAAAAGGCGAAGATCCCCCCGGGGGTGATAATGATCAAAAATTGTGTAAATCACACACAAAAAATCGTTTAGAATGGGTAAAAATTACTGCATTAAAAACACCCACCAAGCACCACACAGTCAACCTATGGCCTCGAAATGGTTCAAATTCATCGGCCTTGGTTTTTTTTTGGGGGGGGGGGGCAGTATGACAAAATTGGCCATTCAAAACAAAGATCGCCCGGCAAAGATAAAATTGAAACGGACAGAAATTGCGACCGATCGGAAAACAAAAATAGTCTATCAATCGGTCGGTCGGTCTCTCAACTTTTTGCTGAGTCCCTCCCAAACAAAAACTTGGAAATTTTCAACTCATTGGCGTTGGGTGATGATCGTGATAAATGCAGATCAAGGCCATGGCTATGCAGACAGAGGTCAATTTCCGTTTTCCGTTGAGGGGGAGGGTTATCAACAAAAGAAAATTTTAATTTCATGTGAGCGTAAGCATTCAATTCATTAATGTAGTGTTTGTATAGATGACGCCTAAAATTTTGTGCTTATTTAGCAACAAAAAAACCTGTTAATTTTCTGTTTAATTTCTGGCAATTAAGGGTTAGGCCGTGCCGAAAATGAAAAGCGGAATTTCTCAGAATGACAAATTGTTTAATTTTGCCCTTTTTTGAACAAATCCTTGTGATGATAAATTTCTGATCAGCAGAGACCATTCTTTTCTGTTCCCAAAATGTTTCCGCTCCCATTGGCCACACAGCATCAACCGTTGAAATCGGCTTAATTTTTAATGATCATCCCTTTACTTTTTCTCTCGCTCTCTCTCTCGCTCTGTTTCCCTCTCTCTTTGTCTCTCACAGATATGCACTATTTTGTCAGTTGTCACTTTTTTTCTCTGACTATATTCGAATTTTATTTTTAATTTAAAAATAAAATAAAATTTTCCTTTATCTTTCCGTCCTTATCATTCACTTCCATTGTGTTTCCTTCTTTTCTCTCTCTCATTTTTTCACTATACCTCCCATTTTTCTTTTTCTCTGGCTTAATTTTTCCAATTTCTAAAATTTATACAATTAAAATATGATGTATTGTCTGACCATCTTTGTCACCTTTGTCCCACTGCCTTTTCTCCATTGTGAATTGTTTCTCATTTCTCCCATTATTTGGCTCCCATTTAAACTTTTCTTTTTCTAATTGTTAAACTTTTAAACCATTAAATTTTCCATTGTCTGTCTGACCATCCTTTTTATCTCTGTCCCACTGCGTTCTCTCCCCAGCTTTGCTTCTCTTCTTGCCCCACTATTTTCCCCGATTTTCTCTTTTTCTCTCCCCATTTTTCCGGAATTTTTTTTTTCTGATAAGAAATTCTTTCATCGCACATACTTACATATTTCTCTCTCTCTCTCTCTCTCTTTTCTGGTAATTTCTGCCTCCTATGCTGCTGCTTTCGTCATCCAATCATCCACTCCAATTTGCGATCAATCAAATCTCTCCCCCTCCCCAATTCCATTGACACAAAACAAAGAGAGAGTAGCAAAAGTGGGGGCCCGGGGGTGGGGAAGGGCAGGCGGATTAGTTAGTGCACGAATTGTTCAACCAAATATTCCCGATTCTTCCCGTTGTGCCGCTTTGATGATGAGGTCATCACCAGCGCCATCGGGACCGGATCAGCAGCGGAGCAACAGCAGCATTACATGCATGCATAATGCATATAATAACACACAATTCTGACGTCGAGATTTTTAAAGTTGGGTCTCCCCCCCCCCCCCCCCCCATTGCGCTCCCATCATTCACGGCACCACCGGGAATATCCCGCGCATCAGATACGGCATAGTTCGAGAATTGAGTCTCGGGATCTCATATTTTCGCAAAAATCCCATCGAGAATCAAACTTACGGTCCCGGCAAAGGGGCTTCATTATTTTTGAAAATTTATGAGTTAACAGACATTGTACCAAAAAAGATAATTTATAAATTCCCATGTAAATTAACTATTTTTTGATAGGGAAATATTTTTCATTTATTATTTACATTTTTGTTAATTCTAAAACTTTCGTTTTAGGCTATCCCTAATCTTTGAAAAAGGGCATTTGTTCTGATCCTAATACTGGCATTTTGGCTTATTTCTGCATTATAAATTTATACATAACTCACAAAGTCGAATTAAGAATTTACGAAAAGCATAATTAGTCAAAAGAACCTACATTTGCCATTTAAAATGTTGTTTAATTTTCATTTTGACTCACTGCCCCCTGGGCTTAATACCTTTCATCCGCTTTATCTCCCCATTTTCTATTTTCGCTTTTCCCCGCCCCGTTCCATTTTTCGTCATTTCGCATCATCGCATCTCACAAGCTTTCTCGCTTTTTCTAGTAAACTTCCTCCTTCCTCCCTCCTCTGTTCATTTCTTCCAACCCAAAATGGCATTTCCTCCCCTCCCCGCCGGGCGCGGCATTTTCTGCCTCAGGCACTTTCGCCCGCTTTGGCACTGCCGCGGGGTATTTTTTATGCTTTATCCCCACGCTCGCCCACCCACCACAACATTCCCACAAACAGCAGCAACAGGAGGACATGGAATGTCGTCATTTTTGTTTTCCCACTTTTTTCTCTTGTCGTCTTTCCCCCTACTATCTTTTCCCCTATTTCTTTTCTTTTCCCTTTGTCGCCCCCTCATTCTCTCTTTCTTTTCACACTTCTTTTCTGCCTCTCTCATTATCATTTAATCTTGTTTATCTCTTCTTTACCCACCCTTTTGTTTCCGCATCAGCTGTTCCCATTCTGGCACACTTTCTCTTTTCTTTCTCCCTCATTTTTCAGTTTATCTCTTACCCGTCTCTCTCTCTCTCTCTATCTGTCTTTCTCTTTCCCTCTCTCCTCTCTTCCTTTCTCTCGTTATCTTTCACCCCCTACTCGTCACTCTCTCCGCTGCTTTTCCTCCGTTCCCCCGCTTTTAAGGGATGGCATTTCCGTCCCAGCAGTGGCACGGCAACTGCTGCTGTTCCATTTCACTTAATGAGTTCATTCATTCCTATTTTTGTCCTCCATTTTTCAATGCCATCCGCCCTTTCCCTTTACATTTATTTATTCTTCGTCTATTTTTTTCTAATCCCGCAAAAATGGGTGTGAGAAATTTCCCATGTTTTGCCGGAACAAAATGGGGATAAATGGAGCGGGAAAATAATGAAAAAATGAAACCAACACAAAAAAATGGCTGGATAAAGCACAGCCGATAAGTGGGTTTATTTGTAAGAGTGTGGGAACAAAGCTGGAGAGTCTCGTCTTTTTTGATACACAGGTAAATTAGAGAAATTTTTTACGCTTTTTTGGATGATTTTGTTCAACATATCAAAAAATTACCAAGTTTTCTTTCCAAAACTAATTTCTGTAGGAATAAATTTCCGAGTTTTCTCCCCCCCCCCCCCCTCCCGCTGCTGTATATACCTCAAGAACCTCGTTTTTCGGCCTTCACTCCTTGTCTCGGCAGTCTCGAGTCTTGGGCGTCCTTGTTTTTGGTGCCGACTCCCGAAATCACTCAGCCAAAAATTTGTTTTTTGCCTATGCCCAACTCTTGAACCTTGGGTTTGAATTATGAATAAACAATAAATTCTAGCAAAAGTGATCACTGATCAGAATTAATTTTTTGCCATTGGATTTAAATAATTTGTTGGCATTCCGTTCAAACAAACTTTTCAAATCAATTTTTTGTTTACGACAACAGTCCAACAAAACCAATTAGTAATAATAACCATTATTTGATTTTCACTTTTGCACTTTTTGCTGCTTTTCCTTGTCGCTGACTGTGAACAAAAAATTGAATCGCCATCGGATGGCCCAATTCGTTTTTTTAATTATTCATTTTGTTTTTTTTGTTTTGTTTTTTCATTTCGCTTCTGATTATTCCATTATTCATTCCGACAAAGAATGGAACGACCAAACACTTCACATTTGCCCTTATATTTTACATTTATTACAATTGTTGGCCAATTGTCACACGGTCACTTTTTCGTCCATTTGTCCAAATGTCCATTTGTACTAACAAAATCGTCCGTTTTTTTCTGACAAGGATTTTTTTTTATTGAATTTGTCAATTTGCCTCATTCACATAAATTTAATTCATTTGTTCAAATCTGATCACTTGTGCACACTACTAGCTCATTTGTCCTCTCACCCTTTCGTGCATTTACAAAGAATTCATTTGTCCCAGACCCATTTCGACCTTTTTTCTGCCAATTAGTCCATTTGTCCCAGACCCATTTCGACCATTTGTCCGCCTGGTTTCTCTTCCACATACACATAAACTGTATTATTTTAGCATCCGTCTAGTTCAGGCACAAAAATGATCATTATCACCACCACAATTATCATCATCGGCTGTGGTTATTCACCCCCCCCCCCGCCCGCTTCCATCCGCCGTTCTCTATTCCTTTTGCCAAATCAATTCCAATCTCTCCCCCCCCCCCTCCGCTTTTCAACGTCCACCGCTTTCCCCCCCCCCAATTTTCATTTTCATTCGACTCATTTTGCCAATTGTTTTTATCTGAAAGTTGGCTGGCTCATAATTCTTCGGGAAAAAAAAAATTTCATTGGGAGCTTGGCACACTGTTTTTTTTTTAATTATAAAAATTTCAAAAGGTTTTTAAACGCGCGTCATCAGTGAATTTGCCCATTTTTTATTGTTTTAATTCGCTTAATGCACGAAGGAAAGTTTAAGAAATGACAATAGATTTTATTTGTTGACTCTTTTTTTGGTCAATTTGGCATTTTTCATTACTAATTTCCTGTAGAGAAAATCACAAGGCCTCTCCGATTTTCTGTTTATAGGAAACATATTTTTCAAAGGAAAACAAAATTTATGAAATGTGTTCAAGTCGTATTTTATTACCCTTTCCCTTATAAAATCTTTTATAGTTTGCATTTTTTTAAACAATTCTGCAATTTGAGAAGACCTCTCTCTTGAAGCCCCTTTTCTGCATAAATTGTGTTAATTTAAATGGGAAGGTTTTTCCAAATTAAATTTTTTCGTTTTTTTAATTATTCAACACCATGTGCCAGACCTATGCAATTAAATCATAAATTTTCTTAAATTTTTAAAAGTATGCTGTGCAATCAGCTATTAAAGTGGCTAAAAAAACTGCCGGAAATTTTTTTTTTTCGATTTTACGCAAGCCATTTGCCAGCCCTCTCTGTTGAAATCTATTTGTTGATTTAATAAAAAAAAATTTTTGTTTTTAAAAGTATGGTGATTAGTGATTAAATTTATTTGAAATCGAACTGATCGAGTAGAAAATAGCGGTTCTCATACAGAAAGCTTTCTCGATATCGAGACTCTCGAGCACCAAATGTTCGATTAGGTTTCAATTCTTTTTTCAACAATTTGATAGCCCCTAATAAATTAGATATATACTTACCCCCCCCCCCCGGCTAATGGCTTGTTTTTGTCCACCACTGATCCGCTTCTCCTCCTTCAACATTCTTTTCTTCACCATTTTGCATTGTGAATATATTCATTCACTCGTTTATTCACACCTCCTCCTCCTCTCCCCCATTTTTGCCCAATTTTTCGGCTTTGCCGACCGATCAATCAAATCGCCGCCGCCGGCGTCGCCGCTGCTGCCGCTTCTCCCATCTATAATAAATTTTATTCTGCCTATGCTTTGCTTTTTTGTGTGTACTGATGGGCTGCGATGGTTTGGCCTTCGACCTCTCCCCCCCTCCGACAATGCTAATGTATAAAATCCACGTTCCTCCCACTTCCCTTCATCCCGACAGTCGTTCCTCCCTTCCCTTCCCTCCCCCCTCTCCCCTACCTTCCCGTTCATTCACATACATTGAGATTTTTCTTCCTCTTCCTCTCCTCCTTATGCTTCTTCACATGGAAAGGCTATTCCTCCCCATGTCTATGCTTTTCCTCCCTTCCCTCCTCTCGAATATGCTTGCTTCTTTTTCACTTCTTTTCGGCTTCATCTTTGCTTTTTTCATTGATGCTCCTTTTTGTCCCTTTTTTCGGCTTCTTCTTCCTGCTTCTTCTGTCTCTCTTATCCTCCTTCTTTCACCATTATGCTTCTTCCTCCTTCGCGTGCTTCTTCTTTCACTTCTCTTGCTGTGCTTTTTCCATCTCTCCTTATGCTTCTTTCCTCCTATTTTCTCTTCCTCCACCGTGTCACTTTTTTCCTCTTTGTGCTTCTTCCTCTTATGTATCCGCCCAATCCGCTTCTGCTTCTTCTTTCCATTCATTTCTTATGCTTTCTTTTCCCTCCTTTTATGCTTCTTCCTCCAATTTACTTCCTTCCACTTCCTCGTGGGCTTCTTGCTCCCTTTTCCTCTTGCTTTTTTCCCTTTATATCTTCATCTTCCTTTTTGCTTCTCCTTCTTCTTCCTTTCCATTATGCGCTTACTCTTCCGCCACGTGCTTCCATGTATGCCAATTCCTCTTCTCTCTCTCCCTCTGCCTTCTCCAAATATCCCATGCTTCTTCCCTTCCTTTCTGCTGTTATACTTATTCTCTTCCTCCTTGTTCGGTCCGAGGGTTTAAGGAAGACAATCAATAAATAAATGTTTATTGACGAACAATAAATAAAGAGCGAAGACAATTTGGTCGGAGGAATATAACAAAATAAAATGAATGAGGGAAAAGACCAGGAGGGAGGGATCGTCTATTTATGGGCGAGTGACAACAACAAAATGGCGTGGATTTGAATGGACAGATCGCCAATATAATTCAAATAGGCTCATCCGAACACCTCCCCTTTTGAGCGGCTCGGCGAGTACCTATTGGGGCACGTCTGTTCCGTTGCGGGTATCGGCGTGGCTGAACTTGATCTGCTTCTTCGGCCACTGATTCGTCGGTTGTCTGACTGACTAGATCATTCTCGAGTCCCTGCTCTTGGCAGTTTGGTTGGCTCATCCTGAGCTTCCAAACTCATTGGCAATTTGGCGATCGGTTTGTTTTCCGATGTCAAATGTGTCGAAAAAATTTGTAAATGGTCGGCTTCGTCGTGAGTGTGTCGAGGACGGAGTTGGTTGGCATGGAATCTTCCTGACGCCGTCACGGAAGTCCACGTCATAAATGACTCCTCTCTTTTTGGACACTTCACCGAATTTCCAATTTTGTGAAATTCGGTGTTTGGCGAAGACTTTGTTCGCCGACTGCAAACTCTCGAATTTTAGTGCCATAACGTCGGTTGAACCTTTGCTCCATCTCCTCATTTCGCTCTTTGGCTGAGTGGGAGTCGGTTTCAATAAATCCAACGTTGTCGTGGTTTCCTTCCAAGAAACATTTCCGCTGGGGATTTGCTTCTTCGAGCGAATCATTGGGGGTAGTCCGGTAGCTGACGAGAAAGTTTCGACGATGCTTTTACTCGGAGCCCCTCCCCTTTTAATTTTCGGAATGTTCTTTTGAAGGTGTCTACAAATCGTTCTGCTTGGCCGTTCGACATCGGTTGTATGGTGCCGAGAACAGGTGTTTGATGCCATTGACGTTTGTGAATTTTGCAAATTCATGGCTGGTGAACTGCGTTCCGTTGTCCGAGACCAGAGTTTCGGGAGTCCGTGCCGACTGAAGAGGTATCGAAGTTTTTCGATGTGGAAATTGTCGATTTTGTTGGCATTTCGAAAACCTCAGGGTATTTCGAATATGCGTCGACAATGATCAGGTACTCTTCCCGAAAAATGGTCCGGCGTAATCAATGTGCACTCTCTGCCACGGTCCATTTGTCTTTGGCCAAGATTGCAAATTCGCTTTGCCTCATTTTGGCATGGTTGACAATTTTCAACAAATTGTTCAATTTCCTGGTCCATTTTTCGGCCAGTATGCATACTCACGAGCCAACTGCTTCATCCTTTTCATTCCAGGATGTCCTTTGTGGAGCAGTTGCAGAATTTTGGCTCGGTGTTGCGTTGGAATCACAACTCTTTCAGCATACATCAAACAATCCTTGGTGATGCTGAGTTGTTCCTTCCTTTGGTGGAAAATTCTGATTTCCACATTTTCGTTGCCAATATTTTGTGGCCAGCCATTTCTAATGAATTTCATGACATTTTTGATGTTCTGATCGCTTTTTGACGACTCGACGATGTGAAAATTCTCGATCCAAAGACTCGACTTCCGAATCGACCGAAGTATTTGCGATGACGCGGTCTTCCGCACCTTTTCCTTTGGCAATTAGCCGTGAAAGTGCATCAGCTTGGCCGAAGTCGTTGGTATTGACATACTCAATGTTAAAGTCGTATGCCAAGAGAATGAGTGACCATCGGAGCAGCCGATTGGCACTGCATTGCCGCACTCCTTTTTTGTTGCCGAAGATGGCGAGAAGAGGCTTATGATCAGTTAGGAGCGTAAATTTACGTCCATAGATCATTTTGTGAAATTTCTGCACTGCAAAAATTATTGCTAGTGCTTCCTTTTCAATTTGTGAGTAGTTCTTCTCGGCAGGAGTTAAGGCGGAAGATACATGCGCAATGGCTTTCATCGTTCCGTCCGGGAATTTGTGCGAAATCACTGCTCCAATTCCCTGATCAGAAGCATCTGCTGCTACTACGATCTCTTTTTGAGGGTCATAGTGCGTGAGCAGCAATTTGATGACAAAATTTCTTTGATTTTGTCAAATGCTTTTTGCATTTGTCGCTCCAATTCCATTCGGTGTCCTTTTTCAGCAAATCATCAAGCGGCTTTCTGACGAAGCGCATGTTTTTGATGAATTGTTGGTAATGGTTTACCATTCCCAAATATGACCGAAGTGAAGAGACATCCGTCGGTTCTGGCATCTCATTGATGGCGGTGATTTTGCTGGGGTCGGGTCTGCGTCCGTTTTTGTCGATTAATTGTCCGAGATATTTAATTTCATCTTGGAAAAACGAACATTTTTCACGTTTGACGCGAAATCCCCATTCTTGAAATCGCGAGAACATCTTTTTCAAATGTTCAGAATGTTCTTTTTGGCCCTTGCTGACGATGATGATGTCGTCTAGGTAGGCTGTCGCGAAGTCAAAATCTGCCAACATTTGGTCCATTATCGACTGGAAAATGCCAGGAGCTGTTTTGATGCCAAAGGGAAGTCTTTTGACTTCATAATTTCCTCTATGGGTGGCAATGGCACACAGCTTTTTCGATGCTTCGTCCAGCTCCACTTGAAGATACGCATCCCGGAGATCAATTTGTGAAAAGTACTGGCCTCCATTTAAGGTGGCAAAAATGTCTTCCGGTAATGGTAACGGGTGCTGGTGGTCTTTTAGCGCATTGTTGAGTCCGGTTGAATAGTCGATGCACAGTCGAGCGCTACCATCGGCCTTTTTGACGACCAAAATCGGTGCTGCCCATTCTGTGTGCTCAACTTTGCCGATGACTCCCATTTTCTCCCAACGATCCAATTCTCCGTCAACTGCTTCTTTGGCGTTGTACGGGACCGGACGGGCCTTTCTGTATATTGGGCGTGCGTCGGCGTTCAATTCTAAGTGCGCTTTGACCTTTTTGCAGAGTCCCAATTCAGTTTTAAAAACATTGGTGTACTCCTGCTTTAGCTGATTGATTTCTTTCTCGGCGTCCTTGTTTCGTTTGCCGGCAACTTTGTTGGATTTGATTGGGGCATGTGTTTTGCCTCTCAATTCTTCCCCTGCGCTGCAAAGATTTATCGGAGAGTTGATTTTGGCTTTAATGCCATCCAACAGTCCAAATGCATCCATTGTTTGGACACTCAACAGATTCATCGATCCCTTCTCGGCGACATAAAAATTTTCTTTAACTTTTACGCCTTGGAATTCGAAGTGTCCTTCTCCCTTTCCGATAAAAGATTTTTCTGTCCCGTCGAACATTCTGCCTCTTTCGGCACATTCCCAAATTTTTGGCTGTCCGATCAGTCGATAAGTTTCCTCATCGATGACATTGATCTCTGCCCCGGAGTCGAGAATAAACTTCACGATCCTTCCGTTCAGCAGGACTTTTATCTTTATAAGAGAAGCACTGTTGATTGATTTGAGTGCCATTCCAATGCTAAGCGTTCCAACTTTCTTCACTTTGAAGTTTTTGCGGCGCCACTCTTGCACTTTTTCGCATTGGTTCTCCAAATGGCCGGTGTAGTGACATTTGGGACATTTAGCCGATTTGTGCGAGCATTCTCTGTGGGTGTGGTTCGTTTTCCCACATCTCCAACATTGAAGCTGAGTTGGAGTTGCGTTTGGTTGGCCTTGCTTGGATTGTGGCTTTGGTCTCTCCCTTCTTTGGTTTGGCTTCACTGCATTCACTGTCCTTGATGACACGGAAGTTGCTTCGATGAATTTTGCCTCATGGATTGTAGACAAAAAATTGATGCAATCCTCAATCAGTTCATCATATTTGACGGCGTCGCCATCCTTTGTAAGTTTGGCGAGAATACGTTGCCGAAGAACTGCGTCATTTGAAGAATTTAGCGCAGTTAGGAGCATTAGCCCTTTGAATTGTTCCTCATTCAATTTGTCAAACTGAAAATCTTTCAAAAGTCGTTTGTGCCTGTTAACAAATTGTTGAAATTCTTCGCCATCGTCTTTGGTGGCCATCAGACATGCAAATCGGTCCACAAATATTGATTGTGGTTTGGCAAACAGCTTCTCCAATTTCGAAATTGTTTCATCAAAGTCGAAATCCGTCACCTTGGCCGGGAGAACAAATTTGCTGTACTCGCTGAACGCGGTTTCCGACAGTTTGTTCATCAGTGCCTTGACTTTTATGTCATCGGCCGCGTTCGGTGCGCACGAGTCAATGGCAAAAGTGAAACGCTCCAGCCATTCGGTGATGCGATGCTTTTCGTCGCATTGTTCGAAAATTGCGACGTCCGGCATTGACGGTATTGTTTGGATGATTGCTGGATTTGGCTGATTGTTTCTTTGAACATTTATCAGCTGGTTGATTTGCGTCTGTTGCTGAGCAATTACGTCGATTAATTGCTGCAGATTTGGCTGAACCGCGGCGGGTTGCGTCATTGTAGACGATTATTGTTTCGACCCGAAATCAATAAACGTTGAAGTATTGCACCAATAGGTGTCAATTTAATATTTAGCCAACCCGGCTTTTGACGAATTTGGCGTGCCGACTTGGCTTTCGAATAATTTTAGAGCCGTCTCGGCTTTAGAAGAAATGTCGAGCCGTCCCGGCTTTAGAAGAAGAGCAGTTTCTTTGACTGCTTAAATTGAAGAATTTGACGACTCGGCTTTAAAAACACAATTCACAGCCAATCCCGGCTTTTCGGTGAATTGTTATGCCGTCTCGGCTTTGTCCTAAAAAGATTCGGTGCTCTTTTCTCTTACCCGAAAGATGTGAGCAAAGCCCAATTTTTGTGACTGCGCCAATTGTTCGGTCCGAGGGTTTAAGGAAGACAATCAATAAATAAATGTTTATTGACGAACAATAAATAAAGAGCGAAGACAATTTGGTCGGAGGAATATAACAAAATAAAATGAATGAGGGGAAAGACCAGGAGGGAGGGAATGACCGTCTATTTATGGGCGAGTGACAACAACAAAATGGCGGGGATTTGAATAGACAGATCGCCAATATAATTCAAATAGGCTCATCCGAACACTCCTCCTATGCTTCTTCTTCCTCTATTGCTTTTCCTTGGCCATTTCCCCATTCTTCTCCTCTCCATCACTTTGTGCTTCTTCCTTCCACTTAATTTCTTTTTCCTCCTTTCCTTCCCATACTACAATACTTTCCCTCCTTCTCTTATGCTTTACAACTCCCACCCCCTCTTTCTTCTTCCATGAATATGTTGTGCCTATTGCCCAATTGGTCTTCCCCGTCCTCACTTCCCCCCCCCTTCCTCATCACCGTTCATTCTTCCTTCCCCCTCTTCTCAATGTCGATCAATCAAATAACCTACCCCACCCCATTTTGGACTTCTTTGCTATGTGTGTGTAGGTGATCCCTCCACCCCCTCCTCTGATCAGTTGAAGAAGCATAAGGGAGGAGGGAGGGGGCGGGGGAATTCGGGGTCCCAAACGGGTTGTGTTCTCTGTTGTGTGTGTGCCCCAACACCCGGGGGAGGGAGGGGGAGGGGGGGGGGGGGGGGGGGGGGGGGACGAGCAATTGGTGGTAGGAAGAAGCGGCGGCGGCGAAGAAGAATGGGTTAGACCGAGCGGGGGGAGGAGGTGAGGGGCAGGAAGAACCGACTGATGCGTGGCGGGGGGGGGGGGGGAGAAGCCGGGGGCAGCTGGGAGGGGAGGGGGGGGGGCTGGTCGTCCCCGTTCCCATCCCATCACATCAATCGCTGTGCATTTCTCCCCCCCCCCGCCCCTCGACCACGCCCCCCGACTTTGCTCTGATCATTGTTTGCTGCTTGCTGAATGCTTCTCCGTCGTCGTTTTTCCGTCAAGTCAATCACCAACAGAACTTCCCCGCCCCCTTTATTCTGAACTTTGATCCATTAACGCTTCATTGCTTTTTCATGCTTTTTCGCCCTCATCTCCCAGGGCACCCGATCACTTACTTAATCCCTATTGGGTTTCCCCCCCCATCCTCCCGTTCGTTACAATTGAACCACCCCGATCAGTTATGCTTTATCCCCCCACTCCCTTCATCGCCCGATCACTTTTGATCCATCTTCCTATTTTAGGTACTTTATTCCGTTTAATAATAATCTGTTACTAATCATCGCTCATTGTTAGCTGCTTTATCCGCTTAAGCATAATTCATGCTCTCTATATATGTCCATTGTTTATCCGTCTTTCTAGCATTTATTTTGCCTATTTTTATCTGCTTCATTGGTTTTTATTACTCATTTAAACTCCTATCCGTCTATGCATTCCCTTTCCTTATCAATCAATGATCAGTGATCACATTTTGTTCAATATTTCATCCCTTTCCCATGCTTTATCCTTACTTTTTCGATCCTTTACCCCTCCACCTAGTTAGCCTCTTTTTCTTATGCTTTATCCCCACTTTTTTGATCCTTTACCCCTCCACCTTATCAGCAGTAGCTTCTTCTTTGCCCTGCTTTTACCTCACTTTTCCTTTTATCTTCTTGATCCTTTTCAACGCTTTATCCCTCCTTCCATATTTTATCAATTTTATCGCCTCTCTTCCCATGCTTATATCTCATCTCTTCCAGTGTTATCTTCCCTCCTTATCACTTTCCCTCTTCTTTTCCCAGGCTTTATCTCCTCTATCCGTCCTATTAACCCCCATTTTCGTTGCTTTTTTCCGCTTATCCCACGGATATCCCTCTTCCTCTCCATTGCCCTATTCATTCCCACTCTTTCTCTATCTCTTGCCCTGCTATTCCATGTAAAAATCCACGTGCCTTTCATCCCTAAAGCGATGCTTTATTCACTCCCTCTTCTTTAATCGACTTCGATCAGGCCATCCAACCTCATCCAACCTCATCATTATTATTATTAAAATGTCCGCCGCCGCCGTCGTCAATTATTTTATTATGCAATTTTTAAGCCTTTCCGCCCTCCCTTTGCCAACAAAAAATTTAATTCAAATAAAAAATATTTGTTTTTTGTCCAATAATTAATTATTTTGTTTATTTATTTATTTTTTCGTCTTTTCATTGCGCAACATTTTTTTATTTTTTATCATAACACCATTATTTCTCTTTGTGAATAGTTTCTTCTTCTTCTTCTTCTTCCACCTCATTGTGTTTGTTGTATTGTGTTTGTTGTTTAATGTGTGTTCTGCTGCTGTTAATTGTTGTTGGCCAAAAACACAATAAACCAAATTCCCCTCTTTATATATTTAACTGTCTGGGGTCATTAGGGAGAGGAAAACTTTTGTCCGTTATTTTGTGGAATTTTTTGTACAACTTCGTTTGATTTTAATTACAGTAAACATTGTTACTGTTGTCAAGAATTTTGATATGTTTCGGCGCTTTAAAATTGGAATTTTTTGAGGAGCATAGTCAAAAAATTTAAATTTTCACGGGTTTTTTAGCCCCAATTTAATTGAAAAATTTTAGGGTAAAATTGGGGAATCCCGCCCTCATCATTTGTAAAAAGAAAGGATGGGACTCAACACCATTGTGCGCTTTGTTTTTGCGATGTGTCAAATCTTTTTGTTTTCGTTTTCTGTATTTGCCCATTTTTGGCCCACCATTTCTTTTCACATATCGTAAATAAACAAATGCAAAAGTTAAGCAAAATGATGAGCATTATGTATGTAATTAGCCCCCAATTAATAACTGCATTTAATTTGCTAATTATAAATTTGCAAAAGCAACAAAACGCCACATTATCATATTTTAAAATTTAAATTAATCCCTATGGAGTAAATGCGACCTTTATGTTATACATAAAACAAAGGGCTTTTCCGGAAATGATTTTTTGTCATTTATGGGACCACGCCCTAGGGGGGGGGGGCAGCCCCGGCCGGGCGGCATTTGCCTAATAAGAATTTTGTCACTGCAAAAGCTGGTTAAATACAAAGTATGGGGACAAGGGTCGACGAAATGGTGGCGGATGGGCGACTAATCACTCTTTCGAGACTCTCGAACGCGTCACACTCATCACAAACACAAAGCATAAAAAGAGGGGGAGGGGGAGATTCTTTGCTATGCTAGACATTGTTGAATGATAGTGTGGTGGTGATTCATGGCCAAAATTATTTTCACGGTTACGACTTTTAAAGTTGCATTTGTGCAAAGTGCCGTTCTCAATTTTTAATTTTTTGCTTACTTTTTGATTCAAATGCCGTACTCCATCCAAACACTTTGTTTTTCAAATAACTTTCAAGTTTTTCGGCATTTCCCCTTCTTTTATCACTCTATCTTTACTCTCTTTATGCTATCACTATCTTGCTCTCTCTCTCTTTTTTTTCTCTCTCTCTCTCTCTCTCTTATCATTTTAACCTTCCTTTTCTCCGTTATAATATCATTACATTTTCATCGCTTTGTTTCTCCCCCCCCCGTCTGCTTCTCCCATTCTTCCTTTATCATTGTCCCTCTCTCTCTCTCTCTCTCTTTTTCCATTATCACATTTATCACTTCCACTTTCCCTCATTTTTTATCACTTCCATTTCCCTTTTGTTTCTCCTTTCTCTCCACCCTCTTCTTCCTTTTTCCCCTTTGTTTTCTCCTTTCTCTCCGCTTTCCTCTTCCTTTTTGCCCCGTTCTCTCTCTCTTTTCCTATTATCATCATTATTAATTATAATCATCACCAAAGCATCTCTCCTCTCCTCTCTTCAACCTTCCTCGCCCCTTCCCCCATAATTGCTTCCACGTTCCCTTCCTCTTCATCATCATCATCATCATCATCTCCATATTATATTTATTATACCCTTTCCATATTCCCCCCTCCCGCTGCTGCTGCTGTCCCCCACCCCAAATATGGGTGGTGGGCGTCCTTTCCTCCCCTTCCGTCGTCACCCATCCCAACCCCCGGTTCACCGTTCTTTGGTTGTTTCAGCAGCAGAAGAGCGGAGCAGCAGTGCTCGGGGCGGAATTGGGGGGGGCGAGGGGGGAGAAGTTGGGGGAAGAGGGGAGAGAAAGGCAAACCCCTGGGGGGGGGGGCAGCTGCGGTGGGCGTGGGGAGGGCACAACGACGCCCAAGGGGTGGGGTACCAGCAGCAGCAACAGCAGCAGCGGTGGCGAACTCTTCCGTCGACGCAAGCGCCACGCCGAGCCGAGTCCGCGTCATTCACTTCCTCTCCCCCCAGCGGCCCCCGGGCGCTGTGCCCCCGCCCACCACAGCTGCTGCCTGATGCCCCACCCCTTTCCTCCCCCCTTCATTTTGTCCCTCCTCACCCCCCCCCCCCCCTCTCCTCATTCTTGTTCTTCTGCTGGCTGTTCTTGCTTTGCTCCGTTATTTATCCCCCCCCCCCCCATAAACGGGGGGAACCCCCACCCCCCGCCGCCCACCTTAAAAGGTGGGAACAACGAACCCTCGAGGGGTCACACCGGCATCGCCCGGGGGGGGGCAGGGGACTCCCCGCCCTAAAATAAAAATCATAAAAATATTTTTTTATTTACCCATCCATATACCAGTATTTTGTGGGGTCCGTTTGCATTGGGACGGGGCGGGGAATGGGGGGACACATTCTTCTACTTTTTTCATCTCTGTTATTCTTTCTCCCCTCCTGCTGCTACCCCTGTTGCTGGTTTGGTGGTTCCATTTATAACGCGGGGGACACCCGTGGGGATAATTAATAATAATTAATAATTTTTAATATTTTCAAACGCTTGACAAAAATGGCGAAGAGAATACTTTTTGTGCAAATACATATGCATATATATATATGACATTATGTAACTCTTTTTGCCTTTGTTCTCTTTTCCCGTGGTCCTTCCTTTTGGCCCTTCCAAATTTTTAAGACGAATTAACGGGCCATTGCCTAATGAGCCAACAAATATCTGTCGTTTGTATCCATCCCCCCGGAACGTATTGGAGGGGTTATGAACTTTTTTTTTGAAATTTCAAAGGGGTATTTTTTCTTCGAATTTTTTGTTTAGTCTTTCATAAATTTCTCTCCTCTACCCTCTCTGCTTTCAATTGGCCATTTAGCAAAATGTTCAGTTTTTGAAGAGGCCATTTCTTCAAATTTTAAAAGGACAGCTCTCTTCTCTTTCCCATTACGGGGGTAAGGCTTCGAATTTTCACGAATTTTCGTTTTTTTTCCTTTCAAAATTCCCCCCCCCCCTCCTATTACTTACATCATATTGGTTGTGTGCCTCTCACTAATTAATATTTGGCATTTTCCACGTAATTCTCTTCTCTCCCTCACAAATTTTGGGGAATGGTGGTGCCATTCATTGTCATCGCTTCTTCATTTTCTCGTTTTCCTTCGTCGTTTTGTTGTTGTCCTTCCACTTGGCCATTCATTAATTCATTTGTTTGTTTGTTCGTCATCACCCCCTCCCCCTCCCTCCCTTCCCCCCAAACTGTGCAATGGCATTTCTATTTTTGCAAAAAAAATTGTTGGCATTGTTCACCCACTCCCCCGCCTACCCCTCCCCCCCCCCCCCAAATTCATTGTGCTTGGCTGGCTGGCCCATGCATGCCTAATCAATTTATTGTACGCAATGGAAAATGCCAATTTGGAGACAGGTCCAACCACAATGCTCTACGGCTGGTGCCAATGCCATCCTTGGCCCCCCTTTCCCTAAAGCTCCTCGCATTCTACTCATTCTCACTGTTGTCATGCTGTTCCCGAATTTTCTCTCCCGTCCCCCCCCCCTCCATCATTCGGCTGCTGTTCATTAATGATGGCACCACAGCCAGCCTCAATATATGCCCTTCCCTGATGCTTCTGCTTGGCCATAAATGAATGAATGACTGTGGCCACAAATAAGCGTCGGCTGGCCAGAATAAATGGGTCGTCGTCCGTCGGCTGGCAGGAGACGGACAACAAAAAAGAACAGCGGGGAGAAGCATTCACCCCCCTTCCTCCTCCCCTCTTTTTGAGGTGCCTTCATTCCGCTCCGCATTTAATGCTTTGCTGCTCCCGCCTCGGCTCCCTCTCATTCCCCTCCCCCCCCCTCCTCCCCGGCGGGCAAACGTTCGCCGCCCCCGCTTTTCCATTTTGGAATTTTTCGTCACTCCGCCCGCGAGGGGCGGGCACGGGAGGTGGGACACAAAAAGTGCCCGGCGTCATTCATTGCCCTTAGCCCCCCCCCCCGCCCATAAAGCATGCTTTTCCCCCCTCCCTCCCTCCCTAATAGCAGCAGCGCGCAATTGAATTAATTCATAAAAAGACGGGACGGGGAGGAGGGGGGAGGGGGGCGGGAGATGGCGGGGCCGTGGGAGCAAAATGGCCATGAATTTGTGCCCCCCCCCGGGCGAGGGTTGGGGCCCCTTCTGCCTCCATTACACCCCACATTTTTGTGTGCTCCTATCACTTACACTTTCCCTTTCCTCCGCTGACTCTGTTTCTGTTTGTTTGGTGCTGCCCTTTTTCTACGCGTTCAAATTTCTGGCTCAGCACACTGCTCCTCGATAATATCATTTAAATAAAACACACTTTGCCAAGGACATTTTGCGAGTGCGCAAAAACAAGAAAAATGGATAAACGGACACAATGCCAAGGCGCTCCTCTGTCCATATGTGTTAACAGTTGGCACACAAACAGAGAAAGAGAGAGAGTGGGGGAGAGATAGAGGGCAATTAACGAACGAACACATTCAAACAAAGGGCCAAGAAAGAACGTGTACACACATACACACATTTGTGCTGCTCAAATAGTTCTTGTTTTGTTTGTTTGACGTGACATGACATGACCTTTTTTCACGCGACCTCTTTTTCTCTGTCTTTCACACTCTCTTTCCCCTCTTTTCCCCTCGCCAACCTTTTGACCGCTAATTAGTGTTCGCCCCCGCCCCCCTGGGGAAGAGGGGGGTGGGGGGCATTTTGACACGCTCCCACCATTTTCTGCTGCTTAACAAGTACATATTTAATTGAAAAAATTTAGCAAATTTCTCAAAAAAAAAATTTTCTTCCATTACATGTTTCACGCGACTTCTCTCTTTCTTTGCCTCTCTTTCTCATTCCCCTCTTTTATTTTCCTTTTGCCGGCTAATTGATGTTCGCCCCTCGGGCCATATTCCACCATTTGCTTCTTAATAGCCTAATTGAATTTTTGAAAAATTTTAGGCAAATTTCTCGACAAATTTTCCTCCAAACCTTCCCTTCCAAGCCCTGCAACTTTTGTTCGAATTCGATTCAAGTCCATTTTCAAACACTCCAAATTTTTGAAGTATTATCATGTCGACATCAACGTGCTGTTCAAAGATGAGCAACACCACCACCACCAACAAAGGGTCGGCAACCAACAGCAACAACAACAACGAGTGTTGTTCAACCTGTAACAGCAACACCAGCAACACCGCCCAACCAGCACAGCAACAGCACCATGAACGCCGACCGCCCCGGCAACCGACCGCTGTTGTGTCGTTGAACCCAAGACAGGTGGGTATCATTAGCATCAGCTAACAGTTGCTCGAGAATCTCGGGATTGAGTCAAGATAAGTCGCCGGAATAGGTCTTGGCCTCTTCTAATCTCAGGGACAAAGGCCTTATCAGTCTCGGGTCACGAGGCTAACCCCCTGTCCTTGAGTAATTGCCGTTTGCTGATAAAAGCCGGGGATATCCGATCGTTTTGAGATTTGCATTTAATGGGACCAGCATTTTCCTACGGGAAAGTCTTAGAGATCAGCTAAATACCTTGGCAAATCCATTGATCAGTACCCTGAGGCGATCATAAACATTCGATTAATTCATTTTTTCACCTCATCTTTTCCAATCTCTTCTCGTCAATTCCATCGTCCGATATGCGATCCAAAAAAGTTTGTTTGTCGCCACTGCTCATTCATAATTTAATTTAAAAACCGTTAAAAAATTTAAACCCATAAAATTTAATTCGTCGCCATTTTTTCTGTCCTTCGCCCCCCCCCCTTTTTTTTTTGTCCCTTCGCCTCCATTCACACTTTTTTTTTTATTTATGTGACAACCCATTCAAAATTTGTAATATGCGGGGAAACGGGGAGAGATGGTGAATGTGTGAACAGTGAACAGTGAAATAGGAAGTTCAATTTGCAATTGAATGGAAAAACGGCGGCGACCTTTTAAGTCGAAAAAAAGGGGGGAGGGCATTTCGCCGGGCGGGGGAGAGAGAGAGGCGACCAATCATTTAATAATTAATTAATTATTTTAATTTTTAAAACGAAAAGCCTTTGTTACTTTGTTTCCTTGTTGGATGGTTTGGTTGGTTGTCATTGTTGATTTCTCATCATTCTCTTCTCATTACTGAAAAGCAAAATTGGAAAATTGCTTGTGGGGGGGGGAGGAACTTTAAAAAGAAATGGCAGTAAAATAAATATTTAAAAAATGGAAACATCGGGGGAAATGTCTCGAGATCGAGAACCAAGATTCTTTGGAATGAGAATCGGGCATTTTGTTCCCTGGCATTTGACTTTTTAAGTTTCCGAGTCAATTTTTTAACCCAGCAATTTTTTATTTGTCTCTATTCTCTCGGGCGAATTTTTCTCGGTAAAACAATTGCTTTAATCCGAAGAATCTATGAAATCTCATGATCGCTTTCCTTTCAATCTCGAGTTGAATTAGTGTTTTTTTAACTCTCGTCAATGTGCTCTTCTTGGTCTCGACTCTTGAGCAATTAAGCTGTGTTATCAACAATTGTTGTGCAGTAGCCCACTTTTTTTGTGCTGTGAAAATAAACGGCAGCAAATGTGAGAATTAGTGATTAGCGTGAAAAAAATAAATGAGCAATGATCGGAGAACGATGATCCATCCACCCATCCATCCATCCCGGTCGTCAATTAGTGATTAATTAGGCACAATTAGCGCCGGCGACGTCGGAATAAGTGAAAAAGGGCGGTAAGAAATTTGCTGATGCTCATCATCAGCTTTTTTGGGCGAAAGTGAGAGAATGTAAAACCAATTTTATGTATAATTTGGTATAGATTGAAAAGGTGGTCAAAAAAGTGTGTCGGGAGCGTCCTTTGATCATCAACTATTTTTGAACGATCCTTGGCAGTGATCAATCATAATGATTGCGCATTTTGCTGATGCGGGGGCACACGTGATCAGAAAAAACCCACCCCACCGGTGGCGTTTTGAGCAATGATCGGACGGACTGTCTTTCGCTGACGGCACCAGCTGATCAGAAAAAGACCGGAATTTTTTTACCGGTTTTGTACAGTTAGGCGTTCGTTTAATTGTTTTTAGCAACAAAATAAAAACAAAATAGAGAAATGTGGCATTTTTCCTTTGCAAATTTATCGATGGGTGATCTGTAGTCGATTGGATTCGTTTTTGCCTCGGGCACTGATCAAAGAACTCCAAGGGGCAAAGATAAAAGGAATTCCGATCACTCACTGCCTTTTGCCCGAGGCAACGAATTGTATGTGATTGATCACTTTGCATTTTGCTTAAGGCAAAAACATTGAGCCGTTATTGTTTTTTCCTAAACAAACCATCGGATTGGCTTGAATTATTCATTGTCTGAGACAATTATCAATAATATACGGATCAATTAATAATCGAAAGCAAATGATAGAAAATTCTGAAAAATTTTAATATGCCAGAAGGAAAATGATTTGAAAATCGGATTTAATTTTGATGGCATTTTCAGATGGAACGCCTGCGCTCCGTGCTCGACCAGGAGGTGCAGATCCACGGGCGCGAGAATTTCCCGACGTTGGAGATCCCGCTGCACACGCTGATCGTCAACGTGCGGCGCAAGCTGCGCGAGGCTGGCCTCCCTGTTCGGCATGTGAAAGTGAACGGCGGTGCCGCTTCGTTTGTGTTCGCCTCCTCCGACTCGTTCCCCTACTCGGACATTGATCTGATCTTCCCGCTTGATCTGCCCACTGATCAGGACTTTGAGCGAGTGCGCGAGTCCGTGTTCGCCGCTCTTCTCGAGATGATGCCGTCCACAACCAACAAACAATTGATCACCACCGACACGCTGCGCGACGTGTACATTCGCAAGATGGTCAAGGTCACGGACGGCCAGGACCGGTGGTCGCTGTTCTCGCTGCACAACGACTACGGAAGGTGAGCGCGAGTTGAGCGGCGATTGCTGTGCCATGGCATTGCAACTCTTGCATGGGCCCTTCCTAATTCCATGGCATGGCGATGCTTCATCATGTTTTTGAAATAGTGTGCTTGACATTGCCTGCCATCCCCTCGGCATGGACTAGCGATGCTTGGCATGACATAGGACATTGGGCCATGGCATTACAATAAAATGCCATGGCACCTAACGCAACTCTCTGCCGTGCCATTACACTTCTCCTGACCATCATAACTGGGAAATTTCGGCATGGTCGAAAATGTGAGCCCCTTATAGGTGCATTGAACTGAAGTTTGTGGAACGGATGCGTCGCCAGTTCGAGTTCTCAGTGGACAGCTTCCAAATCACGCTTGACCCGCTGATCGATCGGCCCACCGACGCGCGACCGGTGGTCCGTGCGGAGAGCATGTACGGCGACTTTTTGCAGGTAGTGGTCAAATTGGGCTCGAAAACACAGAATTTAATTGACCGCTCGACATTTTATGCCATTCTTTGACTAACAGACAGCGCATATAAATGCCTGTTTGATAAGTTTTAAACCGAGACATGTCAATTTTTGACCGAAAAGTTCAAATTTGGGCCAACAAAAATTTCATAATTAGTGACAGCCGACTGACTTTAAGCGATCAAAGATTATTTGTACCAACCGCTATTTGAAAGTACTATAGTTTGTGAAATTAAATTTCCTAATTGACAAACAAATTGCCATTTTCAGGCGCTGTACCATCTGAACAAACGGTTGATCGACACGCGGAACCCGGAGGAAATCCGCGGCGGCGGGCTGCTCAAATATTGCCACTTGCTGACCCGTGAATACTCGGCAACCGCTAATTGCAGGGACATGGAAAAGGTCGTTGGTCCTTTAATGACTCATCATAATTAGCGTGACATTCGAGAGTCTTGAGCCGAGAAAGAGGGTCTTTAGTCCCTCAAATTTCATTCGCACTCTCGTAATGTTTCAGCCTAATTCTTCCCTCTGGGCTTAGACTATTTCCCTGCTGGAGTAATTAAAATTAAACATTAATTAATTAGCGAATTAATTTTTCCGCCATTTTTTAGTACATGTGTTCACGCTTTTTCATCGATTTCCCGGACATCAATGTGCAGGAGATGAAACTGCTCAATTACCTGCAAAACCATTTTGGCAACGAGGACGAGGTGAACGAGAGGAGGGTGGCACAATTAGGGGGTAATTAAAAGCCATGCAAATGCCATTGTTCATCATCATCACATTTCAAGGCACTTTTCCCGTCCTCTCAATTTAAATTTTTCTCAAACACCAAATTTTTTTCAAAAAAAATGTTTATCGATTTATTCCCCGATTTTTTCTGCACTTTTTATCTTTGCTGAACCAAAAATTGCTTTGCATAACAAATTCCAAAGATCCCGTCACTTTCTTTTGTTTGGCCGGCGCCATTATCCCCCCGAGGCACACACTTTTCTGTTGAATGGCAATTAACTTCGTTGGCAGACCGCCGTTCCGTTGGCATCCGTTCGTTCCTTCCGTTTCCATTTTTTCCCTTTTTACCCTCGGGCGGATGGGGGACGGTGAGGGCACAATGATGGGGGCTATATGTGTACTATGACTTCTTTCTCCTCTCTTTTGGCATTGTGCCTTTGTGCGAAATGCCGTCCTCCCCCGAGGGGCGCCGCGGACAGCAGGCGGTCGGCCGTCAGCAAAAACATTATGTATTCTGTTCTTCGGTCTGACGTCAGCTGACATTAACAATGACTGACGGCACGGCACACACAAATTTTGTTGCTGCAGCCGCTCGATGAGGGGGAGGAAGCAAAATGCCCCGGGGGAATTGCCTAAGGGCAAGGCAAATGCGGCACAAACAAAATGGCGTCATTTTTGAGGCTCCTTCCGGCGACGTTCCGCCGGTGTGGGGGACAGGCAGCTGAATTTGAATCGGCCTATAATTAGGGACCATTTCCGTTCCTCTGACGCACATCCACTACCAAATGCGGAGGCGCATCTCTTCTCCATCCATCCATCGCATGATAAAAGAAAACAAATTGCTGAAATAATTGGCATTCATTAGTTACATTGCCTCGGGGCATTGTCGGGAAATGGCGGTTGAAAAAAATAATAAAAACAATTACAAACGTCGATGATGAGTGATGACGTATGGCATTTATGGCTCAGTTGGGAAATTGGAGGGGCTCGTGGGTTCAAAGCCCATTGGTCGCGAAATATTTACAGGACCATTAGCATATCCACCAATTTCTTTTCAGCTGAAGTTGGACTATCTGCAAAGATTGCTGTGCGTGATCAAGGAATCCACCGTTTGTTTGATGTACCATGAACGACGACAGACATTGGCCATGGTACGCAATGCCATTCAATGCCATGCCAATGTTAGGGAGGCTATTTGATTTGGGGCAGAAATGTGTCGTCTTTCAAATTTTAAAAAATGATCAGTTTTGAGATATGTCAATTTTATCATTAGCTGACAATCTTAAGGCATATATCAATCGGTCGATCGGTATTGAAAATTCGTCAATGGTTAATCAGTAATTATTAGGTGATTGCTGATCAGTTTCAATTTTACAGATAATTGATCAGTTTTGTGCGTACATTTTTTGAAAAATCTCAGCAACTAATATAAATTTTTTAGACTTTATGAACTGATTGGCCAGTTTAAACATCAATTAACTGATTAGTTTAGAAGCTTACAACAAACTGATCAATTTAAAATTTGTACGACACAAATTAAAATCTTTATCATTTACAAATTTATATGTATTGTTTCTCGTGCATAAATCTGTTAGAGAGACGTGTGTGATCGAACGGATATACTACGGTATACAAAAATGAAATATAGACAAAAAATATGAAATATAGACAAAAAATATGAAATATGGACAAAAAATTTCTAAAAATTGGTTTGATTTTTTGAAAAAAAATTCGTAAACCCATAAAATTTTTGTCAAGAAGGAAAAAAATCATTTTAATATATGAATTATTAATTCGATAATTAAGACAAAAAATTGAAAATCGATAAATTTTTTGCAAAAAAATTAGGGGGGGGTGTATTTTTCGAATTTTCTGTGAAAATGCCGAAATATGGATGTAAAATATGGAAATATGGACAAAAACCTGAAATATGGAAAAATATGAAAATAAAAATGCATCCTATGTAGAAGCATCAAACCAAGCTAAAACTACTTTTTACGCTATTTTTAGGCCGAAATGAGTGTGCAAAAAAAAATATGGAAATCCATACAAATCCGGTCCCTAGTGATCAAGACATACTACGGTACATATATTTTTTAAGATTTATTTTTTAGTAAATGGCTAATTACCGTATGATAAAAATCGGTGATAAATTAACCGAAGAAATTGTTGGATGAATCATTCACACCAAATTTAATTATCCGACCCGACGCTTACCAAGAAAGTTGCCAATGTTCAGCTCCGCTTCCAGTGGTGGCAACACCGTGCCCAGCCAGCTGAGCAGTTCGGCAAGCACCTCGTCAAATTTGCCGCTTTGGATCAACGCCTCCTCCAGGCTGCGCTGGCGTCGCAGTGCCGCGCGTGTCAATGCCTCCCAGCACCGCGTCATCTCCTCATTCGCTTCGTCCAACTGCAACTTCTCGCTGGGTGGCGCGTGCTCTGCCAGTGCACTGCCACGGCGGCGAACCTCGTCGTAGACGCCCGTCTTGCGCTGAAGCGCGTCCGCAAGCATGCGATGCTCGGTGAGCGCTTCACGGATGCGCTCACCCGTTCCGGTGCTGCTCGGCTCAGCCGCCTCGCGGTCGCGCAACCATCGCTGCTGGTCCTCTGTCCAGTGGAGCAGGTCGCGGCGCGAGTCGAAGAACAGCCGGGACTCGTCCAGTGCCATGGTCAGCGACTTCAGCCGCTCGCCGCTTCGTTGGCCCAGCTTGTCCATGCGGTGCTTCAGCGACACAAGACGGTTCTTCATCGGAATGGCGTCCTTCTTCTCGCAGCTGAGCTGGATGCGAATGCCCTTGTTGCTCAGCTCCTTCATCTGCTCAACGCGTTCGCCCAGTTCGGCATGGAACGCCTGGTGGTGTTGCAGCTGTGTGCTGAGTGGCTCGACCAGCTTGGACTGTTGCGGCACCATGGCCAAATGCTCTTCCGCCCCGTACAGCCAGTCTTGAACTCCTTGCATGCCATGCGAAAGTTTCAAAGCATCCTCCAACGCCTGGCGCAACCGTGCCTCGCGCTCGACCAGTTTTTGTTGCGCAGTTGTCCAATCCGTGCGCAGCTTGCGCTGCTGTCCGGCGAGCCATTGGTCAGCACCACCGCTGGCACCCGTAGCGGAAACCGCCAGCGCCTGCTCCGTCAGCTGCAGCTGCGGCCAATTGCTCGTCTAGCCGGCTTAAGCATTCCTCCAGCTCCGCCCGTCGCTGCTCCACGTCCGCTTGGACCACGCGGAACTCGTCCATTTGTGCCATCGCCGTCTCCGGCAGTCCGCCGATGGGCCGATTGGTGCGCAGCTCGGCCAACAGGTCGGTCAGCCACACCGCCCACTTGTTCAGGTCGTCGCTGCGCGAGTTGGCCTCCGCGCGTGCACGCTCCAGCTCCACCCAGGCCTGCTCCGCCTGGTGGAACAGAGGCCCAGCGCTGGGCCAGCTGATCAAGCATGGACTGAGTGGCAACAGCACACTGCGGGTCTTGTTGCATCATCTTTTGTCCAGTGGCCTTGTCAGGGAAGGGAGGGAGGAAATGATCAAATGATTGAAAGCTGATCTGATTCAGATCAATAGGCCAAAATTTAAAAAATTTTTGGCGATTTTTTCAAAATTTTATGATCAATCACCAAGTTTTTCAAAAAAAATTTCCAATTTTTTGAAATTTGTTAATAATTTTTTTTAAGGCTTTCCCTTGATCACCAGTCTGATCAACTCATTAAGCTTGTGCTTAAGCCTCACTTGGATGGCTTCAAAGCTTGGCTGGTGTGCAGCGATGTCGTTTTGGATCATGCGCAGCTTGCACTGCTCGATCTCCACGTGCTTCAAACCACCATCCGATGTTGTGTCCAGCGTGGCCAACAACTGTTCAGTTTTGGCCAACCATGCCATCATTTGATCGTTGGCATGTGTCAACTGTCCCATGTCCAACAGGGATCGTTCCAAGTGTTGTTGAGCGTCTCGGAGTTGGGCATAAAGCCGTGCCCAGCGTTGCTTCAGGTCAGCAAGTGCCACACGGATGGACGGAGCTTGGCTTTGAGTGCCGGGCATGGCACACAGTTCGGCACCTTAGAAAAAGCATTTCATTTATTGCCTAAATATACATAATTACGTCTGATCAGTAAGATTTTTTCGAAATTGGCCGAAACAAATTATATGCGCAATCATAAAACCAGTACCACCGAACCCCTCTGTACTTGTTTTCAAGGATTTTAAGGACACAAAATATTTTTTCTCTCGCCCACTCACCCATTTGGTTCAGTTGCTCCCGACTGAGCGCCCATTCGTCCAACTCCCTTCTGAGGTCCTCCAACATGCGCAACTGATCACGAATTGCCTCCACCGACATTTGTTGTGCATCTTTGCCAAGCAAAATGGCATCCGCTTGCGCTTCTTTGTCGACCAAAAATGCTGTGAGTTGTTGCAACAAAGTGTAGAATTGGAGAGCCTAAAGAGAAAGGGATATACCGATTAGTTTGATCCGAGTTTGGGCATAATCGGATAAATTTAAATTCAAAGGGTGAGAGTCATACATGGACAAGGGGGGAGGGGGTGGGCCAGAAATTTGCCGTTACGAAATACCCCCCCCCCCCCTTGTCCACCTATGGTGATATAAAATAACATGAGTGATCATTGCGGTTTCAACTGATCGAAGGAATGAGTGGACCAGGGAAAATTGTTTCAATAGTTGCAATAGAACTCAGGGTTAGAATTACCCAATCAGTACGACTGATCACGACTGATAATAGGACTAGCGAGTGATTAAAATGGAAATTGTGAGTGATCAGTAGGCGATGGCACCAAACTGATCAGTCAAATGACAATTGTCAGATCCCACCTGATCCATTGTGGTGCTCAGATTGCCGCTGATCTGTGTGTACTGTGCTAACAGTGTGTCCCATTGGGCCTGAAGCATGGCCAAATGTTGTTGCACAAAGCTGCGCTCCTCCTCCGCGTCCATTCTTGAGCACAGCTCGAGACCGTCCGTTGTCACCTGAGGGAAAATGAGTCATTGGAAAGCAAATCTTAATGGGTGCACAACGCTTCCCCCCCCCCCCCCCCGCCGAAGGGTGATTTTCTTAATTATCCCAATTTTTCCAACGAATTCGACCCCACAAATAAGGAAAGCCTTAAAAATAAGGACCAAATCGGAGGGGAGAATCTGTGCTGCTGTCCCTCGAAAAACACCTCCAATTTGAATAATACTTTTACATTTTAGAAAGTTTACCAAGGCAAAATTTACTCGTCCAATAAATGACCATACTCAGTTTCTTAGGGCATGACTTTTCTTTAAAGAAAATTCCATAAACTTCTAGACTTTGAGCTTTCAATTTGATAGCAAGAACTAAGGCATTGACGAACTAAGAAAAAATTTACGGCCTAAAAACTGCGGATAATCATTTATTTGACGCGTAAAAGTCGGTTAGAAAAGTAGAGCCAAAAAATGGAATACCGATCAAGAAGCCGAGTTCCATCAGCGAAAAGATTGGCAGCAACGACGAGAAGTCCATCACCGCGTTGACAACAATGCCAAGGATTGCGGAAAGCATTGTCAGTGCCAAAGTGCCGTAAACCTTGCGCAAATGGTCACGCACATGACTCTCCCTAAACAGGAACAATTTGTGGCATAAATTGAGGGTAAACAAAAAAAGTGCCAACAATTTGTCGGGCCATGCGGAGAAAGCGCGCTTGAGATTGCCCAGAATGTCCTCTTTGCTGTCCGCCCGGGACGACGAACCGGCGGCGGAATAAGTGTAGGACGCCATTTGTTGTAATAATTTGGAATGGAATCGTATAATAATCACACAATAATGTATCTCTGAATATTCGGTCAAATTACATTATACATTCAATGCTTCATACATATTTACAAATGAACGCTATGTTTAATGAGTTTTGGATTTAGACAAATCCGACGAAACGCAAATGAATAAATTTCTGGGCACTTTTTATAGTTTAGGTAGTACCCCGATGAAAATCATAGGGGCCGTCGTTATGGATTTTTTTCTAAAAAATATGGGTGAACTGTAGTTAACGTATATGCAATTTTTGTCAATAACACAAGGCAAGGTTATTTGGTTGACATGAAAAAGATGAGGCAGGAGAAAGTGATTAAATGAGAATGGTTAGTTGATTGGACTCAAAAAACCTTTTGGTGCATTACACTTAAAATGTTTTTTAGAAATGAGCGGGGAAAAGAAATTAATCCAACAAAAATGATTTCATCGAAATTCAGGATAAAAAGTTTGTGACAAAATAGGCAATTTAATGACTTGTTTTATGCATGTGTAATGCAATTCTAACACATACATAATGCTTGCATTGCTTAATGCTTCATTCATATTGATTTCAATTGCGTGTGCGAGTAAGTGAACAAGAAGTGGTGAATGAGCAATGAATGAATGATGAATGACGTTGCACAATGGTCAGTCAATTTAAGTAACTGTGGAGAGAAAAAAAGACATGCACTATCTCATCGTTTCTATTTTTTGCAATTCTCCTTTTTTTGGCATAATGTTGCAAATAATCAATTCAAATTATATTTTCCAAGAATTTTCGCTGACCCACAAAATGTCCAAGTCTCGAATTTGAGTTTTTTATTATTCAGATGGGCCTAAGGTTAGGCAAGGGGTAATATAAAGGGTATATTCGTATTCAGCGACCCCGAAAACCCTAAAAATCCTAAATTAGACTCATTTTGTTTTTATAAATTTTGAAAAATTTTGGACATTTCGTGGGTTTTTACTCTTTTGGACATTTCGTGGGTTTTTACTCTTTTGGACATTTCGTGGCTTGGACACTTTGTGGGGGCGCCAGAATTTTTCATTAGCTCACTTATGTACATATGCATAACATCAATATGGAATAAGATATACAGACTGTCACAAAATTATGGCTTGGCTTCAACATTTTTTTGATATTCTCATACTTCGCATTGATCAATCAGGCAGAAAATTTTTTCATAATACATTTTTCCCACAAATACTAAGAAGCACCCAATAAAAAATTGAAAGTATATGAAAAAAAAGAAGAAATTTTATCTGAAAATTCCTCCAATTTGCTGTAACAAAATTATAGCCTCAAAATAATTTGATGACATAAACTTTCTTATAGTGCAAAAAAATCAAATTTATGCTAATATAGCGTTCAATGCTGGTCAAAAAAGTCAATTATCTGAATTCCGTAATTTATAGATTTTTTTGTGCTCGGTTTTGCGCCCGACCTGTAAGTTCGAAGGCCGACTCGGGGGCGGGCGGGGGGGGGGGGGGGAGATGGCGTCAGGATTTGGATTAGCCCACCATTAAAAATAAATTTAAATGGAGTGAAATGGCAGAAAATATATGGAAATGGGAGTCCCAAGCATCAGTGACCGGCGGAGGACAGCGAACAATGGAACCCCTAAAATTTCAAATTTTTTACGAGGACCAGCAGGAGGGGGAGCGGGGGGGGGGGCACTCGCACAACAGCAGAGGAGGACACGGAATGTTTAAATTTAAAATTTCATGATATTTATTTATTTTTTTCCCATTCCTACGACGCCTGCCGGGGAATGACGACGAAATTTTTTGGTTTTGTAAAAATTTTGGAGGAAAAAAAGGCGTTGGCGTCGGCGAAAAATGATTAACATTAATTAATTAATTGCGCCACTATTTTTTTGGTAGTAAATGTAAAATTATCACTCAAAAATGTAATGCTAAATGCCAATAAAAGCAACATTCAATTAAATTTGAAGCAAAAAATTAAAAATCGAAAACAAAACTCGCCTCCCTCTCCCCCACTGAATGCCCATTTTAAACTCATTATGATCCAACGTGAAATATGGAGCACAAAGATTGAATATAAATTTAAAAAAAGAGACGAAAATGCTTACAAATAAATCATTAGCTTTGTCATAATATCACTTCTGCATTCAGTGTCACACCCCTCAAAAACTGTATCTATTGTAAATTTTTAAAAATTTCCAATTTTCAAGTTGGCACTGATCAAGAACACGTTCGCCGCCTTCTACACTTTTGAGCAGGCTACGTGCAGCGCCAAAGTGTGCCGCAACACGGCAACATCAAACGCCGCGGGGGCGGCCCAAGGTGGCGGCAGCGCCGCATTGCTTGGCATTGCGCCCAGGCAATTTGCTTGTGCAACGGCACGCTGGTGGTACGGGACGTGCTTTGACGAAGTGCGACGGCGTCAGCAACAACAACAAATCAGTCATCCCTTTTTATACCTAGTAATTTTTTCATGCTATAATTGTCATTTTGTCAAATTTTGTTTGTTTGTTTTCCGTTTTGTCCTCGTAAATTTTGATTTTAAATTGAGAGAATCATTGGTAAGACAGATGCGTCTTCTTTTTGTGATGTCAATTGGCGGCTGATCAGCAGCAGAAGAAAAGCCATGATAACAACGAAAAGTGATCAAACTTTTTTAATTTTCTCATTTTTTTCTAATCAATGCCTAAAGGCATCTGATCAGAGAGAGAAGTAATGCTAATAGATCAATAAAGTCCGCTGATCAAACTTAGTGATGGACGACGTAGGGTATTTGATCAGTCTTGTATTTTTGACTGATAACAGTTTTTGGCCAAATTTATCCATTATCATAAACCTTACCATAATCTGAGACACTTCTGCTGCTGATCAGCCCCATTTCCTGTAGGACAGCACCGTTTTGTCATCCTCCCCATGGTTCCTCAATATGATTCTTTGTTTTTTTAATTCCCTTTTTTCATCACCACATTTTCACACCGTAGGCGGTGCCTAACCCTCAAAAAAATTTCGAGAATTTTTTGTCACTGGGTTGCCCACCTTCGGTCGTTGTGCAAGCAAATCACTTTCATAACTCATTCACTCAAACACACACACACACATTTACAAGTCGCAACAGAGACACATAATTACTAGTGATGCTCGAGAGTCTCGGTCTCGAGTCTCGACTCGAGAAAAGTCTCGGGTTTTTTTGGTCTCGGTCTCGAGTCTCGGGTTTTCAAGTCTCGGTCTCGATTTTCGAGACTCGAGACCGAGACTTTTTTACACCCCTAATGATTGTTGGCCTTTGGTAAACTTCTATTTTTATAAATTTTAGGTTCTTTTTTGTTCAAGTTTGTTAATATATGCGTGGTCCAGCGGGTTGTGTTCTTGGTTTTGTTCCTTATTTTTGCGTTGGATCAGTTCCCCTCCAAGTATTATTTTTTCTTCTCATTTTTCAAAATTAATGTTTTTTTCGATGGGAGTTCAAACACAATTTTAACAATTAAAATCGTAAAAATGTCATTTTTGGACTAAATCTATTAACAAAGTGCACTAAAAATTTCAAAATTTTCTCCGGCGGCGCCTAACGGCACCGCCGGCACCCAAAACTCTTACTTTTATTTTAAAAAAGTAGCTCAAAGACGCAAAATTTGGTCATTTTTTGGACAAAATCCGTTAACAAATTGCAGTAAAATTTTAAAAAATTTTCCCGGCGGCGCCTATCGGCACCGCCGGACCCCTGTTCCCGAAACATTTTTTTGAAAAAGAGCACCACAAAAAATGGTGTAAAAAAGTCAATCATATGAAAAGGAAAAATGTATGGTAGCTTAAATAAGGAAAAAAACAAAAATTTTTGAGAAAAAACTCAAAAGATTGATTTTTTTCGATTTTTAAGTGTGTAAGAAAAAATTTTTGAAAAAAAGTCTCGGGTCTCGGGTTTTTTTGGTCTCGGTCTCGGGGTTTTGGGTCTCGGTCTCGAGTCTCGGGGTCGAGTCTCGGTCTCGGGGTCGAGTCTCGGGAAATTTTTGGTCTCGAGCATCACTAATAATTACTAGGGAGTCCAAAAATATGCACATAAAATCGCAAAATATGCGAAAAAATATGCACCAAAAATGGCAAAATATGCACATAAAAAGTGAAAAATATGCATATAAATTTTCCAAATTAAGGGTGTAATGTCTCTAAATTTCTTCAAATTTGTTAAATATTAAGTAAAATCTTCAAAAAATGGCTAAATGTGGTATTAAAAATCATTTTAGAAGAAAAAAACATGATAAAGCAAAAATTTACTCATTTTTTGCGAAAAACCAACCCAAAAAGCGAAATTTTGCTTTTTTTTTTTGCTTATTTTTGACATTTAACCATTTTTTTGAGAAAATTTATTTATTCAATATTTTTCGTGAAAATTTTGCTAAAAAATTATTTTTTTGGAAAATTTTCCGGTTTTCGAGGTCAAGAAGGCCAATTTGTCTGTTGGGGACCGTTCTATTAGAGGTTTTTTTGGAAAAATGCCCAAATATGCACATAAAATATGCACGAAATGCCAAAATATGCACAAATATGCAAAACATGCATATGGAAAGTCATCCTAGAAGCTTCAAAACACGCTAAAAACATGTTTTTCGTGCGTTTCAGGCCTCCCACAGTCCAGGAAAAAAATATGCATGTGCATATAATTGGACTCCCTAATAATTACCTAATTAAATTTGTTTCTTTCTTTTTTTACTGTTTAATTTTCTACTCTTTGCCCTCTAACAAATTTAATAAAGAAAAAACGAGTGATTACCGTAATCAGAGATCATTAATTAAACAATTAATTAATTGCATCCACCTTAATTGATCATTGATCAATCAATGAGTTTGTTTTTTGTTTTCTGCTGATGATGCTTTTTGACTAGATAAATTATCAATTTCATTTTTTTGAAATTGTTTTTTCTTATTGTACAGCAAATGATGTTGCAGTATGCTGCGTTATAATATTTATATATGTATTTGTTCTTTAAAAATATGAAATTTATCGTAAAAATTTTAATCGCATCGATTACATATGCCTGGGAATTTTTAGCCCTTTATTTCTAAAAACACCAAAACAATGTTCAAAATACATACAGACATATGCGTATGTACTTGCTACTGCTTCTTCTGTGCCCAATTGCTCTTTTGCTCAATCAATCGATATCTATCTCACCGTCTGCCCACCAACTTTGTTAGTGAATAATGTTTTCTTTCTATGCATTTGAAATAACCGAATGAGCAGGGAATGGCGGAATGGTCATACAAATTCCTTTCTTTCTCATTCCCTTGTGCTATTTCTTCCCTTTCGTTTCATCGTTCACACAATACGATTAAGCAAATTTTCTTTCCTTTGTTTTCTCACTGCAACATGTTCACTCATTTCGAAACCCATTTTCATTTCCACCCCACTCGTCGGACATTGTTTTTTTCTTCCCTTTTGCGTGAATTATGTATGTACATAACAAAAATTCTAAGTGTACATATAAATGTATGTTTGCGGCATAAAATATAGTAACTTAGAGCGCAAAACCTTTTTCTAGAAGCATCCAAATTAAGCATTCTTAGTACATATAATTCAATAGGCCTAAGAATCCTCTATTAGTATGCAAAATTTAAAAAAAATTTCGTAAACAGTTTTTTGAAGTTTTCAGGCCATAACTTTTTTGCAACATAAATGATTCCAAGAATGCTTCATTGGGATGCTTCTAGAAAAAATTTTGGTGCATTAAAATTGCTAAATCATTATATGGTCGTACGAACTGTAATAGAGCCAAATTTGCAACATAAAAGCCTTAAACCAATCCCAAGTTTAATTGGGTTTGTTAATTTTAGAAGAAACAAAATTCATTTCTTCAATTTGCTGGCACGTGTCTACTCGGCAACCGCTAATTGCAGCGACATGGAAAAGGTCATTTGTCCTTTGATGACTCATCGTAATTAACGTGACATTCGAGAGTCTTGAGCCGAAAAAGGGTTCCAATCTCTCAACTCCCTCAAAATTCATTTTCATTCTCTGGAAAGTTCAGCCAAATCTTTTTCCCTCCGCCTTTAGGTTATTTTACTGCGGCACAATTAAGCAATTAATTAATTAGCTAATAATTCTTTCCGCCATTTTTCAGTACATGTGTTCACGCTTCTTCATCGATTTCCCGGACATCAATGTGCAGGAGATGAAACTGCTCAATTACCTGCAAAACCATTTTGGCAACGAGGACGAGGTGAACGAGAGGAGGGTGGCACAATTAGGGGGTAATTAAAAGCCATGCAAATGCCATTGTTTCATCATCATCACATTTCAAGGCACTTTTCCCGTCCTCTCAATTTAAATTTCGCAAAGATGGTCAACGTCACTGACGGCCACGACCAGTGGTCGCTGTTCTCGCTGCACGACTACTACGGAAGGTGAGCGCAAGTTGGGTGGCAATTGATGTGTCATGATGGCATGGCGACTAAGGCATGGGCCTTACGAATTTGGGGCATGGCTGGCGATCCCTCTTTGTGAGCGGTTCGTGAGGGAAAGATGCGGAGAGGCCCTCTTGCCACCCTTTTCGTGTGCGCGCTTCACACAACTTCCCCCGTCCTTCCCCCCCCCCCCAGCGAAAAAGTGTAAAGAAATTTCAAAAAGAAATTTTTCAAAAAAAAAAAAATTTTTTGTCAGCGGTTCGGGAGGGGTAAAAGGCCCCTCCTGCCACCCTTTTCGTGTGCGCGCTTCACACAACTTCCCCCGTCCTTCCCTTCCTCCCCCCCCGCCCACCGAAAAAGTGTAAAGAAATTTCAAAAAGAAATTTTTCAAAAAAAAAAAATTTTTTTTTGTCAGCGGTTCGGGAGGGGTAAAAGGCCCCTCCTGCCACCCTTTTCGTGTGCGCGCTTCACACAACTTCCCCCGTCCTTCCCTTCTTCCCCCCCCCCCGCCCACCGAAAAAGTGTAAAGAAATTTCAAAAAGAAATTTTTCAAAAAAAAAAAATTTTTTTTTGTCAGCGGTTCGGGAGGGGTAAAAGGCCCCTCCTGCCACCCTTTTCGTGTGCGCGCTTCACACAACTTCCCCCGTCCTTCCCTTCCTTCCCCCCCCCCGCCCACCGAAAAAGTGTAAAGAAATTTCAAAAAGAAATTTTTCAAAAAAAAAAAATTTTTTTTGTCAGCGGTTCGGGAGGGGTAAAAGGCCCATCCTGCCACCCTTTTCGTGTGCGCGCTTCACACAACTTCCCCCGTACTCCCCACCCCTCCCGAAAAATGACTGATAAGCTGATTATTTTTTTTAGAGTTATTGGTCTGGGACAAGGCCGAACTGCCTACCTTGGCCGTCTGGAAGACGAACTGATGCGACGTCTTGGCCTCAGCCAGGGAGCACGCTACGTCACTGAACGGTACTTGACCGCATCGTCCGGCACGCGTGGCAACGCTTTTCGTCGAGTTGAGGATGCCATCCAATGGATTCGTGATCAAAAGGTATTAAAAGACGCAATAGAATTTCGTAACACTTTTAACGGACTGCAATTCAGAAAAAAAAATCAGTTTTAGGCTTTTGATTTTTTTTTCTTCTTTCGTTCCATTGGCGTTTAACTGTTACTGTAGTTTTTCATGGTCGGAGAATATATCCGAAAATGTTTAATGACTATATTTCTGGGAATCAGGCATTTTGGGCAATTGAAATGTTTTTGGACAAAAATGTCTCTAATGTCTGGGGACCCCAGAGGTTTAGGGCTATATGAAATAATTAAAAAACAATAATAATTTCACCATTTTTCCCTGCAGGAAATTCGACAAGGCCTGCTGAATTTGAGTGCGGGCGGCGAATTCTTTGACATTGTCAGTGGCCAAAGCGTTTCGTTGGACAAAGCGGTGAGGAAAAATTGGATTAAAATGTGGCTTGTGATTAATTCTAGGGCATTCCCGGATCTAATGATAGTTCGAGAGTCTCGACTTATAGAAAGTTTACATTCATAACAAAATATTTTGTTATAATTCTATAAGATTTTGGATTTGGTCCTATGTGTTTTCCTTTTACCATTCAGAAAAACATTAAGTGTTTTTGAACTTGAAATTTTAAAAAAGGAAAATACAGAAAAATTTTCTGTGAAAATTTTGGAAAGTATTTTTATGAAGATATGAGTAGTTACCCCCCAAGATTTTGGCCCTTAATTTTCAGCCCCGCCATTTCAGTCCCAATGGAAAGGGACGTTTCAGTACCAAATTTAAACCTTTAAAAAACACCTATAATAAATATATCCAATCCCAGAAGAGGTAAATAATTGAAAAAACATCTGAAGGATAAAACCCAACGCCAAATCCTATTAGAGAAGGAAAGGGAGGCAGAGGATGGGCGTCAGCTGTCATGCCTTATAGGGAAGGGAAGGGACGCATGCCACCTGAGCGCCCGCGTGTGTGCCATTTAAGCGCTCGCGTATGCCATTTGAGCGCACGTAGGGACCATTTGAGCGCTCGCTGGTGATAATGGAAAGCACCAGCTGTTGGTCAGAGGTAACTCAAATTCTATTGAGTGTAGGTATGCTACCACTTGAGCGCCCGCAGGGGCTATTTGAGAGCCCGATTGTGATAAATTTAAAATTTTAGTTAAATGAATTATTATAATTAAAGTTGAAATAAAATTCAAATAATTCAAAATTAAATTAAAATTAATTATGGTTAAAATAAATAAAATTAAAATAAGGTAAGAGTAAAATTAAAATTGTTATATTATTAAAATATAAATAATAATAATAATAAATTAATTAAAAAATTAAATTTAATTAAAATTAAATTGTTAAAATAATAATAGTTAAAAAATTAATAAATAAATTTAAAATAATAGATAAAAATTTAAAAATTAATGAAAAAATATAAAATTAATTAATTAAATAATTATTAAAGTCAAATTGTATTGGAGGGACGGACATCAGCTGTCGTGCCCTTTGGGGAGGGAAGGGATGCCAGGCCATTTGAGCGCTCGCGCGTGCCATTTGACCGCACGCAGGGGCCATTTGAGCGCATATGCCATGACATGAACAATTTAGTTGGCAATGTGCCAAATGACCACATGCTTGAGTGAAGGTCAAGCTCCGCCCACTTGTGAGGGTATAAATAGCCGACCATTCCCAGCGAAAAGCCCCTTTCTTCCATTCATTTGCAATTCCTGCAGCGCCCACAGCTCTCTCTTCTAACCAAAAAGTCTCCGCAGCGCTCTGCTCTTAAAAACATCCTCCTTCGTCAGAATTTGCTTACATTCCTGACCATTATCCTAAAAATAAACCCTTATATCACTATTTAAATATAAAATTGTGCACTTTAATTAAAATATTAATTATTTTAATACAAATCTCATAAATAATACTCAATATTATAATGAAGAGAGCTTCAAACACTCAATCTTCTCCCTCCCCAAAAAAATCTCAAACTAATAAATGCATTCGTAAAATTGACCAATTTACTTCCAAAAGTCTTAAACATCATTTCATCCGCTCTAAATCAAAATTTGTTATTAGTGAAATTCAAAAGTGTGCTGATCCTCTTACCGAATTCCGTTCATGTGTACACCAATCTGTTGAAGAGGCCATTCAGAATGCACAAAACACCATTGGAGGAGCAAATAAAGTAGGTGTAATTATTTCTTCGGAGCTTTTAGACCAGGGAGACATCATCATGCCTATAACTCCAATTACATCAAATGTCGTGGACGCCATTTTCAACCAGTTTTGTAAAGTGGAGCAGAGCAAGTCCAAACACGTCAACTTATATGGGGCCCCTTTTGTTGTCACCGTAACTGTTCTAAACACTGAAGGCCTACCACGACGACGAACGACCAAAGGAAGTGCCCCTCCAATTCACTCTTCCCAATCACACATCTTCAAAATTAACAACAACGACAATTATTGCCTTTTTTATGCACTGGAACTGATGCGCTACTACTCATTATATATCAGGGGAGTAATTTCAAGGAAACAATTTAGATGGCTCAAAGATAATCAAACAACTGTTCTTCGTCAAAAAGTACTACTTTTACTCCGCGATGCCGGGATTCCGACAACTGAACCGGAATACGATGCAGAAATATACATCCACCAAGTGCAAGGATTATGGAGCACAAAATATCCCGGTGATTATTTTACTTTTTATATTGATTTTTATTAATGAAATAAATTACATTATTTGTTACAGGCGAGTATAAAATATTCATCTTTAATGACTACCAAACCCGACCCATCACAAAGTCTGACGTCAATGAATACCAATTCTCTATTATTCTCTACCACCACGACAAACATTTCGACGGCATCAAAACACTTTCCAAATTCTTCAATAAAAATTATTATTGCCTCTCTTGTGAAAGCGTCTACGAGCGCAAATCTCAACATTCAATGAATTGCTCTTCACTCTGCCATGGATGTCGGGAGGTGGGCGTTGACTACCCATGCGAGCCACAACAGGGATACTTCAAAAAATGTGATCAATGTAACAACAATTTCTACAACAAGGTCTGCTATGAACTTCACCTACACAAGGATCTATGCACCAAATTTCAGCGATGCGAGGACTGTGGGGTAATTTATAATGTAAAATATCACGGTAAAACAGGTCACCAATGCGGGGAAAAGTTTTGTCGACTTTGCAAGCAATTCCATGTAAAAGAGGATGATGAGGATAATCCGTGCAGTAGCTGTTTTATCCAACCCCTAAAACCCCATAAACTTAAACCATACAGGATCATCGCTTATGATTTTGAAGCGACACAGGATAAAAAAGTAGGTAATAAATTCGAACACGAGGTAAACTTTGTGTCGGCTACCATAATTTGTACCGATTGCATCAATGGAAATTGGAAGGACTCACTTAAAGGATCCTCTTGCAAAATTTGTGGACCCCACCGCACAATCACCTTCGCACCATTCGACTTCTCAAACACGATAGTGGACCAAAAAGTCACCACTAGGCACCCGCTGCGCGACTTTGTCCAATGGCTACTCTTCGACCACAACAAAAAATTTCCCACGGTTGCCTTTGCACATTTTGGGGGCCGCTACGACATGACCATGGTTATCAAGGAAGTCATTTCGCAAGGTAAAAATTTATTAAATATTTAATTAATTTTTATCAATCAAGGAATTCACAACCCCGACATCATCAAACAAGGGAACCGACTCTACGAACTCAAAATTAATCAAAATGAACACGGGCCTCAAACCATACTTCGCGACAGCTACAACCTTATGCCCATCAAATTATCTGGCCTCATCAAATCCTTTGGTCTCAAAATACAGGTGAATAATATTCTTTAAAATTCAATTAATTTTTAATTATTAGGATAAACAACATTTTCCACACATGTTCAACAAAGCATCAAACTATGATAATGTCCTTTCCCATCTTCCTCCACGTGAAGAATACTGTCCTGATCAAATGAAAATCCCCGATCAACAGAAATTTGACAATTGGTACAATAGTAATTACAACCAACCTTTTAACCTTAAGGAAAAACTCCCTGAATATTGTTGCAACGACGTACAAATACTCACCCATGCCCTAGTGGAACTTAGACGTGAATTCAAGCAACTCACCAAAAGAGATGGAAAACACGGAGGAATTGACATCCTGTGGCAAGCAATGACCATCGCCAGCGCATGCGTCAAGAACTTTGCACTCAATCATCTGAAGCCTAACTCGCTTGCCATCGTCCCGGAAAAAGGCTATACACCTCAACAGAACCAAAGTGCCCTTGCCATCAAATACTTGGATTGGTACTCACATATTAACAACGTCAACATCCAAACAGCACACTCCCGCTATGGTGAATATGTCTTTAAACGTGAGGGTCAGGTGTATCAAGTGGATGGTTATATAAAAGGGACTAATGGGAAGAGGGATAAAATTATTGAGGTAAATGGTTGTCTGTGGCATGGGTGTGGGGAATGTTTTGAGGACTTGGACGAAGAGACGAGGATGCCAAATGGGAAGACACTGCGTGAGATAAGAGAGAGGGAGGTAAGGAAGCACGAGATTATTCGCCGGTACGTCGACTTGGAAGTTGTATGGGAACATGAAATCAATGAGCAGCTAAAAAAGGACGCAACAATGAGGGGCTACTTTGACAATTGGAAGGACCGCTCACCAATTAAAATCAGAGACGCATTTCATGGAGGACGGACTGGACCAATGAAGCTACTCCACACAGCAAAGCCGGGACAAAAAATCAGCTACAAGGACTTCACCAGCCTTTATCCATGGACCAACTTTTCTACAAGTTATCCACTCGGTCACCCAAAAATTATCAACTTTAGATTAAATGAGCAAACTGTCAACTGGCGAGCTCCATCCGACAATCCATACAAGGGACTTTTAAAAGTTTTACTTTTACCCCCAAACAGGAATATCAATGTGACCGTAATGCCCGTAAAATTTGATGAGCGACTCCTCTTCCCTCTCTGTGAGAAGTGCGCCAAACACATCACCAATGAACACCCGAATGGCCTCAAAGACGACAACTACTCGTGTCCACACTTCAATCCCAATGACCGTGCCTTTGTCTCTACCTGCACTCACCTTGAATTGAGTGCTGCCTTGGAGGTCGGCTACACCGTCAGAAAACTCTTCCATGTCCTGCAATACGACCAATGGAGCGACAACATCTTCAAATCTTACGTTAGCGAAATGATGGCCCTGAAGATCCACGCAACCGGCTTCCCTTCATGGTGCAGCAACGAAGAGGAGAAGAAGGAATACATTGAGGAGAACCGTCAGCGATTTGGAATTTTGTTAGACAACGAAAAGATGAAGGCTGAACCAGGGAAGCGGTACATCGCCAAACTTTGCCTCAACTCACTCTGGGGCCGCTTCTCGATGCGAAATCTACTCTCAAAAGCAATAATCAACAACGACGAAAGCCTGATTCGCCAATATACCGACGACAAGATAACCAAATTCGAGGACTTGGAATGAATCATTAATAATACCTTTTGTGAAGACAGGTTGATAATGCTTAGTTAGAGATTGAGTGTACACTTTGCCTTGGATAAGGTTGGGACGAATAAAATGGGGATATGTTACAATGATAGGGTCAGGGGGATCTTCGGAGCCATAGCGTAAGATTTGGTCCTTAACAGTATCGTAATGAATTTTTTGAACAGTTTGTGCATCAAGGGTGAACCCTCTTATTTTCAAATCGTGTTCTATTTCACCGGTGTCCTTGCGTTGCAGCTTCATCCCATAATTCTTGCAGCCAGCGCTGATGAACTCCAAGATATTGTGGTCGGGGTTTTCGTCTGTTAGTTCTCCAAGGTGTCCCTTTCCTGTCGGGAGTGGGTCGTTGTCCTCGGGGTGCACGTAGATGACGCTGTCGGTGTCGTAATAAAGGATTTCGCAGTCGGGGGTGTCGGCAACTTTTTTGAGGGCATCGTAGAGGTAGAGGCGAGCTGCAGATGTCGTGAAGAGGGAGATGACAACATTGGAGTATTTATTTTCGTCGACAAATTCTTCTTTTGGTCGGTAAGTCAGCATAAAAACATCGTTGTCGTCGTCCATCATTTCCAAGTCCACTAATTCGATTTTCTTGTCGTCGGTATATTGGCGAATCAGGCTTTCGTCGTTGTTGATTATTGCTTTTGAGAGTAGATTTCGCATCGAGAAGCGGCCCCAGAGTGAGTTGAGGCAAAGTTTGGCGATGTACCGCTTCCCTGGTTCAGCCTTCATCTTTTCGTTGTCTAACAAAATTCCAAATCGCTGACGGTTCTCCTCAATGTATTCCTTCTTCTCCTCTTCGTTGCTGCACCATGAAGGGAAGCCGGTTGCGTGGATCTTCAGGGCCATCATTTCGCTAACGTAAGATTTGAAGATGTTGTCGCTCCATTGGGTCGTATTGCAGGACATGGAAGAGTTTTCTGACGGTGTAGCCGACCTCCAAGGCAGCACTCAATTCAAGGTGAGTGCAGGTAGAGACAAAGGCACGGTCATTGGGATTGAAGTGTGGACAGGAGTAGTTGTCGTCTTTGAGGCCATTCGGGTGTTCATTGGTGATGTGTTTGGCGCACTTCTCACAGAGAGGGAAGAGGAGTCGCTCATCAAATTTTACGGGCATTACGGTCACATTGATATTCCTGTTTGGGGGTAAAAGTAAAACTTTTAAAAGTCCCTTGTATGGATTGTCGGATGGAGCTCGCCAGTTGACAGTTTGCTCATTTAATCTAAAGTTGATAATTTTTGGGTGACCGAGTGGATAACTTGTAGAAAAGTTGGTCCATGGATAAAGGCTGGTGAAGTCCTTGTAGCTGATTTTTTGTCCCGGCTTTGCTGTGTGGAGTAGCTTCATTGGTCCAGTCCGTCCTCCATGAAATGCGTCTCTGATTTTAATTGGTGAGCGGTCCTTCCAATTGTCAAAGTAGCCCCTCATTGTTGCGTCCTTTTTTAGCTGCTCATTGATTTCATGTTCCCATACAACTTCCAAGTCGACGTACCGGCGAATAATCTCGTGCTTCCTTACCTCCCTCTCTCTTATCTCACGCAGTGTCTTCCCATTTGGCATCCTCGTCTCTTCGTCCAAGTCCTCAAAACATTCCCCACACCCATGCCACAGACAACCATTTACCTCAATAATTTTATCCCTCTTCCCATTAGTCCCTTTTATATAACCATCCACTTGATACACCTGACCCTCACGTTTAAAGACATATTCACCATAGCGGTAGTGTGCTGTTTGGATGTTGACGTTGTTAATATGTGAGTACCAATCCAAGTATTTGATGGCAAGGGCACTTTGGTTCTGTTGAGGTGTATAGCCTTTTTCCGGGACGATGGCAAGCGAGTTAGGCTTCAGATGATTGAGTGCAAAGTTCTTGACGCATGCGCTGGCGATGGTCATTGCTTGCCACAGGATGTCAATTCCTCCGTGTTTTCCATCTCTTTTGGTGAGTTGCTTGAATTCACGTCTAAGTTCCACTAGGGCATGGGTGAGTATTTGTACGTCGTTGCAACAATATTCAGGGAGTTTTTCCTTAAGGTTAAAAGGTTGGTTGTAATTACTATTGTACCAATTGTCAAATTTCTGTTGATCGGGGATTTTCATTTGATCAGGACAGTATTCTTCACGTGGAGGAAGATGGGAAAGGACATTATCATAGTTTGATGCTTTGTTGAACATGTGTGGAAAATGTTGTTTATCCTAATAATTAAAAATTAATTGAATTTTAAAGAATATTATTCACCTGTATTTTGAGACCAAAGGATTTGATGAGGCCAGATAATTTGATGGGCATAAGGTTGTAGCTGTCGCGAAGTATGGTTTGAGGCCCGTGTTCATTTTGATTAATTTTGAGTTCGTAGAGTCGGTTCCCTTGTTTGATGATGTCGGGGTTGTGAATTCCTTGATTGATAAAAATTAATTAAATATTTAATAAATTTTTACCTTGCGAAATGACTTCCTTGATAACCATGGTCATGTCGTAGCGGCCCCCAAAATGTGCAAAGGCAACCGTGGGAAATTTTTTGTTGTGGTCGAAGAGTAGCCATTGGACAAAGTCGCGCAGCGGGTGCCTAGTGGTGACTTTTTGGTCCACTATCGTGTTTGAGAAGTCGAATGGTGCGAAGGTGATTGTGCGGTGGGGTCCACAAATTTTGCAAGAGGATCCTTTAAGTGAGTCCTTCCAATTTCCATTGATGCAATCGGTACAAATTATGGTAGCCGACACAAAGTTTACCTCGTGTTCGAATTTATTACCTACTTTTTTATCCTGTGTCGCTTCAAAATCATAAGCGATGATCCTGTATGGTTTAAGTTTATGGGGTTTTAGGGGTTGGATAAAACAGCTACTGCACGGATTATCCTCATCATCCTCTTTTACATGGAATTGCTTGCAAAGTCGACAAAACTTTTCCCCGCATTGGTGACCTGTTTTACCGTGATATTTTACATTATAAATTACCCCACAGTCCTCGCATCGCTGAAATTTGGTGCATAGATCCTTGTGTAGGTGAAGTTCATAGCAGACCTTGTTGTAGAAATTGTTGTTACATTGATCACATTTTTTGAAGTATCCCTGTTGTGGCTCGCATGGGTAGTCAACGCCCACCTCCCGACATCCATGGCAGAGTGAAGAGCAATTCATTGAATGTTGAGATTTGCGCTCGTAGACGCTTTCACAAGAGAGGCAATAATAATTTTTATTGAAGAATTTGGAAAGTGTTTTGATGCCGTCGAAATGTTTGTCGTGGTGGTAGAGAATAATAGAGAATTGGTATTCATTGACGTCAGACTTTGTGATGGGTCGGGTTTGGTAGTCATTAAAGATGAATATTTTATACTCGCCTGTAACAAATAATGTAATTTATTTCATTAATAAAAATCAATATAAAAAGTAAAATAATCACCGGGATATTTTGTGCTCCATAATCCTTGCACTTGGTGGATGTATATTTCTGCATCGTATTCCGGTTCAGTTGTCGGAATCCCGGCATCGCGGAGTAAAAGTAGTACTTTTTGACGAAGAACAGTTGTTTGATTATCTTTGAGCCATCTAAATTGTTTCCTTGAAATTACTCCCCTGATATATAATGAGTAGTAGCGCATCAGTTCCAGTGCATAAAAAAGGCAATAATTGTCGTTGTTGTTAATTTTGAAGATGTGTGATTGGGAAGAGTGAATTGGAGGGGCACTTCCTTTGGTCGTTCGTCGTCGTGGTAGGCCTTCAGTGTTTAGAACAGTTACGGTGACAACAAAAGGGGCCCCATATAAGTTGACGTGTTTGGACTTGCTCTGCTCCACTTTACAAAACTGGTTGAAAATGGCGTCCACGACATTTGATGTAATTGGAGTTATAGGCATGATGATGTCTCCCTGGTCTAAAAGCTCCGAAGAAATAATTACACCTACTTTATTTGCTCCTCCAATGGTGTTTTGTGCATTCTGAATGGCCTCTTCAACAGATTGGTGTACACATGAACGGAATTCGGTAAGAGGATCAGCACACTTTTGAATTTCACTAATAACAAATTTTGATTTAGAGCGGATGAAATGATGTTTAAGACTTTTGGAAGTAAATTGGTCAATTTTACGAATGCATTTATTAGTTTGAGATTTTTTTGGGGAGGGAGAAGATTGAGTGTTTGAAGCTCTCTTCATTATAATATTGAGTATTATTTATGAGATTTGTATTAAAATAATTAATATTTTAATTAAAGTGCACAATTTTATATTTAAATAGTGATATAAGGGTTTATTTTTAGGATAATGGTCGGGATGTAAGCAAATTCTGACGAAAGATAAATTGGGCTCTGGAGGATGTTTTTAAGAGCAGAGCGCTGCGGAGACTTTTTGGTTAGAAGAGAGAGCTGTGGGCGCTGCAGGGATTGCAAATGAATGGAAGAAAGGGGCTTTTCGCTGGGAATGGTCGGCTATTTATACCCACACAAGTGGGCGGAGCTTGACCTTCACTCAAGCATGTGGTCATTTGGCACATTGCCAACTAAATTGTTCATGTCATGGCATATGCGCTCAAATGGCCCCTGCGTGCGGTCAAATGGCACGCGCGAGCGCTCAAATGGCCTGGCATCCCTTCCCTCCCCAAAGGGCACGACAGCTGATGTCCGTCCCTCCAATACAATTTGACTTTAATAATTATTTAATTAATTAATTTTATATTTTTTCATTAATTTTTAAATTTTTATCTATTATTTTAAATTTATTTATTAATTTTTTAACTATTATTATTTTAACAATTTAATTTTAATTAAATTTAATTTTTTAATTAATTTATTATTATTATTATTTATATTTTAATAATATAACAATTTTAATTTTACTCTTACCTTATTTTAATTTTATTTATTTTAACCATAATTAATTTTAATTTAATTTTGAATTATTTGAATTTTATTTCAACTTTAATTATAATAATTCATTTAACTAAAATTTTAAATTTATCAACACTCAATAGAATTTGAGTTACCTCTGACCAACAGCTGGTGCTTTCCATTATCACCAGCGAGCGCTCAAATGGTCCCTACGTGCGCTCAAATGGCATACGCGAGCGCTTAAATGGCACACACGCGGGCGCTCAGGTGGCATGCGTCCCTTCCCTTCCCTATAAGGCATGACAGCTGACGCCCATCCTCTGCCTCCCTTTCCTTCTCTAATAGGATTTGGCCTTGGGTTTTATCCTTCAGATGTTTTTTCAATTATTTACCTCTTCTGGGATTGGATATATTTATTAATAGGTGTTTTTTAAAGGTTTAAATTTGGTACTGAAACGTCCCTTTCCATTGGGACTGAAATGGCGGGGCTGAAAATTAAGGGCCAAAATCTTGGGGGGTAACTACTCATATCTTCATAAAAATACTTTCCAAAATTTTCACAGAAAATTTTTCTGTATTTTCCTTTTTTAAAATTTCAAGTTCAAAAACACTTAATGTTTTTCTGAATGGTAAAAGGAAAACACATAGGACCAAATCCAAAATCTTATAGAATTATAACAAAATATTTTGTTATGAATGTAAACTTTCTATAAGTCGAGACTCTCGAACTATCATTAGATCCGGGAATGCCCTAGAATTAATCACAAGCCACATTTTAATCCAATTTTTCCTCACCGCTTTGTCCAACGAAACGCTTTGGCCACTGACAATGTCAAAGAATTCGCCGCCCGCACTCAAATTCAGCAGGCCTTGTCGAATTTCCTGCAGGGAAAAATGGTGAAATTATTATTGTTTTTTAATTATTTCATATAGCCCTAAACCTCTGGGGTACCCAGACATTAGAGACATTTTTGTCCAAAAACATTTCAATTGCCCAAAATGCCTGATTCCCAGAAATATAGTCATTAAACATTTTCGGATATATTCTCCGACCATGAAAAACTACAGTAACAGTTAAACGCCAATGGAACGAAAGAAGAAAAAAAATCAAAAGCCTAAAACTGATTTTTTTTTTGAATTGCAGTCCGTTAAAAGTGTTACGAAATTCTATTGCGTCTTTTAATACCTTTTGATCACGAATCCATTGGATGGCATCCTCAACTCGACGAAAAGCGTTGCCACGCGTGCCGGACGATGCGGTCAAGTACCGTTCAGTGACGTAGCGTGCTCCCTGGCTGAGGCCAAGACGTCGCATCAGTTCGTCTTCCAGACGGCCAAGGTAGGCAGTTCGGCCTTGTCCCAGACCAATAACTCTAAAAAAAATAATCAGCTTATCAGTCATTTTTCGGGAGGGGTGGGGAGTACGGGGGAAGTTGTGTGAAGCGCGCACACGAAAAGGGTGGCAGGATGGGCCTTTTACCCCTCCCGAACCGCTGACAAAAAAAATTTTTTTTTTTTGAAAAATTTCTTTTTGAAATTTCTTTACACTTTTTCGGTGGGCGGGGGGGGGGAAGGAAGGGAAGGACGGGGGAAGTTGTGTGAAGCGCGCACACGAAAAGGGTGGCAGGAGGGGCCTTTTACCCCTCCCGAACCGCTGACAAAAAAAAATTTTTTTTTTTTGAAAAATTTCTTTTTGAAATTTCTTTACACTTTTTCGGTGGGCGGGGGGGGGGAGAAGGGAAGGACGGGGGAAGTTGTGTGAAGCGCGCACACGAAAAGGGTGGCAGGAGGGGCCTTTTACCCCTCCCGAACCGCTGACAAAAAAAAATTTTTTTTTTTTGAAAAATTTCTTTTTGAAATTTCTTTACACTTTTTCGGTGGGCGGGGGGGGAGGAAGGGAAGGACGGGGGAAGTTGTGTGAAGCGCGCACACGAAAAGGGTGGCAGGAGGGGCCTTTTACCCCTCCCGAACCGCTGACAAAAAAAAAATTTTTTTTTTTTGAAAAATTTCTTTTTGAAATTTCTTTACACTTTTTCGCTGGGGGGGGGGGGAAGGACGGGGGAAGTTGTGTGAAGCGCGCACACGAAAAGGGTGGCAAGAGGGCCTCTCCGCATCTTTCCCTCACGAACCGCTCACAAAGAGGGATCGCCAGCCATGCCCCAAATTCGTAAGGCCCATGCCTTAGTCGCCATGCCATCATGACACATCAATTGCCACCCAACTTGCGCTCACCTTCCGTAGTAGTCGTGCAGCGAGAACAGCGACCACTGGTCGTGGCCGTCAGTGACGTTGACCATCTTTGCGAAATTTAAATTGAGAGGACGGGAAAAGTGCCTTGAAATGTGATGATGATGAACAATGGCATTTGCATGGCTTTTAATTACCCCCTAATTGTGCCACCCTCCTCTCGTTCACCTCGTCCTCGTTGCCAAAATGGTTTTGCAGGTAATTGAGCAGTTTCATCTCCTGCACATTGATGTCCGGGAAATCGATGAAGAAGCGTGAACACATGTACTGAAAAATGGCGGAAAGAATTATTAGCTAATTAATTAATTGCTTAATTGTGCCGCAGTAAAATAACCTAAAGGCGGAGGGAAAAAGATTTGGCTGAACTTTCCAGAGAATGAAAATGAATTTTGAGGGAGTTGAGAGATTGGAACCCTTTTTCGGCTCAAGACTCTCGAATGTCACGTTAATTACGATGAGTCATCAAAGGACAAATGACCTTTTCCATGTCGCTGCAATTAGCGGTTGCCGAGTAGACACGTGCCAGCAAATTGAAGAAATGAATTTTGTTTCTTCTAAAATTAACAAACCCAATTAAACTTGGGATTGGTTTAAGGCTTTTATGTTGCAAATTTGGCTCTATTACAGTTCGTACGACCATATAATGATTTAGCAATTTAAATGCACCAAAATTTTTTCTAGAAGCATCCCAATGAAGCATTCTTGGAATCATTTATGTTGCAAAAAAGTTATGGCCTGAAAACTTCAAAAAACTGTTTACGAAATTTTTTTTAAATTTTGCATACTAATAGAGGATTCTTAGGCCTATTGAATTATATGTACTAAGAATGCTTAATTTGGATGCTTCTAGAAAAAGGTTTTGCGCTCTAAGTTACTATATTTTATGCCGCAAACATACATTTATATGTACACTTAGAATTTTTGTTATGTACATACATAATTCACGCAAAAGGGAAGAAAAAAACAATGTCCGACGAGTGGGGTGGAAATGAAAATGGGTTTCGAAATGAGTGAACATGTTGCAGTGAGAAAACAAAGGAAAGAAAATTTGCTTAATCGTATTGTGTGAACGATGAAACGAAAGGGAAGAAATAGCACAAGGGAATGAGAAAGAAAGGAATTTGTATGACCATTCCGCCATTCCCTGCTCATTCGGTTATTTCAAATGCATAGAAAGAAAACATTATTCACTAACAAAGTTGGTGGGCAGACGGTGAGATAGATATCGATTGATTGAGCAAAAGAGCAATTGGGCACAGAAGAAGCAGTAGCAAGTACATACGCATATGTCTGTATGTATTTTGAACATTGTTTTGGTGTTTTTAGAAATAAAGGGCTAAAAATTCCCAGGCATATGTAATCGATGCGATTAAAATTTTTACGATAAATTTCATATTTTTAAAGAACAAATACATATATAAATATTATAACGCAGCATACTGCAACATCATTTGCTGTACAATAAGAAAAAACAATTTCAAAAAAATGAAATTGATAATTTATCTAGTCAAAAAGCATCATCAGCAGAAAACAAAAAACAAACTCATTGATTGATCAATGATCAATTAAGGTGGATGCAATTAATTAATTGTTTAATTAATGATCTCTGATTACGGTAATCACTCGTTTTTTCTTTTGCCTTTCTCTGGAACAATTAAATTTGTTAGAGGGCAAAGAGTAGAAAATTAAACAGTAAAAAAAGAAAGAAACAAATTTAATTAGGTAATTATTAGGGAGTCCAATTATATGCACATGCATATTTTTTTCCTGGACTGTGGGAGGCCTGAAACGCACGAAAAACATGTTTTTAGCGTGTTTTGAAGCTTCTAGGATGACTTTCCATATGCATGTTTTGCATATTTGTGCATATTTTGGCATTTCGTGCATATTTTATGTGCATATTTGGGCATTTTTCCAAAAAAACCTCTAATAGAACGGTCCCCAACAGACAAATTGGCCTTCTTGACCTCGAAAACCGGAAAATTTTCCAAAAAAATAATTTTTTAGCAAAATTTTCACGAAAAATATTGAATAAATAAATTTTCTCAAAAAAATGGTTAAATGTCAAAAATAAGCAAAAAAAAAAAGCAAAATTTCGCTTTTTGGGTTGGTTTTTCGCAAAAAATGAGTAAATTTTTGCTTTATCATGTTTTTTTCTTCTAAAATGATTTTTAATACCACATTTAGCCATTTTTTGAAGATTTTACTTAATATTTAACAAATTTGAAGAAATTTAGAGACATTACACCCTTAATTTGGAAAATTTATATGCATATTTTTCACTTTTTATGTGCATATTTTGCCATTTTTGGTGCATATTTTATTCGCATATTTTGCGATTTTATGTGCATATTTTTGGACTCCCTAGTAATTATTAGTGATGCTCGAGACCAAAAATTTCCCGAGACTCGACCCCGAGACCGAGACTCGACCCCGAGACTCGAGACCGAGACCCAAAACCCCGAGACCGAGACCAAAAAAACCCGAGACCCGAGACTTTTTTCAAAAATTTTTTCTTACACACTTAAAAATCGAAAAAAATCAATCTTTTGAGTTTTTTCTCAAAAATTTTTGTTTTTTTCCTTATTTAAGCTACCATACATTTTTCCTTTTCATATGATTGACTTTTTTACACCATTTTTTGTGGTGCTCTTTTTCGAAAAAATGTTTCGGGAACAGGGGTCCGGCGGTGCCGATAGGCGCCGCCGGGAAAATTTTTTAAAATTTTACTGCAATTTGTTAACGGATTTTGTCCAAAAAATGACCAAATTTTGCGTCTTTGAGCTACTTTTTTAAAATAAAAGTAAGAGTTTTGGGTGCCGGCGGTGCCGTTAGGCGCCGCCGGAGAAAATTTTGAAATTTTTAGTGCACTTTGTTAATAGATTTAGTCCAAAAATGACATTTTTACGATTTTAATTGTTAAAATTGTGTTTGAACTCCCATCGAAAAAAACATTAATTTTGAAAAATGAGAAGAAAAAATAATACTTGGAGGGGAACTGATCCAACGCAAAAATAAGGAACAAAACCAAGAACACAACCCGCTGGACCACGCATATATTAACAAACTTGAACAAAAAAGAACCTAAAATTTATAAAAATAGAAGTTTACCAAAGGCCAACAATCATTAGGGGTGTAAAAAAGTCTCGGTCTCGAGTCTCGAAAATCGAGACCGAGACTTGAAAACCCGAGACTCGAGACCGAGACCAAAAAAACCCGAGACTTTTCTCGAGTCGAGACTCGAGACCGAGACTCTCGAGCATCACTAGTAATTATGTGTCTCTGTTGCGACTTGTAAATGTGTGTGTGTGTGTTTGAGTGAATGAGTTATGAAAGTGATTTGCTTGCACAACGACCGAAGGTGGGCAACCCAGTGACAAAAAATTCTCGAAATTTTTTGAGGGTTAGGCACCGCCTACGGTGTGAAAATGTGGTGATGAAAAAAGGGAATTAAAAAAACAAAGAATCATATTGAGGAACCATGGGGAGGATGACAAAACGGTGCTGTCCTACAGGAAATGGGGCTGATCAGCAGCAGAAGTGTCTCAGATTATGGTAAGGTTTATGATAATGGATAAATTTGGCCAAAAACTGTTATCAGTCAAAAATACAAGACTGATCAAATACCCTACGTCGTCCATCACTAAGTTTGATCAGCGGACTTTATTGATCTATTAGCATTACTTCTCTCTCTGATCAGATGCCTTTAGGCATTGATTAGAAAAAAATGAGAAAATTAAAAAAGTTTGATCACTTTTCGTTGTTATCATGGCTTTTCTTCTGCTGCTGATCAGCCGCCAATTGACATCACAAAAAGAAGACGCATCTGTCTTACCAATGATTCTCTCAATTTAAAATCAAAATTTACGAGGACAAAACGGAAAACAAACAAACAAAATTTGACAAAATGACAATTATAGCATGAAAAAATTACTAGGTATAAAAAGGGATGACTGATTTGTTGTTGTTGCTGACGCCGTCGCACTTCGTCAAAGCACGTCCCGTACCACCAGCGTGCCGTTGCACAAGCAAATTGCCTGGGCGCAATGCCAAGCAATGCGGCGCTGCCGCCACCTTGGGCCGCCCCCGCGGCGTTTGATGTTGCCGTGTTGCGGCACACTTTGGCGCTGCACGTAGCCTGCTCAAAAGTGTAGAAGGCGGCGAACGTGTTCTTGATCAGTGCCAACTTGAAAATTGGAAATTTTTAAAAATTTACAATAGATACAGTTTTTGAGGGGTGTGACACTGAATGCAGAAGTGATATTATGACAAAGCTAATGATTTATTTGTAAGCATTTTCGTCTCTTTTTTTAAATTTATATTCAATCTTTGTGCTCCATATTTCACGTTGGATCATAATGAGTTTAAAATGGGCATTCAGTGGGGGAGAGGGAGGCGAGTTTTGTTTTCGATTTTTAATTTTTTGCTTCAAATTTAATTGAATGTTGCTTTTATTGGCATTTAGCATTACATTTTTGAGTGATAATTTTACATTTACTACCAAAAAAATAGTGGCGCAATTAATTAATTAATGTTAATCATTTTTCGCCGACGCCAACGCCTTTTTTTCCTCCAAAATTTTTACAAAACCAAAAAATTTCGTCGTCATTCCCCGGCAGGCGTCGTAGGAATGGGAAAAAAATAAATAAATATCATGAAATTTTAAATTTAAACATTCCGTGTCCTCCTCTGCTGTTGTGCGAGTGCCCCCCCCCCCGCTCCCCCTCCTGCTGGTCCTCGTAAAAAATTTGAAATTTTAGGGGTTCCATTGTTCGCTGTCCTCCGCCGGTCACTGATGCTTGGGACTCCCATTTCCATATATTTTCTGCCATTTCACTCCATTTAAATTTATTTTTAATGGTGGGCTAATCCAAATCCTGACGCCATCTCCCCCCCCCCCCCCCCGCCCGCCCCCGAGTCGGCCTTCGAACTTACAGGTCGGGCGCAAAACCGAGCACAAAAAAATCTATAAATTACGGAATTCAGATAATTGACTTTTTTGACCAGCATTGAACGCTATATTAGCATAAATTTGATTTTTTTGCACTATAAGAAAGTTTATGTCATCAAATTATTTTGAGGCTATAATTTTGTTACAGCAAATTGGAGGAATTTTCAGATAAAATTTCTTTTTTTTCATATAAACTTTCAATTTTTTATTGGGTGCTTCTTAGTATTTGTTGGAAAAATGTATTATGAAACAATTTTCTGCCTGATTGATCAATGCGAAGTATGAGAATATCAAAAAAATGTTGAAGCCAAGCCATAATTTTGTTACAGTCTGTATATCTTATTCCATATTGATGTTATGTATATGTACATAAGTGAGCTAATGAAAAATTCTGGCGCCCCCACAAAGTGTCCAAGCCACGAAATGTCCAAAAGAGTAAAAACCCACGAAATGTCCAAAATTTTTCAAAATTTATAAAAACAAAATGAGTCTAATTTAGGATTTTTAGGGTTTTCGGGGTCGCTGAATACGAATATACCCTTTATATTACCCGTTGCCTAACCTTAGGCCCATCCGAATAATAAAAAACTCAAATTCGAGACTTGGACATTTTGTGGGTCAGCGAAAATTCTTGGAAAATATAATTTGAATTGATTATTTGCAACATTATGCCAAAAAAAGGAGAATTGCAAAAAATAGAAACGATGAGATAGTGCATGTCTTTTTTTCTCTCCACAGTTACTTAAATTGACTGACCATTGTGCAACGTCATTCATCATTCATTCATTGCTCATTCACCACTTCTTGTTCACTTACTCGCACACGCAATTGAAATCAATATGAATGAAGCATTAAGCAATGCAAGCATTATGTATGTGTTAGAATTGCATTACATACCATGCATAAAACAAGTCATTAAATTGCCTATTTTGTCACAAACTTTTTATCCTGAATTTCGATGAAATCATTTTTGTTGGATTAATTTCTTTTCCCCGCTCATTTCTAAAAAACATTTTAAGTGTAATGCACCAAAAGGTTTTTTGAGTCCAATCAACTAACCATTCTCATTTAATCACTTTCTCCTGCCTCATCTTTTTCATGTCAACCAAATAACCTTGCCTTGTGTTATTGACAAAAATTGCATATACGTTAACTACAGTTCACCCATATTTTTTAGAAAAAAAATCCATAACGACGGCCCCTATGATTTTCATCGGGGTACTACCTAAACTATAAAAAGTGCCAGAAATTTATTCATTTGCGTTTCGTCGGATTTGTCTAAATCCAAAACTCATTAAACATAGCGTTCATTTGTAAATATGTATGAAGCATTGAATGTATAATGTAATTTGACCGAATATTCAGAGATACATTATTGTGTGATTATTATACGATTCCATTCCAAATTATTACAACAAATGGCGTCCTACACTTATTCCGCCGCCGGTTCGTCGTCCCGGGCGGACAGCAAAGAGGACATTCTGGGCAATCTCAAGCGCGCTTTCTCCGCATGGCCCGACAAATTGTTGGCACTTTTTTTGTTTACCCTCAATTTATGCCACAAATTGTTCCTGTTTAGGGAGAGTCATGTGCGTGACCATTTGCGCAAGGTTTACGGCACTTTGGCACTGACAATGCTTTCCGCAATCCTTGGCATTGTGGTCAACGCGGTGATGGACTTCTCGTCGTTGCTGCCAATCTTTTCGCTGATGGAACTCGGCTTCTTGATCGGTATTCCATTTTTTGGCTCTACGTTTCTAACCGACTTTACGCGTCAAATAAATGATTATCCGCAGTTTTTAGGCCGTAAATTTTTTCTTAGTTCGTCAATGCCTTAGTTCTTGCTATCAAATTGAAAGCTCAAAGTCTAGAAGTTTATGGAATTTTCTTTAAAGAAAAGTCATGCCCTAAGAAACTGAGTATGGTCATTTATTGGACGAGTAAATTTTGCCTTGGTAAACTTTCTAAAATGTAAAAGTATTATTCAAATTGGAGGTGTTTTTCGAGGGACAGCAGCACAGATTCTCCCCTCCGATTTGGTCCTTATTTTTAAGGCTTCCTTATTTGTGGGGTCGAATTCGTTGGAAAAATTGGATAATTAAGAAAATCACCCTTCGGCGGGGGGGGGGAAGCGTTGTGCACCCATTAAGATTTGCTTACGGCTGGCAATTGCTCATAGAATGAGAATATACAACGCGAGTGTTTTGTTGGTTCATCCATTTGCCCATTTCAGCCCTTATGGTCACCAATCCGTCGCACCAAAATGAGAACAAACGTTTGGGCTTCATGTACGCTTTTGCCTTTTTGGTACGTTTTTGTTGGTGGACTGTCGTAATTTTCATTTTTTCCAAATGATCATTTGCTGTTAATATTGTCCCTTTTTTAGTTTGGTTGTGAGGTTGGCCCTTTGATTGAGTATGTGGGCATCGATGATCCGACCATTGTATTCAACGCGATCTTCGTCACCATGGTATTGCTTTTCGGTTTTTTCCAAATTTGCAGTATTACTCCGCTGCTCCGTAAAGTTATTGCAAAAAATAATGCGTGCATCTTTGAAAATTGCTCCCATAGATACCCTTGGCTTTTTGAATTACTGGACCAAATATCTCAAAATGGGTCATAGAATCTGTGTAAAATGCTCTTTTTCGCGCACTAATATACCGTTTTTTCTAGAAAGGGGGCGGGCGGTAAGGCTTTGGCTAAATCCGGAAAATTGTTTACAATTAGTTCGTGTTTTTCAAAAATTTGGAAAGGGCCAGACATAGCGTCATTCCGGATGCATTCATTCCTATAAAAACTCATTTTTTCCCGTCTCGCTGTTTCAGCTCGTCTTCGGCTCCTTCACCATGTCCGCGTTGTACGCCGATTCGACCAAATACCTTCACTTGGGAGGTGTGAGAAATAAAATACTAGGAAATTTTGTTGCGGATGATTCTTTTTTGCTCTTGCATTTTTTTTCAAAAAACTTGGTGAAAATGGTATCCGTCAGTTTTACAATTCCCAATAAATACGGGCCTGAATGGGAAACAGCAATTTGAGGTTATAAAATCCCCTATTTTTACAGGTATCCTCTCATCTGCACTGTTTTGCATGCTGATCGTCCTGTACGTTTTCCTTTCCTTTTTCCGTTTCAGAAAATTACAAAGAAAATAAATGAAATTTGTTGGTACATTCACTAAAAGGAGATGTGGAGGGGGGAATTCGACAAGAAAATCAACGACTTTCTTCGGGCGGAATGAATCGTACTTTTTCCAGAATTGTTCCGCAAAATTGAGCAAAAAATGCTTGGAGAAACCAAAAAATTTTGAATTGGGAATTATAATTTTTTAAATTCTTTTTAGGCTTTTCGCCCCGTACACTCCGTTCGTCCGCTCGTTCATGCTCTGGGCCGGGTTGGCGATCAACTCGGCATTTGTGCTCTACGACACTCAGCTGATTGTGGAGAGATGCCGCCGTGGTGACAACGATTACATTTGGCACACGGTAAAATCGGCAGTGTGGTACACATAAAATTTTGGGCCATCGAGTCTTAGAGGGCAACCAACAAGAAAACCTCAAAAATTTCAACAATAATCCTATTTTTCAATAAACATTTTGAAAAAAGGAGGCTGGGTACGTGTCCCGTGCGCATATTCCCTCACTCCCCTTCCCATTCTGTCCCTGAGAGGGCTACGAGTACTTACAATTAGACCAGGCGTATTAGCGACATTTGGGATCAGAGCTAAGACTTTCCGAAATTTTTTTGAGCCTCGGTATTACATCCCTGTTAACCATGCAAAAAAACAAGTCCTATTTCCCCCCCCCCCCCCCCCCAATAATAAATGAGCAATTTGTTCAGTTCTGCTCCATTTCAGGTCATGCTGTTCCAAGACCTTGCCTACATCTTCCGCTACGTGCTCATTCTTTTGAAGAACAAAAAGGACGCGGAGAACAAACGCCGTCGTTGAACAGCACAAACAGCAACAAGTTGAAGGAGGATGGGGCGAAATGATATTTTAACCAACAAAAACTGAAAATGTTTCCATCCAAATATATTTCATTCTCCAATCTGTTCGTTCATTGCACACAAACCAAACACACACATATATTTGTAGCATCACATAAACAATTTGTCCAATTTTGGTGGGTGCGCTCATTTTAATCCTTTTAGTTTTTTTCGGGCGAAATTTTAACAAATTTTGTTTTACTATTTCACAAATACTATTTTAAAATAGATATTTAAAAAAGGAAGGTAAAAATTCATGAACTCAGTCCAATAAAAAATCATGGTTTCCCCAGTCTGACTATTCCCTAAATTGGACATGTTGTGCATGACGGCATCGTCACCACCACACACACATTGTATCGGCAATCATGTCGATCATTGGTCCCGAAAATTTTTTCTTTAAATTTTTTTCTGAAAATTCTTATAACACGTTTCTAGGGGTGTTTTGAGGCGCTGAGCACGAATCAGGCCTCCATTTCGACCAATTTCGAATCCCTAACCCGAATTCGAACAAAGTCGAAAATTAAAATTTTTCGATTTTTAGTCTAAAAATAGTTTACACGATTTTGTTGTAGCACTGATGAGTATCAGTGATGACTTTCAGTTTGTTTCCGTCTGTGTAAACAAAAGGTGGAACAAAAATTTGAAATTGAAAGAACTTGAATTTTCGACTTTTTGTTAGAATTTGAGTTCGGGGTTCGGAATTAGGAGAAATAGAATTCGTATTCGTGATCAGCGACCCAGAAAACCGCTGTAAACATATTTTCACGATTTTTGAAATTAAAAAAAGTTAAAAAATGTTCGAATTCGGGTTAGGGGTTCGAAATTGGTCGAAATGGAGGCCTGATTCGTGCTCAGCGCCTCAAAACACCCCTAGAAACGTGTTATAGGGATTTTCAGAAAAAAAATTAAAGAAAAAACTTTCGGGACCAATGATCGACATGATTGCCAATTGTATCACCTTTATTTGTTTTAGGAGTGATGGCGTTTGAACATTTATTCCTCATTATACACCATATGATATTCTTGCTCCATCATCTACTAGGTCGTTGCATAAGAAATGACCCCTTTTTTTCTTTTGAGTGAAAATTTCTCAGCTTTTCAAATTGGTTTTGAGACATCCATTTTCAACAAGACGCGCCTTCGCGGAGACAAGACGTAGAGCAATCATTCAAAGGCCATTTTGTAGAGAATTTTGTGCTCTTTCTGTTCGTCATATTTATCTTCTATGGAAAATTTTTCCCAACCCCCTAGAATTTTTTTTTCGAATTTACTCAGATTTTCGTATTTTTTCACCCGCAAAAATTTTGTGTTTAATGCCTTTTTTATGGCATAAAATGAATAAAAAATGCTTAAAGGATGTCTGTACGTTATCTTAGTGCTGATTGCTGTTAGTTTGATTCGGTTGGGCTAATGTTAGAGGCGATTTAAGCCTTTTGGCCCTTAATTTCTCCTGAAAACTTAGAAAATTCAACATAACTCTGCCTAAAAGACATATTTCTGTTCGCAAAATAAACAGAAATGTGAAAAAAGATTTATTCTTTCTTATTTAGTTTGTTTTATCTGTTTATTTTTGGTAGTTGTTGAGATTTTGTTCGTTTTTATCAAGTGTCTCTATTTTAAATTATTTGGTGCCAGCTGTTTTTTAAATTTCAAAATTCAAATTTTACAACTGAAGTGGATAAAAGAAAACCAGGATTTTCCACTCTTTTTAAAAATATTTAAAACTAAAAATTCATAAATAACAATGGAACAATTGGACAGTACGCTGAATGCCGCAAAAAATGAGACGGAACGATTGGCTGATTCACAATTATTCAAAATTTGATTTTTTTCAAAATCACAGACAGCAGCTTCATTGCCGTCCTCCGTTCTCCGCCGCCTCCTCCATGTCCTTGGTCAGCTTCACTTTCTTCTTCTCCTGGTGCTCCTCCTTGTTGTGCTGCTCTTCTCGGCGGCCATTGCCGCAATCTTTGTAAAATTTAAGGCAATTTTAGTCCAATTTTGGACTAATTCCCTGTAAATCCCCCCATCCAGTCCCCATATTTTTGATTATTGATGGGAAGCAATTTAACGTTAATTGATAAAATTTGATGTGTTAATTAATAGCAAGGCACGGAAACGGGTGAGTGCCAATGCCGAAAACAATTCCGGGAAGGGTGTACTTGACTCGTATAGCTTGCTCAATGCTTAGGCTTCGAGAAAAGGTCTCGTTTATTTTTATCTCGGTCTCGAGCCTCCGCGGCCAAATTTCGGCAAAATTAAAAAAAATTCATTATTAATGGGCAAGCCGGATTTAGTTTTCCTCTTGCGATGCGCTGAGCCATAACTCGTTTTGGCACTCGCTTTGATGAGGCGACAACCGCAGCAGATGCCGAAATTGGTGGCACACCTCTTCGACGCGGATTTTAGTGGCCAACTTACAAAATAATTTTTTCTAGTGATGAATAGTGGCGTTAAAACTAAGAATTTCCGAGCTAAAAATGTGTTTTTCGTGCATTTCTCATCAAAATAATGCCGAAGAAAAAATAGTTAAAAAACTAGAAATCCTCGCCCTACTCATCATTTGATCGGTATTTTTTCCCATTCACACGTTCGAGTTCAGCTGGTCGCAATTCTCAGCAGTGTGTCCTGGTGTTTTGCACTTGTAGCAGACAACATCCCTGTCGGCTAAATTTCGATTTGACCATGAAACGGTTAATTTTTTTCATCGATTTCAAAGAAAAGTGTTGGCACCTTGCATATAGAGGGAGTGAACGATGTTTTTTTTTGGGCAGTCGTCCTTGGGAGACCTACAAATTTTTACCGAAGCATATATTAATTGCAACAAATTGGTCATAAATAAATAAAATTAAACTATATTTTGATCCCGAACCCGGAACCTCCGAAACACCATAAGACTTGTTTTTATTGATTTTTAAAATTTTTTGAATTTTTTCAAAAATGTGTGGCACCATCTAAACTATTACCGCGAAAATATTCATCTTTCGTTGTTTATTTGCTTTAAAAATTGTGCATTTTTTCAATTCACTCTTCCGGGATCCGAGACCGAGGCGGAAAAAGTTTGGCGTGCCGTAGCTTTTGATAGTTTTTAGTTCATTAAAATTTTTCACCTTCGCCGGCACATGTACAGAAGCGATGAACAAAACGGCGGCACCAATTTGCAACCGATTGTGGCACTGACGGACAGCAACACAAACAGAGGCACAGAAGGACGACCAGCGCTGCCAAACCAGTGATGACAACATGGCACCACGTCGGTGTTAGCACTGTTGGATTTGGCGTGGTGGCAGAGGGCGGTTCCGGTTCTGTGGGAGGCGGAGTTCTGGTTGTTGGTGGTTCATCTGTTGTTTGGCCGTAGTCTTCATAATCGTAGTTGATGTCAGAGAAAGTGATGGGGCCAATTGCTTCCGGCTCCCAGCGCGTGTGGAGGGCTTCAACAGTGCCTTGTTCAGCAGATGCACCGGGCAAATAACTGAGGAGGTAGCAGAGAAGGCATGCCCAAACTAGCAGGAAAAAGCCTAAAATTAAAAAAAAATACAAATGAGGTCAAAAATACTAATACATATTTGTTTTTAATTTTTCGTAGATATAATGAAAGAATAAAGTTTTTAAAAAATCAGCCAATTTATTAACGATCTCTTAGATGCGCCCTCACTCATCTTTTAGTTTAATTGAATCTCCGTATCGACAAAGCACATTTGCAAAGGCTATTATGTATTGACAGATTTTGTCTTATCATAAAAAAAGAAAAAGTTATAAATGAATATTAGAGTAGAGCGGGACCGGGAATTTTGGGCAAAACCGGGACCGGGACTTGCCGGAACTTGAGAAGCCGGGACCGCAAGAAAAACCGGGACCGGGACTTGCCGGAACTTGAGAAGCCGGGACCGGGACCTCGGTTTTTGTCCGGGAACCAGGACCAACCGGGAATTTTTTAGAATTTAAAAGAATCAAAAAATTAAGAAAATTCAAATTTTATTCAAGTGAAAATAACACAAAAATAAATTTTTATTTTGTTATTTATTTTATGAAATCCAAAAGTTAAAAAAAAAGATAAATAAATTAATGAAAATTTTCAAATAAAATTTCTTCAATTATTTCAAACAATAATCATTTTTTGGACTAAATGATCGAATATTATTTTGCTTTTTACATCACTTTTTTTCGGCGCGCTTTTTCAAAAAACTTTTGTGAAAGAAGGGGTCCGGCGAGAAATTTTGAAAATTTGATTTGTGATTTGTTAACAGATTTTCAAAAAAAAACTGGTTTTTTGAGATTACTAGGCTCAATTTGGCGGATTTCTTTAAAAAATGATAAAATATGTGTCAATAAAAAAAATATGAGGAATCATATTTTATCGATAGGAAACCCACGAATATACAAAAAGAAAATTCAAAATATTTTAATTTACGTAGAGGGATTGAACCATGGGAAAGAAGTAGAAAATCAAAAAGATCAGCCACTAGGCCATTTGCACAATTGGCAGCGTTACTTTTAAAGAATATATTAATTTTCACTCAGACCCCCATTCTTACCAGTGCTTGTTTTTCCGGGACGGGAACTAAATTTTCAATATCCGGGAACCGGGACCTCGGAGGACCGGGAATTCCCGTCCGGGTATATTACCGTAAAACAAACAAACAACAACCGAGCTAGAAAGCATTGTATCCGAATTGACTTTAATGCTTTTTTGTACCCTTAGAATAAACTAAAAGCTATTTCTCACCTTTTCGGTGGATTCTATCCTTGCGCAGGACCGCCTCCTCCAGCGACAGCTGCTTGTCCGTGCCCGGTGCGGATACCGTCCCGTTGGTCAGATTCAGCATGCCCTTCCGCTCCGCCTCCAACTCTGGCATATGAAAAATTTCCGAATTTTCCTATCGTTTTCTCTCGGTTATTAATTGATCCGTATATTATTGATAATTGCCTCAGGCAATGAATAATAATATCAGCCAATCCGATCGTTTTTTAGGGAAAAAATAATAAGTGCTCGTGTTTTTGCCTTAAACAAAATGCAAAGTGATCAATCACAGACAACTCGTTGCCTCGGGCAAAAGGCAGTGTGGAACAAGGAGAGACAAAGAAATGTTTTGTATATTCGCTGTTATCATTTTGATCACTTTTTGCATTTCCTATCATTGATTAATTGGTCGTTGCGAAGAGACAATTTGTTAATGATGATGATTGTGGTAATAAAATTTTTTTTCAAAGCACCTCTTTTATGGCGGAAAATGTTTGGCTGGTGAGTGATAAGAAAAGGGGGAACAGCATTCTTCCACGGTACTAGAGACCCAAAAATTTAGGCAGTTTGACCGGCTCTATTACGACTATAAATAATTGTAAAACTTTAATGCACCATAACTTTTTCTAGAAACATCCAAAATAAATATTCGTGGTATTATTCGATAGTCTTAAGAGTCCTCTATTATTCTGCAAAATTTCAAGAAAATTCATTAGGTTTCAAAAAAGTTATGGCCAAAATTGGTGGTCCTGAAAACTGCAATAAAGCCATTTGAATGAGTAACATTGGACACGAAATTTTGGAAATACCGGGATCTCGGTATATGAGGTGTACGGCGTAAAAACTTTCTTATAATTTCAGTTTTTGCACAAAATTGTCACTTTTATGTATTTTGAAGCTAATTTAAGCAATTTGTGATCAGGCAGCCCACTCTTTTATTAATTGGCTTTCCTAATTGTTTAATCAAAATAATTTTAAAAAAATGCAAAATCGAAAAGAAAAAAATGTTTATTATACGAGCAAATGAAATGGTGAAAAAATTAAACAGTTATTTTATGTAGCAGAAGAAATTGTGTGGTGGTTACACATTTATGGATGAATGAACAAAAGCATGTTTTGTGTTGTTTGGTTCTGTTTTATTCTTTCCCCGGTACATAAAAATGTTATTGGGAGACAAATAAAAGAGGAAGAAAATTAATTTAAAAATTAATTGGGGAAAGGGAATAGGACTAATGATGATGCTAATGACCCATTAAGCAGAGGAAAGAATTAATGAACCGATCATTAGCTTAGAAAAACAATGATTGGGTTTTTCAGTAATTTTTTGATTTTTAAATTTTATTTTCAATCTTGGTCCCCTTTTTTTACATTAAAAAATTTTCCAAGAGTTAACCATCCGACCCTTTTTACACTTTTCCGTGTCTTCCGAAAAATTCTCAGTTTTACGGTAACTTTTTTTCAAAAGTATTTTCAATTTTTGCTACTGTGCCCTGCTGCTATGGTGTAGCCTCATTAACTTCATCGTAATCATCATCATCATCATCATTTGTCTTTCATCAATTGATAAAAATGAAATTGACCCGCCGTAATGGATTTTTTTGTTGTTTTTTTTTGCCCATTTCCCCATTATTTTTTCGCGTTTGACTTGGCTTTATCAAAATTGATGGATGGATGGATATATTCATTATTATTTTATATGTATGCATATGTTTGTTGTTGTGTGTGTGTGTGGTGCTTGTGGTACTCGTTTTTGGAAAAAAGAGATGGCTAACACATTTTTTGGGAACAGAAAGGGGGAAGGGGCGAAGAGATGGGTAAATAAATCGGACTGTCGAGGAAGAGAATCGAAGAAATTCCTGCGGTTTTGCCATAAAACTCGGTGTTTCCGGTTTCCGCAATTTTCGATGGTCCCAGATGAATGGTTTCCTTAATTTTTTGACCTTTCAATTCATTACGGTTTGCAAAATAACTTTTTGATGGCCATGAATTTTTTTGATTCCCTCATTTGAAGGGCTTTTAGATGCTTTCTTTTAGGTTTCAAAGTTTTTCTATTTTTTTAGGGGGGGGGGGGAGGGGCAGACTTAAAGTTCGAATTTCCAAAAAATTATAAAGTCCAAAAATTTTAAATTTTAAAAATTATCAATTTCATATTTTCTTCTCACACTGTCCGATTTTTTGTAACTGGAGAAAAAGAAGGCTTTGATAGAAGAAACAAAAAGAGAAAAAAGATTACATGGTAAATACCGTAATTAAAACAAAAATAATTATAAAAAAAACAATTAGGGCTAAACGATTGACGTTTACGACACCAAAAATGGGAAGAAAAAAATATTTTAGGCACAATTCTAAACAGCTTCGATAATGTATCATTTTAACAAATAAATTCGGAGCACAGCATAGGCAACTAATGGAACAAGGAGAGACAAAAAAAAGTATTTTGTCTATTAACTGTTAGCATTTTGATCACTTTTTAATTTCCTACCATTGATTGATTTGATAAGATTATCGATTGATCAGAAATGAGGGGGAGGGAACAATCGGCAAATGAATGAATGAATTAATGTGTGTATAAGTGCTAACACATAAGCAAACAGCAGATGTCGTTGCGAAGAGACAATTAGTTAATTGATAATGATTGGGTAATTAACAAAATAATTTTCAAAGCACCTCTTTTAGGGCGGGAAATGTTTGGCTGGTGAGTGATAAGAAAAAGGGGGAACAGCATCAGAGAAAAGCATGAAAATGATGTGGTAATGCAGACAAAACACATGTGTATTTATATATTATATATCTTTGAAACAAATTTAAAATGATAAAAAAAATAATTAAAAATAATGGATAATCCCCTGGGGGGACGGGAGGGGAGGGATCGACTCTTTGTGTATGGGTTTCTCCAATTCGACACAAAAAAAAACTCGGCCAATTTTCTCGACGGCAAACTCTCTCCAACTCTCGATGATGCTTCTTCTTCCGTCCATCCTCTTCGTTCTCTGACCAGCATTTTCTTCCCATTCACACGACCGGGATCCATTGATTGGCATTCGGGGGCAAATACAGCAAAGTTTGGCGTGGCACATGTGCCGAAGTAATCGCCGCCGCCGGCGATGACTGCTTTTGCGAGGATAACGGCGCCGACGATGGCACCTCAGCACCGGTGACTTCTGCTCCAGTCGCCGGGTTCGTCGCGTCGCTGGCCGAGACTGCTCGCTGCTGCTCATTGTCTTCCACCTTCGGCGACGGCATTGGCATAGCCTGCCGTTGCTGCTCCTCAACGACGGCGCTCAGTCCAGAGGAGGCGGAGGAGGAGGACGGTGCCACGGCGGTGGCGGTGGTGGACGAAAATGGCGCCGCCACGGGGGACAACAAATGTACAGCAGCAACAGTGCCAACATTTCTGTGCCGAAAATTGAACGCATGAGAAAAGAAAAAAAGACTGTTTGATTTGGGCCAATTAATTGCTGCTGATCAGTTTACTTATGAACCCAAACTGATCGACTTAGTGTAATTTACCCGAAAACTGATCAATCGAATTTAATCAAAAACTGATCGATTTGAGTGATTCTGCCAGTAATCCACTGATCAATTTAACTAAGCAATATAATTGATCTGTTCAATTTCTCTGTTCGGCACCATGCCCTTTTCTTCCTTGACATAATGCCAAAATTTGCTTCCTCTTCCTCACCTGCTGTTGAAGTTCCCGTTGCCATTCCGGTAGTTGTTTGGCTGCCAGTTCCGGTGCTGATGGTAGTTGCCGTTGTGGCTATTGTATCGCCGCTGCTTCCCACCGTAATGTCCTCCGTTGCTGTACGCGTTGACCGGCGGTGCCGTTGTGCTGAGATGCTTGGGATAGTACATGTACATGTTGTAGGACAACTGTTGCCGCAGACGGTCCACCTGAACATGGCAAATTAGCAATTTTTTAAAATTTATTATATAAATTTGTAAATGATAAAGATTTTAATTTGTGTCGTACAAATTTTAAATTGATCAGTTTGTTGTAAGCTTCTAAACTAATCAGTTAATTGATGTTTAAACTGGCCAATCAGTTCATAAAGTCTAAAAAATTTATATTAGTTGCTGAGATTTTTCAAAAAATGTACGCACAAAACTGATCAATTATCTGTAAAATTGAAACTGATCAGCAATCACCTAATAATTACTGATTAACCATTGACGAATTTTCAATACCGATCGACCGATTGATATATGCCTTAAGATTGTCAGCTAATGATAAAATTGACATATCTCAAAACTGATCATTTTTTAAAATTTGAAAGACGACACATTTCTGCCCCAAATCAAATAGCCTCCCTAACATTGGCATGGCATTGAATGGCATTGCGTACCATGGCCAATGTCTGTCGTCGTTCATGGTACATCAAACAAACGGTGGATTCCTTGATCACGCACAGCAATCTTTGCAGATAGTCCAACTTCAGCTGAAAAGAAATTGGTGGATATGATAATGGTCCTGTAAATATTTCGCGACCAATGGGCTTTGAACCCACGAGCCCCTCCAATTTCCCAACTGAGCCATAAATGCCATACGTCATCACTCATCATCCACGTTTGTAATTGTTTTTATTATTTTTTTCAACCGCCATTTCCCGACAATGCCCCGAGGCAATGTAACTAATGAATGCCAATTATTTCGGCAATTTGTTTTCTTTTATCATGCGATGGATGGATGGAGAAGAGATGCGCCTCCGCATTTGGTAGTGGATGTGCGTCAGAGGAACGGAAATGGTCCCTAATTATAGGCCGATTCAAATTCAGCTGCCTGTCCCCCACCCCGGCGGAACGTCGCCGGAAGGAGCCTCAAAAATGACGCCATTTTGTTTGTGCCGCATTTGCCTTGCCCTTAGGCAATTCCCCCGGGGCATTTTGCTTCCTCCCCCTCATCGAGCGGCTGCAGCAACAAAATTTGTGTGTGCCGTGCCGTCAGTCATTGTTAATGTCAGCTGACGTCAGACCGAAGAACAGAATACATAATGTTTTTGCTGACGGCCGACCGCCCGCTGTCCGCGGCGCCCCTCGGGGGAGGACGGCATTTCGCACAAAGGCACAATGCCAAAAGAGAGGAGAAAGAAGTCATAGTACACACATAGCCCCCATCATTGTGCCCTCACCGTCCCCCATCCGCCCGAGGGTAAAAAGGGAAAAAATGGAAACGGAAGGAACGAACGGATGCCAACGGAACGGCGGTCTGCCAACGAAGTTAATTGCCATTCAACAGAAAAGTGTGTGCCTCGGGGGGATAATGGCGCCGGCCAAACAAAAGAAAGTGACGTGATCTTTGGAATTTGTTATGCAAAGCAATTTTTGGTTAAGCAAAGATAAAAAGTGCAGAAAAAATCGGGGAAGAAATCGATAAACATTTTTTTTGAAAAAAATTTGGTGTTTGAGAAAAATTTAAATTGAGAGGACGGGAAAAGTGCCTTGAAATGTGATGATGATGAACAATGGCATTTGCATGGCTTTTAATTACCCCCTAATTGTGCCACCCTCCTCTCGTTCACCTCGTCCTCGTTGCCAAAATGGTTTTGCAGGTAATTGAGCAGTTTAATCTCCTGCACATTGATGTCCGGGAAATCGATGAAAAAGCGTGAACACATGTACTGAAAAATGGCGGAAAAATTAATTCGCTAATTAATTAATGTTTAATTTTAATTATTCCAGCAGGGAAATAGTCTAAGCCCAGAGGGAAGAATTAGGCTGAAACATTACGAGAGTGCGAATGAAATTTGAGGGACTAAAGACCCTCTTTCTCGGCTCAAGACTCTCGAATGTCACGCTAATTATGATGAGTCATTAAAGGACCAACGACCTTTTCCATGTCCCTGCAATTAGCGGTTGCCGAGTATTCACGGGTCAGCAAGTGGCAATATTTGAGCAGCCCACCGCCGCGGATTTCCTCCGGGTTCCGCGTGTCGATCAACCGTTTGTTCAGATGGTACAGCGCCTGAAAATGGCAATTTGTTTGTCAATTAGGAAATTTAATTTCACAAACTATAGTACTTTCAAATAGCGGTTGGTACAAATAATCTTTGATCGCTTAAAGTCAGTCGGCTGTCACTAATTATGAAATTTTTGTTGGCCCAAATTTGAACTTTTCGGTCAAAAATTGACATGTCTCGGTTTAAAACTTATCAAACAGGCATTTATATGCGCTGTCTGTTAGTCAAAGAATGGCATACAATGTCGAGCGGTCAATTAAATTCTGTGTTTTCGAGCCCAATTTGACCACTACCTGCAAAAAGTCGCCGTACATGCTCTCCGCACGGACCACCGGTCGCGCGTCGGTGGGCCGATCGATCAGCGGGTCAAGCGTGATTTGGAAGCTGTCCACTGAGAACTCGAACTGGCGACGCATCCGTTCCACAAACTTCAGTTCAATGCACCTATAAGGGGCTCACATTTTCGACCATGCCGACATTTCCCAGTTATGATGGTCAGGAGGAGGTGTAATGGCACGGCAGAGAGTTGCGTTAGGTGCCATGGCATTTTATTGTAATGCCATGGCCCAATGTCCTATGTCATGCCAAGCATCGCTAGTCCATGCCGAGGGGATGGCAGGCAATGTCAAGCACACTATTTCAAAAACATGATGAAGCATCGCCATGCCATGAAATTAGGAAGGGCCCATGCAAGAGTTGCAATGCCATGGCACAGCAATCGCCGCTCAACTCGCGCTCACCTTCCGTAGTCGTTGTGCAGCGAGAACAGCGACCACCGGTCCTGGCCGTCCGTGACCTTGACCATCTTGCGAATGTACACGTCGCGCAGCGTGTCGGTGGTGATCAACTGTTTGTTGGTTGTGGACGGCATCATCTCGAGAAGAGCGGCGAACACGGACTCGCGCACTCGCTCAAAGTCCTGATCAGTGGGCAGATCAAGCGGGAAGATCAGATCAATGTCCGAGTAGGGGAACGAGTCGGAGGAGGCGAACACAAACGAAGCGGCACCGCCGTTCACTTTCACATGCCGAACAGGGAGGCCAGCCTCGCGCAGCTTGCGCCGCACGTTGACGATCAGCGTGTGCAGCGGGATCTCCAACGTCGGGAAATTCTCGCGCCCGTGGATCTGCACCTCCTGGTCGAGCACGGAGCGCAGGCGTTCCATCTGAAAATGCCATCAAAATTAAATCCGATTTTCAAATCATTTTCCCTCTGGCATATTAAAATTTTTCAGAATTTTCTATCATTTGCTTTCGATTATTAATTGATCCGTATATTATTGATAATTGCCTCAGACAATGAATAATTCAAGCCAATCCGATGGTTTGTTTAGGAAAAAACAATAATGTTTTTGCCTTAAGCAAAATGCAAAGTGATCAATCACATACAATTCGTTGCCTCGGGCAAAAGACAGTGAGTGATCGGAATTCCTTTTATCTTTGCCCCTTGGAGTTCTTTGATCAGTGCCCGAGGCAAAAACGAATCCAATCGACTACAGATCACCCATCGATAAATTTGCAAAGGAAAAATGCCACATTTCTCTATTTTGTTTTTATTTTGTTGCTAAAAACAATTAAACGAACGCCCAACTGTACAAAACCAGTAAAAAAATTCCGGTCTTTTTCTGATCAGCTGGTGCCGTCAGCGAAAGACAGTCCGTCCGATCATTGCTCAAAACGCCACCGGTGGGGTGGGTTTTTTCTGATCACGTGTGCCCCCGCATCAGCAAAATGCGCAATCATTATGATTGATCACTGCCAAGGATCGTTCAAAAATAGTTGATGATCAAAGGACGCTCCCGACACACTTTTTTGACCACCTTTTCAATCTATACCAAATTATACATAAAATTGGTTTTACATTCTCTCACTTTCGCCCAAAAAAGCTGATGATGAGCATCAGCAAATTTCTTACCGCCCTTTTTCACTTATTCCGACGTCGCCGGCGCTAATTGTGCCTAATTAATCACTAATTGACGACCGGGATGGATGGATGGGTGGATGGATCATCGTTCTCCGATCATTGCTCATTTATTTTTTTCACGCTAATCACTAATTCTCACATTTGCTGCCGTTTATTTTCACAGCACAAAAAAAGTGGGCTACTGCACAACAATTGTTGATAACACAGCTTAATTGCTCAAGAGTCGAGACCAAGAAGAGCACATTGACGAGAGTTAAAAAAACACTAATTCAACTCGAGATTGAAAGGAAAGCGATCATGAGATTTCATAGATTCTTCGGATTAAAGCAATTGTTTTACCGAGAAAAATTCGCCCGAGAGAATAGAGACAAATAAAAAATTGCTGGGTTAAAAAATTGACTCGGAAACTTAAAAAGTCAAATGCCAGGGAACAAAATGCCCGATTCTCATTCCAAAGAATCTTGGTTCTCGAATCTCGAGACATTTCCCCCGATGTTTCCATTTTTTAATTCCATTCAATTGCAAATTGAACTTCCTATTTCACTGTTCACTGTTCACACATTCACCATCTCTCCCCGTTTCCCCGCATATTACAAATTTTGAATGGGTTGTCACATAAATAAAAAAAAAAGTGTGAATGGAGGCGAAGGGACAAAAAAAAAGGGGGGGGGGCGAAGGACAGAAAAAATGGCGACGAATTAAATTTTATGGGTTTAAATTTTTTAACGGTTTTTAAATTAAATTATGAATGAGCAGTGGCGACAAACAAACTTTTTTGGATCGCATATCGGACGATGGAATTGACGAGAAGAGATTGGAAAAGATGAGGTGAAAAAATGAATTAATCGAATGTTTATGATCCCCTCAGGGTTCTGATCAATGGATTTGCCAAGGTATTTAGCTGATCTCTAAGACTTTCCCGTAGGAAAATGCTGGTCCCATTAAATGCATAATCTCAAAACGATCGGATATCCCCGGCTTTTATCAGCAAACGGCAATTACTCAAGGACAGGGGGTTAGCCTCGTGACCCGAGACTGATAAGGCCTTTGTCCCTGAGATTAGAAGAGGCCAAGACCTATTCCGGGGACTTATCTTGACTCAATCCCGAGATTCTCGAGCAACTGTTAGCTGATGCTAATGATACTCACCTGTCTTGGGTTCAACGACACAACAGCGGTCGGTTGCCGGGGCGGTCGGCGTTCATGGTGCTGTTGCTGTGCTGGTTGGGCGGTGTTGCTGGTGTTGCTGTTACAGGTTGAACAACACTCGTTGTTGTTGTTGCTGTTGGTTGCCGACCCTTTGTTGGTGGTGGTGGTGTTGCTCATCTTTGAACAGCACGTTGATGTCGACATGATAATACTTCAAAAATTTGGAGTGTTTGAAAATGGACTTGAACCGAATTCGAACAAAAGTTGCAGGGCTTGGAAGGGAAGGTTTCGAGGAAAATTTGTCGAGAAATTTGCCTAAAATTTTTCAAAAATTCAAATTTTAGGCTATTAAGAAGCAAATGGTGGAATATGGCCCGAGGGGCGAACATCAATTAGCCGGCAAAAGGAAAATAAAAGAGGGGAATGAGAAAGAGAGGCAAAGAAAGAGAGAAGTCGCGTGAAACATGTAATGGAAGAAAAATTTTTTTTTTTGAGAAATTTGCTAAATTTTTTCAATTAAATATGTGCTTGTTAAGCAGCAGAAAATGGTGGGAGCGTGTCAAAATGCCCCCCCCCCCACCCCCCTCTTCCCCAGGGGGGCGGGGGCGAACACTAATTAGCGGTCAAAAGGTTGGCGAGGGGAAAAGAGGGGAAAGAGAGTGTGAAAGACAGAGAAAGAGGTGCGTGAAAAAAGGTCATGTCATGTCACGTCAAACAAACAAAACAAGAACTATTTGAGCAGCACAAATGTGTGTATGTGTGTACACGTTCTTTCTTGGCCCTTTGTTTGAATGTGTTCGTTCGTTAATTGCCCTCTATCTCTCCCCCACTCTCTCTCTTTCTCTGTTTGTGTGCCAACTGTTAACACATATGGACAGAGGAGCGCCTTGGCATTGTGTCCGTTTATCCATTTTTCTTGTTTTTGGCGCACTCGCAAAATGTCCTTGGCAAAGTGTGTTTTATTTAAATGATATTATCGAGGAGCAGTGTGCTGAGCCAGAAATTTGAACGCGTAGAAAAAGGGCAGCACCAAACAAACAGAAACAGAGTCAGCGGAGGAAAGGGAAAGTGTAAGTGATAGGAGCACACAAAAATGTGGGGTGTAATGGAGGCAGAAGGGGCCCCAACCCTCGCCCGGGGGGGGGGGGCACAAATTCATGGCCATTTTGCTCCCACGGCCCCGCCATCTCCCGCCCCCCTCCCCCCTCCTCCCCGTCCCGTCTTTTTATGAATTAATTCAATTGCGCGCTGCTGCTATTAGGGAGGGAGGGAGGGGGGAAAAGCATGCTTTATGGGCGGGGGGGCTAAGGGCAATGAATGACGCCGGGCACTTTTTGTGTCCCACCTCCCGTGCCCGCCCCTCGCGGGCGGAGTGACGAAAAATTCCAAAATGGAAAAGCGGGGGCGGCGAACGTTTGCCCGCCGGGGAGGAGGGGGTGGGAGGGGAATGAGAGGGAGCCGAGGCGGGAGCAGCAAAGCATTAAATGCGGAGCGGAATGAAGGCACCTCAAAAAGAGGGGAGGAGGAAGGGGGGTGAATGCTTCTCCCCGCTGTTCTTTTTTGTTGTCCGTCTCCTGCCAGCCGACGGACGACGACCCATTTATTCTGGCCAGCCGACGCTTATTTCTGGCCACAGTCATTCATTCATTTATGGCCAAGCAGAAGCATCAGGGAAGGGCATATATTGAGGCTGGCTGTGGTGCCATCATTAATGAACAGCAGCCGAATGATGGAGGGGGGGGGACGGGAGAGAAAATTCGGGAACAGCATGACAACAGTGAGAATGAGTAGAATGCGAGGAGCTTTAGGGAAAGGGGGGGGCAAGGATGGCATTGGCACCAGCCGTAGAGCATTGTGGTTGGCCCTGTCTCCAAATTGGCATTTTCCATTGCGTACAATAAATTGATTAGGCATGCATGGGCCAGCCAGCCAAGCACAATGAATTTGGGGGGGGGGGAGGGGTAGGCGGGGGAGTGGGTGAACAATGCCAACAATTTTTTTTGCAAAAATAGAAATGCCATTGCACAGTTTGGGGGGAAGGGAGGGAGGGGGAGGGGGTGATGACGAACAAACAAACAAATGAATGAATGGCCAAGTGGAAGGACAACGACAAAACGACGAAGGAAAACGAGAAAATGAAGAAGCGATGACAATGAATGGCACCACCATTCCCCAAAATTTGTGAGGGAGAGAAGAGAATTACGTGGAAAATGCCAAATATTAATTAGTGAGAGGCACACAACCAATATGATGTAAGTAATAGGAGGGGGGGGGGGAATTTTGAAAGGAAAAAAAAACGAAAATTCGTGAAAATTCGAAGCCTTACCCCCGTAATGGGAAAGAGAAGAGAGCTGTCCTTTTAAAATTTGAAGAAATGGCCTCTTCAAAAACTGAACATTTTGCTAAATGGCCAATTGAAAGCAGAGAGGGTAGAGGAGAGAAATTTATGAAAGACTAAACAAAAAATTCGAAGAAAAAATACCCCTTTGAAATTTCAAAAAAAAAGTTCATAACCCCTCCAATACGTTCCGGGGGGATGGATACAAACGACAGATATTTGTTGGCTCATTAGGCAATGGCCCGTTAATTCGTCTTAAAAATTTGGAAGGGCCAAAAGGAAGGACCACGGGAAAAGAGAACAAAGGCAAAAAGAGTTACATAATGTCATATATATATGCATATGTATTTGCACAAAAAGTATTCTCTTCGCCATTTTTGTCAAGCGTTTGAAAATATTAAAAATTATTAATTATTATTAATTATCCCCCACGGGTGTCCCCCCGCGTTATAAATGGAACCACCAAACCAGCAACAGGGGTAGCAGCAGGAGGGGAGAAAGAATAACAGAGATGAAAAAAGTAGAAGAATATGTCCCCCCATTCCCCCGCCCCGTCCCAATGCAAACGGACCCCAGAAAATACTGGTATGTGGATGGGTAAATAAAAAAATATTTTTATGGGGGGGAGTCCCCTGCCCCCCCCCGGGCGATGCCGGTGTGACCCCTCGAGGGTTCGTTGTTCCCACCTTTTAAGGTGGGCGGCGGGGGGTGGGGGTTCCCCCCGTTTATGGGGGGGGGGGGGATAAATAACGGAGCAAAGCAAGAACAGCCAGCAGAAGAACAAGAATGAGGAGAGGGGGGGGGGGGTGAGGAGGGACAAAATGAAGGGGGGAGGAAAGGGGTGGGACAGCACGGCAGCAGCTGTGGTGGGCGGGGGCACAGCGCCCGGGGGCCGCTGGGGGGAGAGGAAGTGAATGACGCGGACTCGGCTCGGCGCGGCGCTTGCGTCGACGGAAGAGTTCGCCACCGCTGCTGTTGCTGCTGCTGGTACCCCACCCCTTGGGCGTCGTTGTGCCCTCCCCACGCCCACCGCAGCTGCCCCCCCCCCCAGGGGTTTGCCTTTCTCTCCCCTCTTCCCCCAACTTCTCCCCCCTCGCCCCCCCCAATTCCGCCCCGAGCACTGCTGCTCCGCTCTTCTGCTGCTGAAACAACCAAAGAACGGTGAACCGGGGGTTGGGATGGGTGACGACGGAAGGGGAGGAAAGGACGCCCACCACCCATATTTGGGGTGGGGGACAGCAGCAGCAGCGGGAGGGGGGAATATGGAAAGGGTATAATAAATATAATATGGAGATGATGATGATGATGATGATGAAGAGGAAGGGAACGTGGAAACAATTATGGGGGAAGGGGCGAGGAAGGTTGAAGAGAGGAGAGGAGAGATGCTTTGGTGATGATTATAATTAATAATGATGATAAATAGGAAAAGAGAGAGAGAACGGGGCAAAAAGGAAGAGGAAAGCGGAGAGAAAGGAGAAACAAAGGGGGAAAAAGGAAGAAGAGGGTGGAGAGAAAGGAGAAACAAAAGGGGAAATGGAAGTGATAATAAAATGAGGGAAAGTGGATGTGATAAATGTGATAATGGAAAAGCAGAGAGAGAGAGAGAGAAGAGAGAGAGAGAGAGGGACAATGATAAAGGAAGAATGGGAGAAGCAGACGGGGGGGGGAGAAACAAAGCGATGAAAATGTAATGATAATGATAACGGAGAAAAGGAAGGTTAAAATGATAAGAGAGAGAGAGAAAAGAAAGAGAGAGAGAGCAAGATAGTGATAGCATAAAGAGAGTAAAAGATAGAGTGATAAAAGAAGGGGAAATGCCGAAAAACTTGAAAGTTATTTGAAAAACAAAGTGTTTGGATGGAGTACGGCATTTGAATCAAAAAGTAAGCAAAAAATTAAAAATTGAGAACGCCACTTTGCACAAATGCAACTTTAAAATTCGTAACCGTGAAAATAATTTTGGCCATGAATCACCACCACACTATCATTCAACAATGTCTAGCATAGCAAAGAATCTCCCCCCTCCCCCTCTTTTTATGCTTTGTGTTTGTGATGAGTGTGACGCGTTCGAGAGTCTCGAAAGAGTGATTAGTCGCCCATCCGCCACCATTTCGTCGACCCTTGTCCCCATACTTTGTATTTAACCAGCTTTTGCAGTGACAAAATTCTTATTAGGCAAATGCCGCCCGGCCGGGGCTGCCCCCCCCCCCCCCCAGGGCGTGGTCCCATAAATGACAAAAAATCATTTCCGGAAAAGCCCTTTGTTTTATGTATAACATAAAGGTCGCATTTACTCCATAGGGATTAATTTAAATTTTAAAATATGATAATGTGGCGTTTTGTTGCTTTTGCAAATTTATAATTAGCAAATTAAATGCAGTTATTAATTGGGGGCTAATTACATACATAATGCTCATCATTTTGCTTAACTTTTGCATTTGTTTATTTACGATATGTGAAAAGAAATGGTGGGCCAAAAATGGGCAAATACAGAAAACGAAAACAAAAAGATTTGACACATCGCAAAAACAAAGCGCACAATGGTGTTGAGTCCCATCCTTTCTTTTTACAAATGATGAGGGCGGGATTCCCCAATTTTACCCTAAAATTTTTCAATTAAATTGGGGCTAAAAAACCCGTAAAAAATTCCAATTTTAAAGCGCCGAAACATATCAAAATTCTTGACAACAGTAACAATGTTTACTGTAATTAAAATCAAACGAAGTTGTACAAAAAATTCCACAAAATAACGGACAAAAGTTTTCCTCTCCCTAATGACCCCAGACAGTTAAATATATAAAGAGGGGAATTTGGTTTATTGTGCTTTTTGGCCAACAACAATTAACAGCAGCAGAACACACATTAAACAACAAACATAATACAACAAACACAATGAGGTGGAAGAAGAAGAAGAAGAAGAAACTATTCACAAAGAGAAATAATGGTGTTATGATAAAAAAAAAAAAATGTTGCGCAATGAAAAGACGAAAAAATAAATAAATAAACAAAATAATTAATTATTGGACAAAAAACAAATATTTTTTATTTGAATTAAATTTTTTGTTGGCAAAGGGAGGGCGGAAAGGCTTAAAAATTGCATAATAAAATAATTGACGACGGCGGCGGCGGACATTTTAATAATAATAATGATGAGGTTGGATGAGGTTGGATGGCCTGATCGAAGTCGATTAAAGAAGAGGGAGTGAAGCATCGCTTTAGGGATGAAAGGCACGTGGATTTTTACATGGAATAGCAGGGCAAGAGATAGAGAAAGAGTGGGAATGAATAGGGCAATGGAGAGGAAGAGGGATATCCGTGGGATAAAGCGGAAAAAAGCAACGAAAATGGGGGTTAATAGGACGGATAGAGGAGATAAAGCCTGGGAAAAGAAGAGGGAAAGTGATAAGGAGGGAAGATAACATGGAAGAGATGAGATATAAGCATGGGAAGAGAGGCGATAAAATTGATAAAATATGGAAGGAGGGATAAAGCGTTGAAAAGGATCAAGAAATAAAAGGAAAAGTGAGGTAAAAGCAGGGCAAAGAAAAAGCTACTGCTGATAAGGTGGAGGGGTAAAGGATCAAAAAAGTGGGGATAAAGCATGGGAAAGAAGTGAAGAAAGACAGCTGGGAAAGGGATGAAATATTGAACAAAATGTGATCACTGATCATTGATTGATAAGGAAAGGGAATGCATAGACGGATAGGAGTTTAAATGAGTAATAAAAACCAATGAAGCAGATAAAAATAGGCAAAATAAATGCTAGAAAGACGGATAAACAATGGGCATATATAGAGAGCATGAATTATGCTTAAGCGGATAAAGCAGCTAACAATCAGCGATGATTAGTAACAGATTATTATTAAACGGAATAAAGTACCTAAAATAGGAAGATGGATCAAAAGTGATCGGGCGATGAAGGGCGTGGGGGGATAAAGCATAACTGATCGGGGTGGTTCAATTGTAACGAACGGGAGGATGGGGAGGGAAACCCAATAGGGATTAAGTAAGTGATCGGTGCTCTGGGAGATGAGGGCGAAAAAGCATGAAAAAGCAATGAAGCGTTAATGGATCAAAGTTCAGAATAAAGGGGGCGGGGAAGTTCTGCTGGTGATTGACTTAACGGAAAAACGACGACGGAGAAGCATTCAGCAAGCAGCAAACAATGATCAGAGCAAAGTCGGGGGGCGTGGTCGAGGGGCGGGGGGGGGGGGGAGAAATGCACAGCGATTGATGTGATGGGATGGGAACGGGGACGACCAGCCCCCCCCCCCCCTCCCCTCCCAGCTGCCCCCGGCTTCCCCCCCCCCCCCCCCCGCCACGCATCAGTCGGTTCTTCCTGCCCCTCACCTCCTCCCCCGCTCGGTCCAACCCATTCTTCTTCGCCGCCGCCGCTTCTTCCTACCACCAATTGCTCGTCCCCCCCCCCCCTCCCCTCCCTCCCCGGGTGTTGGGGCACACACACAACAGAGAACACAACCCGTTTGGGACCCCGAATTCCCCCGCCCCCTCCCTCCTCCCTTATGCTTCTTCAACTGATCAGAGGAGGGGGTGGAGGGATCACCTACACACACATAGCAAAGAAGTCCAAAATGGGGTGGGGTAGGTTATTTGATTGATCGACATTGAGAAGAGGGGGAAGGAAGAATGAACGGTGATGAGGAAGGGGGGGGGGAAGTGAGGACGGGGAAGACCAATTGGGCAATAGGCACAACATATTCATGGAAGAAGAAAGAGGGGGTGGGAGTTGTAAAGCATAAGAGAAGGAGGGAAAGTATTGTAGTATGGGAAGGAAAGGAGGAAAAAGAAATTAAGTGGAAGGAAGAAGCACAAAGTGATGGAGAGGAGAAGAATGGGGAAATGGCCAAGGAAAAGCAATAGAGGAAGAAGAAGCATAGGAGGAGGAAAAGAATAAGTATAACAGCAGAAAGGAAGGGAAGAAGCATGGGATATTTGGAGAAGGCAGAGGGAGAGAGAGAAGAGGAATTGGCATACATGGAAGCACGTGGCGGAAGAGTAAGCGCATAATGGAAAGGAAGAAGAAGGAGAAGGAGAAGCAAAAAGGAAGATGAAGATATAAAGGGAAAAAAGCAAGAGGAAAAGGGAGCAAGAAGCCCACGAGGAAGTGGAAGGAAGTAAATTGGAGGAAGAAGCATAAAAGGAGGGAAAGAAGAAGCATAAGAATGAATGGAAAGAAGAAGCAGAAGCGGATTGGGCGGATACATAAGAGGAAGAAGCACAAAGAGGAAAAAAGTGACACGGTGGAGGAAGAGAAAATAGGAGGAAAGAAGCATAAGGAGAGATGGAAAAAGCACAGCAAGAGAAGTGAAAGAAGAAGCACGCGAAGGAGGAAGAAGCATAATGGTGAAAGAAGGAGGATAAGAGAGACAGAAGAAGCAGGAAGAAGAAGCCGAAAAAAGGGACAAAAAGGAGCATCAATGAAAAAAAGCAAAGATGAAGCCGAAAAGAAGTGAAAAAGAAGCAAGCATATTCGAGAGGAGGGAAGGGAGGAAAAGCATAGACATGGGGAGGAATAGCCTTTCCATGTGAAGAAGCATAAGGAGGAGAGGAAGAGGAAGAAAAATCTCAATGTATGTGAATGAACGGGAAGGTAGGGGAGAGGGGGGAGGGAAGGGAAGGGAGGAACGACTGTCGGGATGAAGGGAAGTGGGAGGAACGTGGATTTTATACATTAGCATTGTCGGAGGGGGGGGGAGGTCGAAGGCCAAACCATCGCAGCCCATCAGTACACACAAAAAAGCAAAGCATAGGCAGAATAAAATTTATTATAGATGGGAGAAGCGGCAGCAGCGGCGACGCCGGCGGCGGCGATTTGATTGATCGGTCGGCAAAGCCGAAAAATTGGGCAAAAATGGGGGAGAGGAGGAGGAGGTGTGAATAAACGAGTGAATGAATATATTCACAATGCAAAATGGTGAAGAAAAGAATGTTGAAGGAGGAGAAGCGGATCAGTGGTGGACAAAAACAAGCCATTAGCCGGGGGGGGGGTAAGTATATATCTAATTTATTAGGGGCTATCAAATTGTTGAAAAAGAATTGAAACCTAATCCGAACATTTGGTGCTCGAGAGTCTCGATATCGAGAAAGCTTTCTGTATGAGAACCGCTATTTTCTACTCGATCAGTTCGATTTCAAATAAATTTAATCACTAATCACCATACTTTTAAAAACAAAAATTTTTTTTTATTAAAATCAACAAATAGATTTCAACAGAGAGGGCTGGCAAATGGCTTGCGTAAAATCGAAAAAAAAAATTTCCGGCAGTTTTTTAGCACTTTAATAGCTGATTGCACAGCATACTTTTAAAAATTTAAGAAAATTTATGATTTAATTGCATAAGTCTGGCACATGGTGTTGAATAATTAAAAAAACGAAAATAATTTAATTTGAAAAATCTTCCCATTTAAATTAACACAATTTATGCAGAAAAGGGGCTTCAAGAGAGAGGTCTTCTCAAATTGCAGAATTGTTTAAAAAAATGCAAACTATAAAAGATTTTATAAGGGAAAGGGTAATAAAATACGACTTGAACACATTTCATAAATTTTGTTTTCCTTTGAAAAATATGTTTCCTATAAACAGAAAATCGGAGAGGCCTTGTGATTTTCTCTACAGGAAATTACTAATGAAAAATGCCAAAATTGACCAAAAAAAGAGTCAACAAATAAAATCTATTGTCATTTCTTAAACTTTCCTTCGTGCATTAAGCGAATTCAAACAATAAAAAATGGGCAAATTCACTGATGACGCGCGTTTAAAAAACCTTTTGAAATTTTTATAATTAAAAAAAACAGTGTGCCAAGCTCCCAATGAAATTTTTTTTCCCGAAGAATTATGAGCCAGCCAACTTTCAGATAAAAACAATTGGCAAAATGAGTCGAATGAAAATGAAAATTGGGGGGGGAGGGAAAAGCGGTGGACGTTGAAAAGCGGAGGGGGCGGGGGAGAGATTGGAATTGATTTGGCAAAAGGAATAGAGAACGGCGGATGGAAGCGGGCGGGGGGGGGGGTGAATAACCACAGCCGATGATGATAATTGTGGTGGTGATAATGATCATTTTTGTGCCTGAACTAGACGGATGCTAAAATAATACAGTTTATGTGTATGTGGAAGAGAAACCAGACGGACAAATGGTCGAAATGGGTCTGGGACAAATGGACTAATTGGCAGAAAAAAGGTCGAAATGGGTCTGGGACAAATGAATTCTTTGTAAATGCACGAAAGGGTGAGAGGACAAATGAGCTAGTAGTGTGCACAAGTGATCAGATTTGAACAAATGAATTAAATTTATGTGGAATGAGGCAAATTGACAAATTCAATAAAAAAAATCCTTGTCAGAAAAAAACGGACGATTTTGTTAGTATAAATGGACATTTGGACAAATGGACGAAAAAGTGACCGTGTGACAATTGGCCAACAATTGTAATAAATGTAAAATATAAGGGCAAATGTGAAGTGTTTGGTCGTTCCATTCTTTGTCGGAATGAATAATGGAATAATCAGAAGCGAAATGAAAAAACAAAACAAAAAAAAAACAAAATGAATAATTAAAAAAACGAATTGGGCCATCCGATGGCGATTCAATTTTTTGTTCACAGCCAGCGACAAGGAAAAGCAGAAAAAGTGCAAAAGTGAAAATCAAATAATGGTTATTATTACTAATTGGTTTTGTTGGACTGTTGTCGTAAACAAAAAATTGATTTGAAAAGTTTGTTTGAACGGAATGCCAACAAATTATTTAAATCCAATGGCAAAAAATTAATTCTGATCAGTGATCACTTTTGCTAGAATTTATTGTTTATTCATAATTCAAACCCAAGGTTCAAGAGTTGGGCATAGGCAAAAAACAAATTTTTGGCTGAGTGATTTCGGGAGTCGGCACCAAAAACAAGGACGCCCAAGACTCGAGACTGCCGAGACAAGGAGTGAAGGCCGAAAAACGAGGTTCTTGAGGTATATACAGCAGCGGGAGGGGGGGGGGGGGGAGAAAACTCGGAAATTTATTCCTACAGAAATTAGTTTTGGAAAGAAAACTTGGTAATTTTTTGATATGTTGAACAAAATCATCCAAAAAAGCGTAAAAAATTTCTCTAATTTACCTGTGTATCAAAAAAGACGAGACTCTCCAGCTTTGTTCCCACACTCTTACAAATAAACCCACTTATCGGCTGTGCTTTATCCAGCCATTTTTTTGTGTTGGTTTCATTTTTTCATTATTTTCCCGCTCCATTTATCCCCATTTTGTTCCGGCAAAACATGGGAAATTTCTCACACCCATTTTTGCGGGATTAGAAAAAAATAGACGAAGAATAAATAAATGTAAAGGGAAAGGGCGGATGGCATTGAAAAATGGAGGACAAAAATAGGAATGAATGAACTCATTAAGTGAAATGGAACAGCAGCAGTTGCCGTGCCACTGCTGGGACGGAAATGCCATCCCTTAAAAGCGGGGGAACGGAGGAAAAGCAGCGGAGAGAGCGACGAGTAGGGGGTGAAAGATAACGAGAGAAAGGAAGAGAGGAGAGAGGGAAAGAGAAAGACAGATAGAGAGAGAGAGAGAGAGACGGGTAAGAGATAAACTGAAAAATGAGGGAGAAAGAAAAGAGAAAGTGTGCCAGAATGGGAACAGCTGATGCGGAAACAAAAGGGTGGGTAAAGAAGAGATAAACAAGATTAAATGATAATGAGAGAGGCAGAAAAGAAGTGTGAAAAGAAAGAGAGAATGAGGGGGCGACAAAGGGAAAAGAAAAGAAATAGGGGAAAAGATAGTAGGGGGAAAGACGACAAGAGAAAAAAGTGGGAAAACAAAAATGACGACATTCCATGTCCTCCTGTTGCTGCTGTTTGTGGGAATGTTTGTGGTGGGTGGGCGAGCGTGGGGATAAAGCATAAAAAATACCCCGCGGCAATGCCAAAGCGGGCGAAAGTGCCTGAGGCAGAAAATGCCGCGCCCGGCGGGGAGGGGAGGAAATGCCATTTTGGGTTGGAAGAAATGAACAGAGGGGGGAGGAAGTTACTAGAAAAAGCGAGAAAGCTTGATGATGAGATGCGATGATGCGAAATGACGAAAAATGGAACGGGGCCGGGGGAAAAGCGAAAATAGAAAATGGGGAGATAAAGCGGATGGAAGGGATTAAGCCCAGGGGGTCAGTGAGTCAAAATGAAAATTAAACAACATTTTAAATGACAAATGTAGGCAAAATGCCAGTATTAGGATCAGAACAAATGCCCTTTTTCAAAGATTAGGGATAGCCTAAAACGAAAGTTTTAGAATTAACAAAAATGTAAATAATAAATGAAAAATATTTCCCTAAAAAAATAGTTAATTTACATGGGAATTTATAAATTATCTTTTTTGGTACAATGTCTGTTGACTCATAAATTTTCAAAAATTTAAGATCACCACATTTTAAAATTAAAATACATAAAATCCCAATTGGGCCAAATGAAATATGATGCATGGTTCAGAAAGTGCTGTATCGTGTGAGCTCGAGTTATGGGGTTTTAATGAAGCACCTTTGCCGGGATCGTAAGTTTGATTCTCGATGGGATTTTTGCGAAAATATGAGATCCCGAGACTCAATTCTCGAACTATGCCGTATCTGATGCGGGGGATATCCCCAGTGATGCCGTGAATGATGGGAGCGCAATGGGGGGGGGGGGAATCCCAACTTTTAAAATATCGACGTCAGAATTGTGTGTTATTATATGCATTATGCATGCATGTAATGCTGCTGTTGCTCCGCTGCTGATCCGGTCCCGATGGCGCTGGTGATGACCTCATCATCAAAGCGGCGGTGCGGCACAACGGGAAGAATCGGGAATATTTGGTTGAACAATTTGTGCACTAACTAATCCGCCTGCCCTTCCCCACCCCCGGGCCCCCACTTTTGCTACTCTCTCTTTGTTTTGTGTCAATGGAATTGGGGAGGGGGAGAGATTTGATTGATCGCAAATTGGAGTGGATGATTGGATGACGAAAGCAGCAGCATCGGAGGCAGAAATTACCAGAAAAGAGAGAGAGAGAGAGAGAGAAATATGTAAGTATGTGCGATGAAAGAATTTCTTATCAGAAAAAAAAAATTCCGGAAAAATGGGGAGAGAAAAAGAGAAAATCGGGGAAAATAGTGGGGCAAGAAGAGAAGCAAAGCTGGGGAGAGAACGCAGTGGGACAGAGATAAAAAGAAGGTCAGACAGACAATGGAAAATTTAATGGTTTAAAAGTTTAACAATTAGAAAAAGAAAAGTTTAAATGGGAGCCAAATAATGGGAGAAATGAGAAACAATTCACAATGGAGAAAAGGCAGTGGGACAAAGGTGACAAAGATGGTCAGACAATAATACATCATATTTTAATTGTATAAATTTTAGAAATTGGAAAAAATTAAGCCAGAGAAAAAGAAAAATGGGAGGTATAGTGAAAAAATGAGAGAGAGAAAAGAAGGAAACACAATGGAAGTGAATGATAAGGACGGAAAGATAAAGGAAAATTTTTATTTTATTTTAAATTAAAAATAAAATTCGAATATAGTCAGAGAAAAAAAGTGACAACTGACAAAATAGTGCATATCTGTGAGAGACAAAGAGAGAGGGAAACAGAGCGAGAGAGAGAGCGAGAGAAAAAGTAAAGGGATGATCATTAAAAATTAAGCCGATTTCAACGGTTGATGCTGTGTGGCCAATGGGAGCGGAAACATTTGGGGAACAGAAAAGAATGGTCTCTGCTGATCAGAAATTTATCATCACAAGGATTTGTTCAAAAAAGGGCAAAATTAAACAATTTGTCATTCTGAGAAATTCCGTTTTTCATTTTCGGCACGGCCTAACCCTTAATTGCCAGAAATTAAACAGAAAATTAACAGGTTTTTTTTTGCTAAATAAGCACAAAATTTTTTGCGTCATCTATACAAACACTACATTAATAAATTGAATGCTTACGCTCACATGAAATTAAAATTTTCTTTTGTTGATAACCCTCCCCCGAAAACGGAAAACGGAAATTGACCTCTGTCTGCATAGCCATGGCCTTGATCTGCATTTATCACGATCATCACCCAACGCCAATGATTTGAAAATTTCCAAGTTTTTGTTTGGGAGGGACTCAGCAAAAAGTTGAGAGACCGACCGACCGATTGATAGACTATTTTTGTTTTCCGATCGGTCGCAATTTCTGTCCGTTTCAATTTTATCTTTGCCGGGCGATCTTTGTTTGAATGCCAATTTTGTCATACTGCCCCCCCCCCCAAAAAAAAACCAAGGCCGATGAATTTGAACCATTTCGAGGCCATAGGTTGACTGTGTGGTGCTTGGTGGGTGTTTTTAATGCAGTAATTTTTACCCATTCTAAACGATTTTTTGTGTGTGATTTACACAATTTTTGATCATTATCACCCCCGGGGGGATCTTCGCCTTTTTCATGGGGTGGAGAAGGAAGGAATTTGTCCATCCCTCGCGCCGAGTGCGCCCCGTCGCGGATTGACTCGGTCGGCTGAGCGTCGGACAATTTGGAACATTCATTTTTTTGCTTCATGTTTTGTTATAGAGCCTAGCTTATTAAAAGCATTCATATGATATCAATATGTAAAATTTACGTCTTAAATGGGTCTAGCGCGTTGGCGCTCAACCGGCGCCCTGTCCACGCCTCGGGCGAATTTTTCGTGGAAAGTTTCACTTTACGTGTTACGCTTTCCCACCCCACCGCCTCGCGGGGTGTGACAGTTTTGGGCTAACATAAACAAACACAATGGATAATTAATTATCTCTAATTATCACTAATTAATAAAATAATTTTTCATTATTTGAAGAAATAAATAAGTGAGGAAATAATTTTGAGTTGTTTTCTGGCCCCAGAAAATTATAAATTTCGCAATAATAAGCCTTTATTTTGTGCGTTTAACTCAGGGTTACCCTTGAAAATTTCCCGAAATAAAGAGCATCGCTGGTCAAAAATAAGGACATCTTTTTAAAACACGCTTCCAAAACTTTGAATCGCTTTTTTATTCAACAAAATCAAGCATTACTTTGGTAAATTTCAGTGCATTTAGAATCAAAAAAACAGATTTTTAACAATTTTTTCGGCGCATTTTTCCGAAAAATTTTTGGGTATGGGTGAGGGAAGAGAGTTCGGCGGTGCCGATAGGCGCCGCCGAGGGAAATTTTTTTTAAATTTAATGCAATTTGTTAACAAGTTGTGTCCAAAAAATGACAAAAATTTGCGATCTTGGGCTAATTTTTAAGAAAAAATAGGAGTTTTGGGGGGCCGGCGGTGCCGATAGGCGCCGCTGGGGGAAAATTTTAAGAATTTTTAATGAATTTTGTTAGGAATTAGCCAAATTTTTCAGAAATTTCCTCTTTTAAATGAAAATAAGACACTACCCCAAATCAGAACATTTCTTAGAAATAAGAACAGATACACCCCTGCTCTAGGCGCCGCCGGAAAATTTTGTAATTTTCAATGCGATTTCTTAATGATTTTGTTCAAAAAATGACAAAATTACGATTTTGAGCTAATTTTTTTAAGAGAATAAGAAACCGCCGAGAGAAAAATTTGAATATTTAACTGAATCTTGTTAAGATTTTGCATATTAATTCGCTTCAAAAAACATTTCTTTCAAAAATTATCATTTAAAAATCTAAATTTCTCCCTGAATCCAAAAAATAAGATGAAAATAAGGACAAAGAGCTTAAATAAGGACAAATCTTACAAATAAGGACAAAGGGTAACCCTGGTTTAACTAGAGAATTCTTGCTTTTATCATTTGCCCGCTTATTTTTATCGTCTGAGTTAGATTTTCAAGTTTTTTAGCCTTTGACTAAGATTTTGTTTTGTTTTCTCGAGTTTCTGAGTTTGAATTTGCGGTCTCGAAAGCCCCAATTTTAGAAAAATAGTTTTCAGTGCTGAACATAAAAAGCGCATCGATAAATAAGCAAATGTACAAATGTTTATTTTGTTAATGTTTTGTTTTGGGAAATAATAATAGAGAGAGGCATAAATTGTGACAAAAATAGATGAATGATAAATTCAATTAGAGTCCATTGATTTCTTACTGTATCCTACAGAATCAAAAATTAGAAAAATGTTGGTTTTTTTATACTGTAACTTATTTTATGAATTCTTTTTGCAGGAATCATAGTTGCTTGCCTTTCTAATGCGCTTTTATTCGCCAATAGGAACCATAGAGAAATTTTTTAATTTATATAAAATATTGTTAAAATTTTTAGAAGGCTTTATCCATCACCGAAATTTCGTCCATTAAATGGAATAGGATATGCGGGAAATATAATCTATATGAATTGGAGTTGCTACCGACCGTCGGGAAGAGAATGTCGGGGATCATTTGTCGGGGGATACATAGCTAGAGTAATGCTTCTCAGTGACAGTAGAATCGGTGATTACCTACAATTAACCCTGGTTTTTGTGGTTTTTAGAATTTTACCATGCCAATGCCGTGCAATCTTGAAAAATCCCCGAAGCTTATTTCTCAAAAGGCGATACTTTTTGGTAGGGTATATTTTTAAATCCAAATTTTTAATAATGTAAAATAAAGACTAAAAATGAATTTTTGGTCGGCTTTTGTTTCACAAATTTTGCACTTTTTGGCCGTCCCAACCGGCGCCAATGTTTGCTTTTTGAATATTTCATGCTGTGTAAATTAATGGCCCCATGGCATTATCGGAGAGGAAGGGATATTCTCAATTTCGTTCATTCGCTGCTTGCTGTAGGCGGCCTAATTACGTCAATTATATCCAATTACCGGCGGAGAATAATTGTTGGCAATTTCTATGAAGAGGTGACCGAAAAAAAATGAAAAGTAACATGATAATAACAAAAAAAAAAGGCAATTTATATCTTTGATAAAGAAATAGCGTTGTGAAAATGAGAAGGAGGTACATAGAGAGAGCGGAAGAGAAGAGGGGAGAGATAGGAAGATAGAGAGAGAAAGAGAGAAAGAGAGTGGGGGGGGGGGGGGTAAAAAAATTACAAAAATTAATAAATTAACGGCACAAAATCGGGCTTTTTAGAAGGATGGTTAAAAAGAAATTCTAGTGTGCGATTCGGGGAAAAAAGTATCAAAAAATTAGCAATTTTCCACAAAGTTTCCGTTTGCAGCGCCTCATATATGCGATGAAATTTAATATAGGTTTCTTGAAAACGCTAATTTATTTTAGGTGCATAATTAATTTTTTCTATTTTTAATTTGGAATTGAATTGAGCCAAAATTGGATCGAAAGTATTATACTAATTTACTGTTAAAGATATAAATTCAAATAAATTATAACTATTTTTTTTGCCTAAAGGACATAAAAAGTGCCAAAAATGAATATCTCGCTATTTTTCATTGCATTTCGTACGTCGAGCCATAATTTGTATACCTATGCCAGAAATGACTAATTATGTGCCAGATTTGGATACACCTAAAAAAAAAATTATGTGTGCCAACTTTTGGATTTGCCAAGAAAAAATTGACATTTGTCTTTATGGGAACAATATAACAAATTATACACATGCATACATAATAATTTGGGATTTTTGGATGCAAAAATCACGGGAAAACAAAAAGCAGCAAAAAATGAGGGGAAAGGGAGTGAAAAGAGGGAAGCAAAGAAAAAACTAAGGCAGAAGTGATAGGCGGTAAAAGAGAAAAAGTGGAACAGAGAGAGTGGGAGAGAGAGATAAAAGGGAAGAGAGAGAGAGATAAGAGGGAAGAGAGAGAGAGAGAGATAAGAGAAAGGGAGAGAGAGAGAGAGAGAGAAAGATAAGAGAGAGGGAGAGAGAGAGAGAGATAAGAGAAAGGGAGAGAGAGAGAGAGATAAGAGGGAAGAGAGAGAGAGAGATAAGAGAAAGGGAGAGAGAGAGAGAGAGAGAGAAATAAGAGAGAGGGAAGAGAGAGAGAGATAAGAGAAAGGGAGAGAGAGAGAGAGAGAGAGAGAAAGATAAGAGAGAGGGAGAGAGAGAGAGAGATAGAGAAAGGGAGAGAGAGAGAGAAGATAAGAGAGAGGGAGAGAGAGAGAGAGATAAGAGTGACGGAGAGGGAGAGAGAGATAAGAGAGACGGAGAGGGAGAGAGAGAGAGATAAGAGGGAAGAGAGAGAGAGAGAGATAAGAGAAAGGGAGAGAGAGAGAGAGAGAGATAAGAGGGAAGAGAGAGAGAGAGATAAGAAAAGGGAGAGAGAGAGAGAGAGAGAGAGAAAGATAAGAGAGAGGGAGAGAGAGAGAGAGATAAGAGAAAGGGAGAGAGAGAGAGAAAGATAAGAGAGAGGGAAGAGAGAGAGAGAGATAAGAGAAAGGAGGAGAGAGAGAGAGAAAGATAAGAGAGAGGGAGAGAGAGAGAGAGATAAGAGAGACGGAGAGGAGAGAGAGAGAGAGAGAGATAAAGAGGGAAGAGAGAGAGAGAGAGATAAGAGAAAGGGAGAGAGAGAGAGAGAGAGAAAGATAAGAGAGAGGGAAGAGAGAGAGAGAGATAAGAAAGGGAGAGAGAGAGAGAGAGAGAGAGAAAGATAAGAGAGAGGGAGAGAGAGAGAGAGATAAGAGAAAGGAGAGAGAGAGAGAGAAAGATAAGAGAGAGGGAGAGAGAGAGAGAGATAAGAGAGACGGAGAGGGAGAGAGAAAGATAAGAGAGAGGGAGAGAGAGAGAGAGATAAGAGAGACGGAGAGGGAGAGAGAGATAAGAGAGACGGAGAGGGAGAGAGAGAGAGAGAAGAGATAAGAGGGAAGAGAGAGAGAGAGAGATAAGAGAAAGGGGAGAGAGAGAGAGAGAGAAAGATAAGAGAGAGGAAGAGAGAGAGAGAGATAAGAGAAAGGGAGAGAGAGAGAGAGAGAAAATAAGAGAGAGGGGAGAGAGAGAGAGAGATAAGAGAGACGGAGAGGGAGAGAGAGATAAGAGAGACGGAGAGGGAGAAGAGAGAGAGAGAGAGAGATAAGAGGGAAGAGAGAGAGAGAGATAAGAGAAAGGAGAGAGAGAGAGAGAGAGAGAAAGATAAGAGAGAGGGAAGAGAGAGAGAGAGATAAGAGAAAGGGAGAGAGAGAGAGAAAGATAAGAGAGAGGAGAGAGAGAGAGAGATAAGAGAGACGGAGAGGGAGAGAGAGATAAGAGAGACGGAGAGGGAGAGAAGAGAGAGAGAGAGAGATAAGAGGGAAGAAGAGAGAGAGAGATAAAGAAAGAGGAGAGAAGAGAGAGAGAGAAAGATAAGAGAGAGGGAAGAGAGAGAGAGAGAATAAGAGAAAGGGAGAGAGAGAGAGAGAGAGAGAGAGAGAAAGATAAGAGAGAGGGAGAGAGAGAGAGAGATAAGAGAAAGGGAGAGAGAGAGAGAAAGATAAGAGAGAGGGAGAGAGAGAGAGAGAGATAAGAGAGACGGAGAGGGAGAGAGAAGATAAGAGAAAGGGAGAGAGAGAGAGAAAGATAAGAGAGAGGGAAGAGAGAGAGAGAGATAAGAGAAAGGGAGAGAGAGAGAGAGAGAGAGAAAGATAAGAGAGAGGGAGAGAGAGAGAGAGATAAGAGAAAGGGAGAGAGAGAGAGAAAGATAAGAGAGAGGGAGAGAGAGAGAGAGATAAGAGAGACGGAGAGGGAGAGAGAGATAAGAGAGACGGAGAGGGAGAGAGAGAGAGAGAGAGATAAGAGGGAGAGAGAGAGAGATAAGAGAAAGGGAGGAGAGAGAGAGAGAAAGATAAGAGAGAGGGAAGAGAGAGAGAGATAAGAGAAAGGGAGAGAGAGAGAGAAAGATAAGAGAGAGGGAGAGAGAGAGAGATAAGAGAGACGGAGAGGGAGAGAGAGATAAGAGAGACGGAGAGGGAGAGAGAGAGAGAGAGAGATAAGAGGGAAGAGAGAGAGAGAGACTGAGAGAGAAAGAGAAGCGATCAGGAAGAGTTAGCCAAAGGGAAGAGAGAAGAAGAGGGAGAGAGACAGGAAAGGAGAGAGAGTGATAAAGAAACCAAGGGAGCAAAGGAATGTATAAAGAAAAGAGAGAGGGGGAGAGGAAGTAAAAAAAAGCGAAGGGAGCGAAAGAAAAGAGAGTTTAAACGGGAATTAAGAAGGGACAGGAAAGAAAGAGTTACAAAGAAATAAAAAAAGAGAAAGAGGAAAGTTTGGAGACAAGAAATGAATTTTGTCGCCGCCGTTTGTTTAAACTTCCGATTCTTGCAAAAAATACATACATTTAAGTGAGTTATGGGCCAAAGAGACGACGGGAAGAAAAGGCAAAATGGGAGGGGAGGAAGAAAAGAGTCAGTCATCAGAGTCACCCATCCCTCTCCCATTACTTCCCCCCCCCCCCCCCGTAAATGGGTGGCGCTGGTGAAAGTTTGCCCGGCCTTGTGCATTTTTGGCCCAGTTGTTGTCGAGGTGGAGGTGGTGATGGTGGTGGTGCAACAACAAAAATGTTCCCGAAAATGGGGCCCGGTACGCCACTCTCCCCTCGGGGGGGGGGGGGGAGGCGGAAAGCAAAGTGAGTGAGTCGGGAGGAGAAGTGTGCCCTGCCTGCTGATTCTGCCGAAGAATAAATAAATTTATTTGTTTTGCTTGGGAGGGGCTCCCCTTCTTTTCACGTCAGTCCCCCCCCCCCTGCACCCCCCTCCCCCGGGGGGAATTATTGTGTACAAATGGAATGGGGAAAACAGTGAGGGGGGGGGGAAGTGGGGGAGACTTGGGACTCACAAAAATGGATGGCATAGATGGAAAAGGAGGGAACAAGAACACTTCTCAATTTCAGTCCCCATATAAGGAGGGAAGTGAGGGGTGAAGGTGGATGGAAGAAAATGCAATTAAATATATGTACGGATGGCGCCGTGGGGGTGGGAGGACGGCAAAAGGGCATCCATCGCCGCCCATGGATCGTCGAGATTCTCGAAGAAGGAGAATGAGAGAGAAAAGAGAAGAGGGAAAAGAGAGAGAACGAGCAGAGACGAGAGATTGTTATTTTGTAGAGGAAGATGGACAAGAAAGTGAAAGAATGAGATTCTTAAGTATTTTGGCTCGAGACTCTCCTACCGACATGAAGATTATTAAGAAATTTCGGCTCATTGACAGGAAATTTTTTTTTAGAATTCCGTTTTTCGAATTTTTAGGTTTTAACTTATTTTCTGAAATTTTCCATTTACAAATCATTTGGCAGATAATCATACGAATTTTAATACAAAAATTGGAAATGTATCTCATTTGTTAATTAACAATCAATGAATAAAAACAGAGGGCATGGGTTCAGTGTTCCGTATAAATTTTTTATTTATGTCTTTGCCATAAAGAACAAGAATTTCGAAATAAATATACAAAAAAATTGAAAGATTCCTAGTTCCAGTTCCCGAATTTTTGGGTCGGATATTTGAATTCCATAATTTTTTGGCACCCTCGGTCTGTGTGCTCGAGGACCCGGGGAGGGCGGGGGAGGGAATGGCATCAGAGTTGGGGTTAACCCACCAATAAAAATAACTTTAAAATGGGAAAAAATGAGTGGAAATGGGAGGCCCAAGCATCAGTGATCGTCGGGGGAAGGCGAGAAAGATGGAACTCATAAAACTTGGGGTTTTTACGAGGCCTAGGGGGGGGCACTCGCTCATTAGCGGAGGAAGACGCGGAATGTTTAAATTTAAAAATTTTATAATTTTTCATTTTTTTTTGCCATTTCCTACGATGTGGCCGGGGGACGACGTCGGAAATTTTTTGTTTTTGCAAAAATTTTGGGAGAAAAAAAGGCGTTACCGCGGCCGGCGAGAAAATGATGAACAATAATTAATTATTAATTAATTGTGCCGTCATTTTTTTTGTAGAGAGAGAGAGAGCAAAGCAAATTGGTTGTAATTTGAAACGTAATAAAAATGGACTGCCCGTCCATCAAATTTTAATCTCAATTTTTTTAGGTACTTTTGCAATTTATTAATACCAAAAAATGCTTTTTTTTTATTCTGAAATATTCATTACCAACTTTTTTTTTATGAAATATTTTTTGATTAGTTTAAAATTGATCAGCACAAAGAATTTAGTCATTTTAGGAACAGAAAAAATTGTAAAAAATTTTCGTTGGATTCCTGAAAAAATTGTCTAAAAAACCTGCAATCTCCGAACTTCAAATTAATGAGATTTTGCAGGCCGAAATTCAAAAATTGAGACCGAGACAAAAAAGAAAAATTGTCGAGAATTTCTCGACTTTCGAAACAGATTTTTTCATCATTTGTCGGTGCCTTGTATTTGTTGTAAAATTTTCCATTTGTTTTTCCTTTGCCGAAGAATGGGGCCACAATTGGCACAGCAAATGCGCGAAAAGTTCGGCACACGGCAAAAGGAACGCATCTGTTCCGCAGTGAATGAGGCGCAAAATGAGCGGTTCAAATCGCGACACTCTTTAATTAAAAATTGATGAAATTAAAAATTAATTTTTTTTTCTTTTTCTTTAAAATCGGAAATTGGTCAATCATCCTTGTTATTAAATAAGTAAATTATTATAAATTTCGAATTTTTTAGAATTATTATTTTTAGGATGCTTTCTTTATTTTTGTGTCCGATATTTTCAATTTAATAAATTTTAAAAACTTCAAAAATTTAAGAAAAGTTGAAAAATTTACTGTAGTGTTACTGACCAGTTGAATCACCGTCATTTCGCGAAAGTTCAGACCGTTTTCTGACAGTGCTTTTGTCCGTACACACTCCACGGATACACCACTAAAATACAGTAGGACAGTATTATTACAGTAACTCGATTCCATTTAGCCATTTTTAAGGCATTTTCAATTGTCTTTAATCAATTTAAGTTTTCAAGGGCGTAATTTGAAGCATTCAAGGACAAATTCTGGAGTTTTTCCATTATTTTCTCCACCTTTCCATCGCCGCACCGCGTGCCGTCCATCATCGGCAAAAATCCCTTCGTTTCGCACGGGGCCCAGCGGCGTTGGTTTCGATTTTTGCACCACAGGCGACGGCACGGGTCGGCATTGAGCAGCATGAAATCCTTCCGCTTCAAAAAAAGGTTTTGGCTAATGTTTTCTGCTCGATGGATTTGGTGCACAAATCACTCACCCGGCAATTGCCTGAAAATTACAAAAAATATTTATTGTACTTTTGAGTAATACAGTAACAGGATTGCTACAGTAATAGAATTATTACAATATCAAAATTACAGTAATATAAAAGGAAACATAATGTTTTGAAACAATGGCCAACAAAAGAAATTTTGCCTATTTTTTGAATTATTTCGCTTAAAAAATCATTTGAGGACTTGGATTTTAAAATGCCAATATTTTTACCGTAATGGCTGCCGAACACAATTTGGCACTGTTTCCATGAGTCGAACTGCTCCCCGGGCCTGCCATGGCCTCGGCTGATCATTGTTGACCACCATTCACCATCAGCGCCGGCGGCAGCAATCCGATCACCCGTCAAATGTTGCTGATGTTGATCAGCCTCATCTGGCATTCGCTAAATCCGGAAATTCTGTATTTATTTCCATTTTAAATCACGAGGCATCAAAAAAAAAGTCGGAAATCCATGGCGCACAAATTCAAAATCAGCTCAATCCCTGGTGATTGTCATGTTGATTGATTGATCATGCCTGTTCCAGTTTTGGCAAAATGGTGTTGGCATCGCCTGATAAAGATGAATGGGCGTTGTTGAATTCGGAGCTGCTGCTGATCACCACTGATGACTGCTGCTGATCAGCAAAATTTTCGTCTGTCTCATCATCGCCGCTGTTTAGCCTAAGGCATTCCGACTCGGCCGAACTTGAAAAATAAATGATTGCTAATTAATTATGACGAAAACTTTTTTTGCAGAGTTCAAAAAATTTCTGCGCTGAAAAGGTTCGAACCTTCAGTCCATTAAACTTATTAATTAGAAGATTTTCACAAAAAATCTAATATTTTGAGGTATTATGCATCGTCGGAATTTTTTGAAAATTGATTTAGAATTGTAAAATTTCAAAAAAAAAAACGAGAACCGACACCGGTAATTAGGCATTTGTCATTAATGAATTAATTGCCTTAAAAAATTCTCAATTTGGCGCATTGAGCATTCGCTGAGCACAAAGGCATTGGGAAAAGTGTCGCCGAACTGTTCGCTGAATGTGTGCGAGGCCGAAATGGGCGCCATCAGAAAATTTTGGCGCGCCGAACAGTTGGCATTTGCATCGGAGCCGTCATGGTACGCGCCCAGGCTAAATACGGAGTGATTTGATTGATCACTCCGATCATTTGCCGGGAGTGATCAGTAATTGTTTCGCCATGGTCAATAATGCCGAAGATTCACTTAAAATGCCATCCGAACATTTTTGATGTCTGGAAATTTTATTGTTTCATCAAATTATGTGTCAACATCACTGATCAGAAATGGTCGATGGGTCTGAGGGAAGCCCAATGAGTCAATGTTGTACCATAAGAAATGCAAACTTGTGAATTTTTAAACAAATTCAAAATTTTTTTGTTTTTAGTGAAATAGAAGATCCTGCAATAATGGTAAGAAATCTTATAAAAATCCGAACATGTCCGGGATCAGGGAAGAAATCCCTTTATTTTGCCGAAATTCGCGCCGAGGCAACTCCTTTACCTGTGCGACAGTTCGTGTGCCGCCACTGTTGCCGTGCTGAGACCGCCGACGTCTTCGACCACCGAAATGTGAAACGGATCGATCACCCATTGCCATGCAAGTGAACTTGCTAATGATTCTTGAGAATTATGGCCTAGTTCTGAGAATAGACCAAGTACAGTATGCACAATTGTCAATTACAGGGGGACAAATGCCAAACTGTCGCCAATAAAGCGCCAAGCATTAAACCAACCGAAACACTGTCGGCCCCGCGGCAAATGGCACGCACATAAGCCATGCCTTGGGTGGCCGAGTCGTTGCGCTGCGAGATCAGGTCCATCCGGGTCAGCACCATCACATGGTCATGCTTGGGCAGCATTTGTTCACTGTGCTCAATCCAGCGGTGGATCCATTGCACGGCACTAATTGTACCATGATTAATGGTATTAAAATAATAAAATCTTAAAAGAAAATTAGGTACTACTGGCCCATTAATTTAGGTACTTTACCAAAAAATGAACCCTATTTTTTAAATTAGAATGGTCATTTAATTAAATCATACCGATATAAAATTGAAACATTTAAATTAATTTCATTTACAATTAAATATAACTAAAATTTGTTTTTTGATTAAATTTTTAGTATTTTGCTACCTAAAAAGCGTTATTTTTATTTTTTTTTTGCCTATTTTTGGGTTTTGTGCCTATTTAATGCCTATTTTTAGATTTGGTTTCTGCTCTTTTAGATGCTTATTTAGCGATTTTTTGTGCCTACAAAACGAATCCTTACTAAAAATATATGAAAACAGTTACCGAAGGGCGTCCAAGCGATTCCATCTGTCAAATTGAAAAACACTTTTAAATATTCAAAACAAAATTTCAAACAATTAACAGTTTTTTTTGTGGGATTTTTCTATTGATTCAATTTTTGTGGTTGATAATTAAAAAGGGTGAACAAAATTTTACAATTTAATTTATATGGATTTAACTCAGTGATTTCCCATTAATTAGTCCAATTTCCAATAACTCAATAAATAACCCATTAATTAATTAATAACCCCTCAATGCCGGTGGCCACTGCTTTGTCCAATTCGCTTTCACCATTTGTGTCTAATGTTCCATTCTGATTGATTATGGTCGAAGAATTATCCGCTGAAAATGACACTTCATCGCCTAATGTTGCATTAGCGGCGGCGGTGCTTTGATGTAGAGCAATTAGCATGGGACCCCGCAGAGGACAGTCTTCGGGCCGTACAATAACCTGAACAATGGGAAGAGATGGAGAGATTTTTGAGAAATATGAGTAAATAAATAAATTAAAAATTTGACCATTGGTGGGGCGGCAAGTTTTAAGAAAATTCGACGAGCAGCAGGAGGAGAAGCGGTTGATGACGAGTTTGTGCCGGTGAAAAACGGCAAACGTGCGAAAATGGTGTCCAACTGTCGGAGAGGGGGGGGGGAAATCATTGAAAACAATGGCATATACGAACGAAAATGGCACCACACCTGAGTGAACACGCCCAGCTGAAAAGGGGTACAACAAAATGTATGTAATTATATTAAAGTACGGGAAATGTTTCGAGAATTTAGGTCAGAATTGGCCCGGAAATTTGAGCCAAACCCGGATAAGCGGCAAGTCTGGTACGGGGTATCACTGGGTGTGGCAAAACGGATATTTTACGAAAAATTTAAAATTAGAAATAAAATTTTAAAATATTTCTAATATAAAAAAATAATCAAAAAAATGCCAAGCAAATCTCTCTTTATTAATACCAGGAAAAACGAGATTGGCCGAGAATTAAACTACCAAAATGCCAGAATTGATTGGGAACAAAAAGCTTACCATATAGCGGCTCAATGCGGTGTACGCTGAACAGTTGAGGTGAAAGCGCAAATCAAAATGGGAATTGAATGAGCAGGAAAATTTTAATGATCACTAGGGACGGACGCATTAATACGGATTTCCATATTTTTTTTGCACATACATTCTTTTTCGGCCAAAAAATCACATAAATAGTATTTTTAGCTTGGTTTAATATTTTTAGGATATTTGCATATTTTTAATTTTGGAGAAAAAACCAAAAATTGTGCAAAAAAAAAATTTCATGCGCAAAATTCGTGTAAAAATGAATTTTTTCCAAAAATTTACTAATTTTTTTCCTTAAAAATGAATTTTTTGCAAAAATTTACTAATTTTTTCCCTAATTTCAATAGTTTTCGTAAATAATAAATAGAAGGTCTCAATTATGAAAATATTTTTTCCTTCCTGACAAAAAAAAATAGGGGTTTACGAAATTTTATTCAAAAATTAAAACCGATTTTCAGAAATTTCTTGTCCATATTTTCGTATTTTTTGTCCATGTTTCAGCGTTTTGGTCCATTTTATATAATCCATATTTTGGATTTTTTTAATCCATTAAATCCGGTCCCTAATGATCAGTAACAAATAAGTTAACAGAAACCAAGTCGATAATTTCGAACAGTTTTGACAAGCTTTGAGTCGAAACCAAGACTCTCGAAGAGTTTAATAGTCGAGACTGTCTAACAATTTTCCGAAAGTCCTAGAGTCGATAGTCTCAATGAGTGCATAATTTAAACTATTGGCATTGGCTGCTCACCCGCGTATTCTTCCTCGCCATACAACTTCATGAACGTTTCATGAAGCGAGTGATCAGCAACCATCAGAATGCGTGCCTCCAATCGCTGGTGGGCCTGGCCCACCACTTTATTCTTTTGCTTCTTCGCCGATGGCGGCTTTTCCTCCTTCCGCGCCCGCTTTTTGTTGTGCCGTTGCGCGGTTTCCACCGTGTACAGCTTGTCCAACAAATGGATGTCTTCCAGCAATGTGCCGTTGTCAGCAAAGCGAACACTCTGAAAACTGGTGATGCCAAAATAGAAAGAGACAACTCGTGATTGGAACAAGCTCCTCAAACTCGAAACTAAAAACCCGAGAACCGAGAGTCCTTTGCCCGCTCGCCATGCATTTAAATTAGCTCAAAAATTTGTGCAATCAATGTTACCAAAAAATGGGGATTAAAAAAATGGTTTTTAATTTAAAATATTTTTCATCACCCATGGATTGCTTTTGGCTGGTGCCAAAAAAACATGCCTTGGTGAATGTGACGTTGTCCAAGTCGACCATTTCCACCAATTGGACAAATTGAGCATGCAACAGAAAATGCTGCACTGCAAGCAAAAAGAAGGGGAAAAGCCACATTTTTGGCATGATCAGTGCCCGCTTGGTGATCATCAACAGTGCCATCATCTGCTGCTGCCGCTGATCAGCCGATGTTGTTTTTTGTTTGATAAAGCAGAGATGATGTGATCAACGACGAAGGCCAATTTCTTCTGATCATTTTGCTTTCGGAAGGTGCGATTGGAAGACAAATGGGCGGCGGCCAAAGGGCCCGGCGGGGGATAAAAATGGGCGGATTAGGAAGGGGGGGGGAGGATATGGCTGTTCTCGAGGAGCAATTAGCGGCAATTAGAGGCCGGGATCAGACCCTGAGGCTATGATTAATGTTGTTTAAGCCCCCTTTGCTCGCGAGCCAAGGGTTGATTGATGGCTGGCCAACGGATGACAAATGGAAGAAAAAATCGTGAACAATTCAATTCGGACGGCTCGGATGGGTGCCCCTTGATCTGCCGACCGGCGAAGGAGAAAAATTTCGGGTTAAAAAAATGCCGACACTTCAATAAGTATTTTCAATTGCAATGGAAATCGTGCAAGGAATAGGGAAAACAGATCCTGTGGGGATTTTGCTTAGCCTGTGGTCTTAATCAGTGTAAAATGAACTGGACCAAGAGACCGTAAAAATATTTTCTTTTCAAAATATCACCTGAAATCCTTTTAAAATTCCGGGATCTAATTAAAAAATAATGAATGAAAGCTATCAGAATTTGTGGCTTCGCTTGGTTTGGAGTTCAGCAACAGAAGCGGGCACTTTCCCGGCGGTGCCTGGGACATCCAATCAAAAATTAAAAAATATCCGAGGGAGAAATCCGATGAGCCCTTTTTTGCTCTTACAAATTAGTCACAAAAGTATCGTTAGCCCGACATTGGGCTTTGGGGCAGGGGGGGGGTGTCCTTTCTGAATTTTTTTTCGTCGGTTTTACATGGGTACGACTCTAAATTGGAAAATCGAACCTCCCGCATTATTTTGTAAGAAAATGCAAATAAATACAATAAATTGAGGAGAGAATGGAAATGAGAGGAACGAAGAAGAAAAAACAACAAAACAATGATGGGAATTTGAAGGGGGAAGAATGGGAAATTGGGGACAAATTGAGAAAAATGTAACACAAAACATAATCAAATTTTGGTGTTCCCTGGGGCTGATGGTTCAACAATTCAACAGGTTTTGCTTTGGGTGGGGGCGGAGGACAGACGAAAAGAAATGGGGCGGAAAATGAAAAAAATAGTTAAATTTATTTTGTTTAATTTGTTTTTTAAATGGGACGACTGGCTTTTGCTTATTTATCATTTTCGAACTTTAGATCGTTAAAATATCGAATGTTTTGGTATTTTGGTCATTTGTTTCGGTAGAGAATCTCGAATTTGTCTTTTCAATTCGAGACTCAATACAATACCGCGACATTTGGCATTGTCATCATCCGAATGCGATTTATCAATTTTTGAATAAAAAGTAAATAAAAGAAGCCATAAAACAATTTTCATTTTTCTTAAATAAAACAAATTCCTAATTATGTTACTTTTTAGAAAAAATGAATTAACAATTTATTAAATTATTATTCAAAATCATAAAAATTAGAGTTGCACGGTACCGGTACCGGTACTGGCCGATAATTACCGGTTTTTTTGGTACCGGTACCGGTACCGGTTTTTTCAAAAATCAAAGTACCGGTACGGTTTGTCTAGTACCGGTACCGCCGGTAAAAATTTGCACTGGTAAGAATGGGGGTCTGGTCGAGAAAAGAATAGGAAATTGGTGAAGAAGGAGAAATTTTTGAGAAAAAATTAAATTTTATTTCATTTAGTACCCGTGCATATGTGGTGTAATGGTTAAACCTTCTGCCTTCCATTATTTTTCACTTGGGTTCAATTCCCCACTGGGATAGAATATGGTCACCCTCAATATACATATACTTCTGAACAATTCTAATGCTAAAAAATAGGCACTCGCGCGAAAACTGAATAAAAATTTTGTATTTGAAAAATTTTTTCCAAAAATTTTTACGTTGGAAAATTACCGGTTTTTACCGGTACCGGTGGAAAAAGTTGGTACCGGTACCGGTACCGGTTTTTGCATTAACGGTCAGTACTGGTACCGGTTTTTTTACAATTACCGATTACCGTGCAACTCTACTTACGATTCGAAAGGATCATTTGAGCGAGTTGCTCTCAGAAAAAAGACGAAAGGAATTAGGGAATGGGATGACCACCCAAGTCAATAAATTAGAAAATGACAAAATTGGAAAATTTTGCCAAATTGAAACTGAAATTTGCAATATTAAATTAATTGGTCCGTTTGTTGTGCCGTTTCTCTTTCAATTGACCCAAAGGACGGCGATTAATTCTCACAAAATTCGCTTCGTTCTTCCAACTGTTGCATAAATATTTTTGTATTTTCTTCGGCACTTTTTAAATTATTCTTGACTTTTTTCATTGTTGTTCGCTTAAATCCTTCCTTTTCCATCAATTCCCTCAATTTTTCAGCCGACACATCGCCAAACAATGCCATTTTTTCTGCATTTTTCTCATATTCCTTTGGCTTACATTTCCCCTCCAAATAGTCAATGATTCCTTTGGCAGTCATTCGCTTTTGCGGCTCAATGCTTAACATATTCTAAAAATAATGGTATTAATGATTAGAGACCGTCTAAAAAGGCACCAAAATCGCGAAAAAGGCACTATAATAGGCACCAAAAAATTGAAAAAAACGCACGAAAATTCCGAAAAAGGCATTTAAAAATTTTTTTAAAGGATTTTTAGGGAGGAAAACACGTAAAATCTAATCAAAAAAAAACTCATTTTTGTTTATTTAATGAATATTAAAATATTTTATAGCTTTTTCGAATAAGGAAAATTTTTAAATATGAATTTTTTTTATCGAGAAAAAATATTAAATTTAACTTTCATTGCCTCGGTTGTGTTTAAATAATCAAAAATTCTTTCTTTATGCAATTTTTCTTGTTTTATTTTTAATTTTTTTCTCTTTTCAAAAACTTTCTTTTTTCATTTTTATTAATATAGATCGGATTTTATGTTTTTACATATTTTTTTTTACAATTTTCTCCGAACAATTTTTGATTTAGAGCGACTTATAAAAACATAAAAATAATTTGGCACATAAAAAGATATGGGCTATTTTGGATTTTTTTTAGCACATATTTTGGCATTTTTGAAAAAAATCTGTAAGAAAAAGGCAAGAAAATTGAAAAATACACTTTCAAAAATTTTTTAAATTTATTTCGAGTGCCGTAAGACATTTAAACGATTTTCAGTTTAGAATAATTAATTTTTATTATTATTTTTCGAATAAATAAAAATTCTATTTGTCCCCCCGGGGTATAAATGGAGACGGGGAAATTATTTTTCAACCCCCTCAGAAAGGGGGGGGGGGATAATTGGAGACGGGGGGGATAATTAGAGAAAATACGGTATTACCTTTTTAAATTATTTTATTTAGACTTTTGCCTTAAATAAACTTTGCTGCCTTTTTTATATATGGATTTTTAAAATAAATTTTTAACTTAATTTACATATTCTCCAACTTACCCCCAAAAGAAATGCAATCGTTGGCATTTCGTCCCACACGGACAGAATGGCACAAATCACTTGCCAATACCTTTGCCACCAAACATTTGAACCAGCCGATATAAAAATGGCATCAGACGGATTCAATTTGGCATTTCGAAACAATTCGCCAACCAATGAAACTTTACGCCATGCTTCGAAATGTCCCAACATTTTTGTGAGTGTTATTTCAAAAATTGTGATTCCCGCCGACCAAATGTCCATTTTTGGGGTAACCTGGCATTTACAGTAAAAATAAATGTATTTTTAATTGGCAAAAATAGGGCAATATTTAAATTAAATTAAATTTATAATCAAATTTTGAAATAGTCACCTCAACATAACCCTCGGTATCATCAGCTGATTTCTAAAATGATAAACCATAGTTTTTTAATAAATTTTAAATTGTTAAAATTAAATTAGGAAAAAAATTTTGCATTTACTAATTTTAAAATTTTAGCCAATTTCGAAAATAAGTTTATTGTGGTAAAAAAAAGAAAAATAAAAAATTATAACCTGAAGCAGCTCAGGCGCAGCAAAACTATTAGTGTAACCCCTAAAATTTTTCTCAACTTTTCCCTTTTTTTGTCCATCCAAATAGAGAACGGATTCTTAATTGAAAAAATAAAAAGAATTAATAAAAATATTATTTTTTAATAAATTAACATTTTTAATTTGAACTAAAAGAGATATTTTTTATAATAAAATATATTTTTAATATAATTTTTCATAAAATTTTGAAATAATAAATAAAACAAGTTTATTTTACAATTTTGAATGGATTCTTAATTTAAAAGGAAATAAAATTAAAGCTTAATAAAAGTTGATCTTAATTGAATAAAAATTATTTTAATTTTATTTAAATAATTTAATAAAAAATTTTAATTCAAACTTTAATACAATAGCATTAAAATTATCTTTTAGTTGTTTATAAATAATCATAAATTTAAAAAACATACAGCAACAGAGCGACAAAAAATAAAAATATTAATAAAAAAGTAATGATTTAAATCTGCGATAATTAAGCAAAAGTTACCATTAAAATCGATCAGTTTGATCGTCGAATTTATTTCTGTGCTACAATTCTCTGTTCTTTCAGATACTATTAAATTATCTGTCTTGAAATCCAAATGAATTCCAACTAAAACTTATTCAAATATAAATTTTCATATTTGTTATGCAAAAAATGGCCTTTCGAAAGTCCAAAATTTTGAATTTTTAAAATTTACTCTATAACGGAACTGGAAATTCACAATTTTCCTTCTTTATTATGACTAGGGATGCGATTTTTAGTTAAATACCTAAAATTTTTGCGCACTTGTAACGTTGAGATAAGCATAAAAAACGAGTTTTTAGCTTGGTTTGGAGCTTCTACACCCACTTTTATAATACCTATTTTTACCTATTTCGGGATTTTTCTACCTATTACCTAGGTACCTATTTTTATACCTATTTCGGCATTTTGGTTACCTATTTTAAGGATTTTCAAAAAATTCTTAACAAAAATGCAATAAAATCAAAAAATATACCCATAAGAATCGACCAAAAAAATTTTCAAAAATGCACCCTAAGAATTGGAAAAATTTCTCAAAAATTTATCCCAAAATTTATTTATTTTTTCTATTGACAAAATTTTTAATTTAAAATGTCAATATTATCTAAGAAAATATTAATATATTTAAATTTTCGTTTACAAAGAGATATGTAGAACCAAAATTTTCCCTCTTTGTTTGCTTTTTTCCACTAAAAAATCGTTAATAAAAATTTTTATTTACCTATTTTGGTACCTATTTTGGAATTCTTGTACCTATTTAATACCTATTTTGAGATTTTTTTTTACCTATTTAAGTACCTATTCTGGGATTTTTCTTACCTAAAAATCGCATCCCTAATTATGACTGTTAATTGACTCATTATTCGTTTTAATTACCCCGGTGAAATTCCATCAGTGCTTTCATCACTTCTTTAATCATACTGTTCAAGTTTTCTGTTGTAAAATTTTCATTCAAAAGTTCCAATTGCTCCTCTAAATCTCTTTCTCCAAGCTCAAAAATGGTCACAAATCCCCCGTCTTTTGTTATTTGATTCGATTCATCAATCGTCCCACTAAAACATTTTATAATTAATTATTTTTAATTATTTAAAATTCTAACTAAAATTTATTTATTTAAATGTTTACAAGTCAATTAAGTTGATAATGTGTTCATTCGTCGAATTATTCTCATTTAATTTTTCTGCAATTTTTAATACATTAAAATAATTTTTTTCTGTAAATTCGTCAAAACATTTGATAAGCACACATTTATTTTTGGGCAAATTTTCATTCATTTCCGTGGTAAACCCAAAACGAATCTGAAAAAATATATTTTAGTTATAATTTTTTAAATTATTAAAAAGAAAAACGAATCTGAAAAAATATATTTTAGTTATAATTTTTTTAATTATTAAAAAGAAAACCAACAATAATGAATGTTTTTCATATTAGGAATTTAATTTTTAGTTATCCAAAATTAGGAAAAGAGGTATGTATTAAAATAATTTAAAAACATTTAAATACGTCCTAAAAAATATAAAAAAGTAACTAAATAGCTTAGAATATTGAAATTTAATTTTGAATTACTGTGTGTCTTAAATAATATCAATTTATTCTTAAAAATTCTTAAGTCATTTTCAAAATAAAAAAAATTGTCTAAAAATACAAAAAGATAAAATAAAATTTTGATATTTTTTAAAATAAAATTTCCAAAAACATCAAAATTATCTTTTTGAATACGTTAAATCTCGGTTTGGAATCATCAGCAAATCTGATTTCCATTGGCTGTCCCCACTGATCGGAAGCGTATTTAAGTGGTGCCATTTGATCAGTTGGGACACCACGGCATTCATTGTCAACCGAAAGTGAAAAAGGAATTTGGAAATAAAAAATGAACAAAATTAGTAGCAGAGAATCGAAATTCAGCATTATATTCTAAAAAAATATTGAAGTGCAATTAAATTATTATTTTTGCGAAAATATTAAAATTAAATTCAAAAGAACAATTTAATGGGACAATTAAAAAATTCGAAGGTATACCATATAAAACTAAAAAGGTATAAATTTAAAAAAATGCATTTGCGTTTTGATCAACTGAAAAAAAAAATTTATTCGGAAATCGGAATTCCATGCCATCTCTGCTCCCTACCAGGGATGGCATTCCGAGGCCCCAAAAATTTTCGGAAATCGGAATTCCGGGGGTCCAAAATTTTTCGGAAGTCGGAAATCGGAATTCCGTGCCATCCCTGCTCCCTACCACTGTGCCAGTCAGAAAAAAAATAAATAATTTAAATAACATAAAAAAACGCTTGCCGAAAGAATGAATGTCAACAACATTCAAACATCGATTAAAATTAATTTCCGTTTACGCCCACTGATGCACAAATAATATTAATATTCATATGGCATAGGCAATAAATGATGAAATTGCATGGCTTATGATTTCGCAATTTGTGAGTCAATTTTTTAAGGAATTTAATGAGTTTTTATGGCCGAAACTTCTGATAAACGACGCCTATGGAACATTTTTTTAACTCTTTAATAAATCTAATTTTTCAATGCAATGCCATAAGAATGAACTTTGGAATTTTTCGCCCCGAAAAATCCGCTCCTAGTGATATTAATATTTATCTTTTTGAAATCAGTGAAAATTCATAAAGTATTCAAAATCATTATTTAATTGATCCAATTGTTGTCTGTACGATTTGTCATAAGGCCGGCTGTTGCGGAAAATTGTCGCCAGTTCGAAAAATCAACAGTTTTGGTCAATCTGCTTAATGTTGTCAAATGTTTTTTGACTTTTTCTTTAATTTTCGTTTACTCGTCAAATTTTGTCTGAATTACTTTTTTTTAGCTCATTTTTTAATGATCGAGCGAACTAATCGGCATTAATTTCCGGGTTTTAGAGAAGAAGTTTTGTTCTCTAGACTTGGTTTTATGTGCCGACTACACAATTCACACGACTAGGGTTTAAGAAATACAAAAAATGCGCATAAGATATGCACTAAAAATCATTCAAATATGTATGCCCTAAAAAGAAAAAGGCCCAAATATGCAGAAATCTTCTGGTTGTTGGCAACATCAACGGGAAATCTTCCGGTTGTTTTTGAAACGTGAAATCTTCCGATTGTTTTTCCGGTTGTTGGCAACATGAAACGTGAAATCTTCTGGTTGTTTTTTTGGTAGTTGGCAACATGAAATGGGAAATCTCCCGGTTGTGTCAACATGAAACGTGAAATCTTCCGGTTGTTTTTTCGGTTGTTGGCAACATGAAACGTGAAATCTTCCGATTGTTTTTCCGGTTGTTGGCAACATGAAATGGGAAATCTCCCGGTTGTTGGCAACATGAAATCTTCTGGTTGTTTTTTTCGGTAGTTGGCAACATGAAACGTGAAATCTTACGGTTGTTTTTTTTTCGGTAGATGGCAACATCAAATGAAAATCTCCCGGTTGTTGGCAACATTAACGTGAAATCTTCTGTTGTTTTTTTCGGTAGTTGGCAACATGAAACGTGAAATCTTACGGTTGTTTTTTCGGTAGATGGCAACATGAAACGTGAAATCTCCCGGTTATTTTTCCGGTTGTTGGCAACATGAAATGGGAAATCTCCCGGTTGTTGGCAACATGAAACGTGAAATCTTACGGTTGTTTTTTTGGTAGTTGGCAACATGAAATGGGAAATTTCCCGGTTGTGTCAAATGAAACGTGAAATCTTACGGTTGTTTTTTTCGGTAGATGGCAACATGAAACGTGAAATCTTCCGGTTATTTTTCCGGTTGTTGGCAACATGAAATGGGAAATCTCCCGGTTGTTGGCAACATGAAACGTGAAACCTTCTGGTTCTTTTTTTCGGTTGTTGGCAACATGAAATGGGAAATCTGCCGGTTGTGCAACATGAAACGTGAAATCTTCCGGTTGTTTTTTTCGGTTGTTGGGAATATGAAATGGGAAATCTCTCGGTTGTGGCAACATGAAACGTGAAATCTTCCGATTGTTTTTCCGGTTGTTGGCAATATGAAATGGGAAATCTCTCGGTTGTGGCAACATGAAACGTGAAATCTTCCGGTTGTTTTCCGGTTGTTGGCAACATTAACGTGAAATCTTCCGGTTGCTTTTTCCGGCTGTTTAACAGATTTTTGTCCAAAAAACCCTGAGTTAATCTTTGTGAATAATAATATAAAATTTAGCTTATTAAAATATTTAGAATATTTGATTATATTTTTTATTTTTTCAAAAATTTCCGATTTCCGACGTTTTTGGGGTCGTTTTGGGCCTCGGAATGCCATCCCTGGTCCGCTATGAACCCGTTTCGAAAAAAAATAAACACTTTTTAAATATTTTCTTTTTATAATCAAAGTAAATTATTTGTTATTTTAACGGCAGCCATAAATGCCTTCCGCACGAAGTTTCGCAACGCAAAAAATCTAGTGAAAGCAAAAAAAAAACGCCATCGATTTGCATGGTTTGACCTCCCCGAAAAAATATCATTTTTGGGGGTTTGACAATCAATGAAAATCACAGAAAAACAATGTACAAATCCAAATTTAACTATGGCAAAATTCAGCGTTTAACAAAAATTGTTAAATTTCAAAATGAGTGACTAAGTGTAGAAAGATTGACTGCTCATTTTAGTGTGCGAAATCCTTTGGATTCATCGTTTAGAGAAGCTTCTTCTTCTTCCTTTTTGTCCTTTTTGCCTGTTTCTGATCGATTAGTCAGTAATCAGCGATTCTTCAGCTTCACCCCTTCGTACAGTTCGATGGCCGAACAGACGGCACCGACCAAAACGGCGGCGTGGCTAAAAGTGCCGAGAAAATTTTGTTTACAGATTTCTGAGATTGGCATATTGTGCGAAATTGCACTAAAAAGTGGCACGAAAAACTGAAAAGAATAGGAGACAAGTGGTCAGTAAAAAAGGCAGAATTGTTGTTTGCACATGGGGGGAGGAACATGAGCATCAGAAAACTGGTTTTCAAGGACAGATAAAATGACTTTCAAGGACAAAGGAAAAAATTATGAAACTAAAAAAAGATACTTTATGAAGACAATAAAAAAGGGTTATACTTATTCCATGTAATATAAAATTTTCAAGGAAATGCCCTCGGAAAAAGGGACGTAAATGGAAGAGAAAGAAATTACTGAAAATTAAGAAGCCGAAAATGGTATTTAGCTGAAATCCGCAAGGCATTCAAAAACAGACAATAAAATTGCTTTATTTTTTTCTAAAACAAAAATTGTTTGAAAATGTTAAAAATGTCCATCCATTCATAACTCTTGGGGTTTAGACTCGGACGTTAAAAAATGTCGGGACTCTCGGGATTCGGACGGAAAAACCGATAGAGAATCCACCTCGAGAGACTGAAAAGCAGTCCGATCGATGTGCTGCCCATTGTCGGAGCGGTCCACTGGGCAAGCAGAGACAGAACAAAGCCGCCAACAAGACCTTCAAAAAGGGGCAAACACTTCTTGGATAATCAAATGATAAGTAGGGCTCGAAATTATTGGACTAAAAAAGCCTGAAAATATGGACTAAAAAAGGCAAAAATGGTGGAATATGAGTTTATTCCCGAAAAGCCCCAAAATATGGATTTATATGGACTAAAAACCTTCACCAAATCAAAAAAATTTAACTTAGAAATGCTATTTTTGAGCCCCCTTCTTCATAGCATATGCGCAAAAAAAAATATATGCAAACCATAAAATTTCGAGCCCTGCTGATGATAAGAAAGGTAAAAAAAAAATTTTGGTTTTAATAAGGGGGGCATGTTTGAGGAAGCCAGTGAATTTTTAGTCAAAAAAAAACTGAATGAGCATCAAGGCCAAATTATAAAGTGGCAAATGAGATGCTTTTCAGGAAAATAGTAAAAACTAGAGACAGACGCGGGACGGGATTCCCGGTCCGTTATCCTAAACTTTTTTTGAGAAGAATGAGTGATTAGCGAGATTAGTCCCGCGCCCGCAAAATCCAATCCCAGATCGGGATCTGCCAATTTGTAATTTCCGTTCCTAGTAAAGGCTACAGTATGTTCCCAAATTATAGCGGCATATATGAAAAAAAACTTTTTTGCAGCGGTTAAATTTAGACTTTTTACTGTCAATCCAATTTATAGGAAAAACCCATTAAAAATGAGGCTACGGTTTCGAGTTCGAAACCCATAGGAAAACCAAGCATAATCAGCTTGATGAGAAGCCTCTCTAAAACGAACATGAAGCGGCCTTTGCACGAACTGGCATTTTGTCAGCGCTCAGCACTTTGTTAAAGTCCGAACGTCCGTCCATCTGATGGTACCATCGCTGAGAGACAATCCTGACAAATGAGAAGAAAATCGGACCATCATCATTGGAGTTTCAGGGATTCAATAAAATAAAAATAAATCATTTGGTTGAAACTGAATTAGGAAGGCTGTGCCTGATTTTACTGGGTTGATAAAACTGTTGGGAAAAGACAGTTGAGCGAGCGGATTTGAAGCGGAGCCTCTGGCTTAAACGGACTCTACCAACTGAACTAATACCGATTTAGCCCCATCATTTGTTCTATTTGTTCTTCACCAAATAGTGATCAATCTTGGCTTCCATTGATAATTAATTGCTATTTGAGTTCGGGATGTCTATTAAAGTACGTGTAATTTTCGAATGATTCCAAATTGAAATTAGCAAACAAATATATAAACATTTTTGATATCTCCTGCTAGCGCACAAATATTCCGAAATTCGGTCCCTTTAAATTAAACCGAAAAATTATTTGAACTTAACTTTTCTCCTCGGTCCAATTTTGCCAAATTCATGAGTTGGCCCCCATCAAAATTTTCCTAACAAATAAGCGTGCCGACAAATTTACCAAATTGCGCCAGCGCAAAACAAAAGCGGCAACAGCAGCCAAACAAAGTTCACGTCGCGCCATCCCAAGTACAGAGTGAGCACCTTACGATTGGGACATTAGCCCCATAATTAAATCATTGCCTCGAAGCATTTTCGACTCTCACAAATACCAAAAATTGTCATAATTTCTTTCCAAAAAATTCTGTCTTTGATCAAAAAACATTGTTTGTTTTCTTATCACCACCACACCTCAATGCCCAATGCGATCAGATGGGCTGTTTGGAGTTGGTAAACCAAGCGCAAATACGGGTCCTGGTGCAGTGTCCGTTCACGCACTTCTTAATTCGTTTAACAGGTTAAACGAAAACAACACCATTTAAAAGATGAAATGGTTAAAGCGTTAGTTATCGGCTAATTATGGTAATTGCGGGGGCTTGTGTGGGTGCCGAAGTATTTACAGTCACAAATACAGTAACCGGCGAAAGCTTTTACAAAACCGCCATAACATATTAGGTGAATATAGTGTTCACTTAGGATTGATGTTTTAAGGATAAAGTAAGCGCTGGGCTATACGGGATACGGATACAAACTAATTAACCCGTAGTCGCTTAGAAAACCCGTATCGAAAGTAAAATGCGGTTACGTGCTACGGGCCTGTAAAAACCCATACACGATCCGGCCCGTATTCGATCTCTACTTTTCACACAACTACACCTTTTTGGGCCTGTTCTGCACTTTTTTTCAACTGTTCAGCCAATCGTTCCGTCTCATTTTTAGCGGCATTCAGCGTACTGTCCAATTGTTCCATTTTTTTTTAAAATTTTTTAGTTTTAAAAATTTCTAAAAAGAATGGAAAATAGTAATTATTTAAGAGAAATAAATAAATAATAAATCCCATACATATCATTTGTTTTCCACTTCAATAAAATTTGAATTTTTTGCAATTTAAGAAACAGTTGCACAAGCGGGGCCTTCCTTGAATGGCAAGATGCCCTTGAAAAATTATTATTATTTTTTGCTATTTAAATAAAAGAACTGTAACTGTCCTTGATAAATGATAACCTCTCTCTTCTCTCTCTTCTCTCTCTCTCTCTCTCTTCTTTCTCTCTCTCTCTCTTCCTCTCTCTCTCTCTCTCTTTTTCTACCCCTTTCACTCTGAAAAAGAAATTCTCTCAATAAAGGGTGGGGGGGGGGGGTACTTGAAAATTGTGGATCTCCTATTAAACTCATTAATTCTCTGGTTGTTTTTTCTCTCAAAAATAAAGTAAAAATAAAAAATGATTTTATAAATTATTTTCTGATGTTTTTTTGAGAATTATTTAAGGCATCGGAGATGAAATTGGCCTGGAAAATGAGAGGAGAAAATGTGCGGTTGATGTGCAAAAACAGGAGGGAGAAGGTGCATCATCATTCCCCCTCCCGTGCTGTTTGTTGAGCTTTGATGTACACCGACGAAATTGTGGGGGATCAATAAAAGGGCAAAATGAGAGAAAAACAGATAAACAATGGACGAAAACATGCAATGGCCAAAAATGCCACAGAAAAAGAAAGAATAAATGCCTAAAATAGTGGGCAAAGTTAGAGATGAGCGGAGAAAGGGGGTGAGAGAGAGAAACAATAAAAGCTGACAGCAGAGAGGAGAAGCATACGGAAGTGTGCCAAATTGTTTAGCTTGAGGCAAAAGAAGGGGTGGAAAAAAGCTTTTTGTTTTAAAGCATGAAAAAAATTTGTTGCAGAGACCAATTTTTTTGTCACTCTCTATCTCTCCATACTCTCTCTCTCTCTCTCTATCTTTCCCCCTCCCCCCCTCTCTCTCTGTCTCTCTCTCTCTTTTTTCTATGTCCCTATCTTGTCTTATCCTCCTTATTAACTGATCACTACCTCACCAACTAATCGATCAGTTCGGCTTCTGCTTTCATATTTGATCAAATGCATGGACACCTGAGAGAACGCCAGCTAATTTAAACTTTTTGGGTATTTTTTACGAAAATATTTTAAAGGGTAAATACACGACAGCAAATTGATGAAAAAATATTTTGCGATTGGCGTATTTATTTCTTCCTATATCAAATAGAGAATTTCGCATTTCGAGAAACCAATTAAAAGTTCGATTGGAAGAAAAGTGATTGATGGGAATTGAAAATGAAATTTTGTTTTCTTTTTTAAATTTGTTTTGGGCCGGGCGACGGGGGGAGGGGTTGGGCCAAAGTGCGCGAAAAATTGTGGCAATGAACGCGGTTAGTTGATTACATTAACATTAACCTATTTGTGTTGTGTGATTTGCGCCCAAAAACTCGCGCAATTTGACAAAAAAATTATTTAATTTTTTAAATTCCAAAAATTTCCGTTGTCTGACTAAGGCGTAAAGGACTTCCATAAAAGCTTAAAATATTAAATTTTACACTTGAATTTTTTAAGTCTAGGCTAAAAAAATTTCAGGATAGTGAAATAATTATTAATGGATTAAAGGAGCTAATGTAAAGAAAATAAGCAAAAATATCAAAAGAAATGGACAAAATAAAGATGAAATTTCGAAGAAAATCGAAGTTAGCCGTAAAAAAATAATGGGCTGGAAAATTTGAAGAAACAATTCGGAATGAGCAATAAACGGGGAAAGAAAAAGATGGAAAAAATGACATATTGGAAAATAAATGAAACAATTAAAAAATGAGTGACCATTCATTAGTAAGAATATAAAAAAATGTCTTGGAGAAGGATCGGAGGCGTAAATTTTATTTTTAAAATAGCAATTTTAAAAATTTTCTTTATATTTGTTGAAAAATTATTTCATTCGATTCATAAAACACCATTAAATAGATAGATAGAGATGATAGGAGTGATTAAACATTTTTTCTTAGAGAATTTTAAAATAATTATCATTTATTCCCAACAATTGATTTAATTTGCGCTTGTGCCAAGGCAAGGTGTTTTTTTTATTAAAATGTTATTCTCGTGATGAAAAACTTAAATTTTCAACCAATTTTAGCGGAGACGCAAATGCCCAAGGCACCAAAATTCACTTAACCATTAAAACCAGCCGAGAGGGGGGGGGGGGGGCGAATAATATCGCCGGGTCAGTTTCACCAAACTAAGCCTAAAATTTATTTTTCAGCTTCTTGGTTTATATAGAATTCTAAATGGAAAATAAACCTGCATATGATGATAGTTCATATTTGAGAGATATAGCCCGAATTGATAGAGATTCCAGCAGGGGATAAACATTGCTAGCATTATTTTCAGCCATTTGCGTATTTAAAAAATGGGCACCGAATTTCGTAAAATTCAAACTATGAAAAGGCAGCAAAATTTTGCTATACTATTTGCTATGGCATTTACATAAAAAAAACAGCTAACTCACAAATGTAATGCACTTGTACAATTATAAAATACGCAGACGCAACTTTTTGATATTATTAATTTGAATGATCAAATTCCCATAATTTGCTTATAACTGATCAGAGCACATCCATCAACGGTAGAAATTATACGGTAGTATAGTATCTCCATTATCACCATCATTCACATTATAATCCGTTATTCAAATCGCTTTCTCTCCTGCTGCTGTCCGCTGTTCACTGATGAATAGAGGAAGGGAGTGATCTGGCGCATCGTTTGGCTGTCCCAGCCAAACTTTGTTGGCACATCAAACATGGCATTTTCCTTCTTCAGAGGAGCAACAGAACTGGAGAAAAGCCAAAATTTATAAAAAAAAATTTTTGTTGTATTTTATGTTCTTCTGAGAATAAAAAAATGTTAAAAAATTGAAAAATTCTTATTGCTTCGGGGAGGGGAGAAGGCGGAAAACCCTGAAAAATGCCACAAAATTCCCTGAAATTTTGTTCAAAAAATACACAACATACCCTCCAGCCGCAGCGATGTTCAACGCGTCGGAGTAAAGGAAGGGCGTAATTCGGACCGGACGCCGTTGGGAAACAGATTGGACGAAGACGGAGGAGTACAAAGGGAGGAGAAGCACCAGAAGAAGTGGGAGGAAAAGCATTGGCGGAAAAAGACGTAAGCAGCGGAACATTTGCAAGGCAAAAAGGGAGGAAAAGCCTATAATTGTAACGGCTTTGTTTTTCGGTGCTCAATATCTCAAATTAGGCACATAAATAGGTGCCAAAAACCAAATACTAAGTGCCCGAGAAAGGCTGAGCACTGGTCTGGTTTGGGTGAAAGGCGGTCGCTGCACCGAAGTCATGGGATCGACAATCACTTGAGGCTACCATTTTATAAATCTCTTACCATTGATGGGGGTAGGCTAGCGGTTTGGAATAATCAAAAAATAGATCCGGCAAAAAATTTAAATTAACTGGTTGAGTGGAATTGAATCACCGATTTATTTCAATGGATTGGTTCAAACCTTAATAGCTCGACCCCGAACGTTTCCGGACAATTCGGCAAATGACAATTGGACACTGATAAATCCGACAATGGACAATATAATATGACAATAAATGGAATTATCATGATGAGATAAATGGTGTGGCAATCATTAGAGTTACAAATTATGGCGCCCCGGCAATTTTGGGCTCTTTCCTTTTTTTGGATTCGTTTATTAACTCATTTAGCATCATTACGTCCACCGTCGACGGATTGTCTATTTCGGCTGGATTGTCCAATTGTCTAAAAATTGACCCATTGACCCTGAATCCGCCGCCTTTTTGGGAACACGTGTCCCCAAGGAGAGTCGGCGGGTGGGCTATGTTAAAAAGTTGGAGGCGGTTGGCTTTTCAATTTTTGTGTGGGCGTCTTGCGGGCCATGTTTGTGGCACTTAATGATGGCACAGCTTTCATTCATCATTTGGGGGCCAACAAATTGCTCTCGCGGGGACGGCCGACGCTTTTTCCGCCTCATTCCATGCCAATTTTTGGTTTGCCTTTCTCCGCATGCTCCACAAAAATGATTCATTTTCTCTTTTCCGCCTGTTGACAGAGCGCCAAAAATGTTTTTTTTTTGTTGCCCTTCTGTTATTTATGGCAGAAAAAACTTTTTTTTCGTAAGAAAATTTATGTGAGCAAATTTTGACATTTCCATTCACTTCACATTAAAAGCGGCGTGTGTTGGCCAAGGCATTGGCCACAAGTCATTTTGTGTGCATTTTTGAACAGATTGTGTAAAATGACGGCACAAATGCCACATGAAAGTGATGGAAGATGATGAGTAGGGTGGGGATTGATATTCAGAAAAAACCGAAATATTTAAATAAATATTTAAGAAAAAGGCCAAAATATTTAATTTATCGAGCAAACCAAAGGCACATGAGTGCTCTTATATGGTGCCAAAAAGAAACAAACAAATAAAATTGATCAAAATAAAAATACAAAATGAATACCGTAATAAAAATGAATAAAAATAAATCAATCAAATGTTAAAAATTCACAGGTGATAAAAATATAGTGTAAATATGGCAACATGGAAAATCCTACTCAGAACTCATTGCTTTTAGTAAATCCCTGAATTCCTTTGCCTTATTAATTTGCACCGCTACCACTGGAAGATTATTCCAGTTTTTTACTATTCTATTGAAAAAATTATTTTGAGTTTTGGCCGTGTGGCGCTTTACCCGTAAAAGTAAAGGCCTCCTGCGCCTTTCCGAGAAAAAGAAACTTTTCTCAGCATCGAGGCTGGTGAACCCTTTGATTATTTTAAAAGCTGTTGTTAAATCATTGATTTTTCTTCTTTCTTCCAATTTGTGTAAACCCGTGATTTTTAGTCTTTCCCCATATTTTTTGTACACAAAACCACATTTTCTAAGTGCTTTTCTTGTAAAAAATTTTTGAACACGTTCAATTTTATCTATGTCTTTTTTAAGATTAGGGTTCCAAACTTCAGTAGCATATTCTAATTGAGGTCGTACAAAAGTTTTACAGGCTGCTGTTAGAGTTTTTATTTCCCTGCTTTTCAACACTCTCGAAATTTGGAAAATTCTAAGATATGCATTTCGTACAATTTTTCTAATATGTTCTGAAAAATTCAGTTTCGAGTCAATTATAATTCCCAAGTCACGTACACTTTCCGATTCTGAAATCTTTTTTGAGTTAATAAAATATTCTTTTTTCATATTATTTTTCCCTAAATATAAAACAAAACATTTTTCAGTTGAAATTTCTAACCCATTTATTTTTGACCATTTTTCCAAAGCCTCAATTGCTTTATCCAACTGATTCGAATGGTCATCATTTTCATGGGCATAATATAATTTAACATCATCGGCATACATTTTTATGCCAACTGATGCCGCTTCATTTGTAATAATGGCGGCAGATCATTTATAAAAATTAAAAAGAGTAATGGCCCTAAGACACTTCCCTGGGGCACTCCTGAAAATATTTTGAAACTTTCTGACAATTCTTCGCCAATTTTAACTTTAAAACTCCGATTTTTTAAAAAGTTAGTTAAAAAATTTTGAATTATTCCTTCAATTCCAATCTTTTTGATTTTTTGAAGTAATAAATCAATTGGAACAGAATCAAACGCCTTGACAAAATCAATATAGATGATGTCAATTTGCTGATTCATTTGTATCGAATTATATATATCGTCCATCGTTTTTAATATTTGGGTTGTAGTCGATCTATTTTTTAAAAACCCAAATTGTTCTTTATCAAAAAATTCTATACTATTCAGAAATTCTAAAATTTTGCTACTCAAAATTCGTTCAAAAACTCTGCAAATAGTGCTGGTTAATGAAACCGGCCTATAATTTAATGGATCAGTTTTTTCGCCCTTTTTGAAAATTGGTACAACTAATGATGTTCGCCATATTTCCAGAATTTGACCGGAATCCAAAATCAATCTAAATATATCAGCTAATATTTTGGTAATTGGCTCTGCACAATTTTTTAATAAAAATGTAAGGAACATTATCCGGTGAAGTGGAATTTCGCCTGGGGAGCTTTCTTAATATATTCCAAATTATTCCCGCATTCAATTCAATGTCAAAAAGTTTAATTTTATTCTGTGCTGATTGAGTTAATGGACCATTAACAATTGAATTTTCTAAAAATGATTTTTGAAATGTTTCTGCTAATACTTTGCATTTTTGCTCATTACTGGAATACATATTTCCAGCACTATCAATTAAAGTAGGAATTTCATAATTTTTTGATAATTTATTTCGAATAAATTTGTTAACTTGAATTTCCTTCAAAATGAAAAATAAACATGAAAAAAATTAACAATTGGCTGCGATTTGAAAACGGTTTTTGAATTTTTTTCAACAATTCTTCGGAAGTGTATCTTTTCTTTTTATTGTTTTTTTGTTAACAAAGTTTCTCAAAAAAACCCAAAAATGCCAAAATATTTTTGATTATCGAAATCCCAAAATATTTTTTTATATTTATGGAAATTGACGTAAACGGAAATTTTCGGCTAAAAATGATATTGTTCGTGCTTTTCTCATCAGAATAAAGCTGCAAAAAAACATTTAAAAATATAAATCCCCACCTAATGATGGGCAATTTTCAGGGATGGAATTTCGAGGTCGCAAAAAACGTATGATGACTTCAACAATTTCTACTAAAACAATAAATACGGTTCCGTCGTACGGTGGTACAATGGAGAAAGTGTCAGCCATTTGACAAAATTGTTCAAAACGCCAAAAAGGACCGTTTTGTGGCCCGGGGGCATTCGGGGTCTGGAAATCTCATTCCGGGCGCAGATAGCCCGAATCGTGGAAACATCCCTATGACCGCCTGGAATTGGTCAGAGAGAGGGATGGGTTTGAATTAGCACGACCCCAAACAGAACGACATTCAAAATTATTTTTAAAGAAATTAGAAACTTCACTTAGTGACACCCGTGCTGAGTCGATCAAAAAAAAACTCAGTGATTGATACAATTAAATAAATAAATTTAATTATTCGATTCACAAAATCACGGTGCCGTCCGTTTAACCCTAATGTACGGCGGGACGCCGCAAGTCATTTTCAAATTTTTTAATTTTGCAATTTTCACACACTTCTCGCCAATTTTCTCCATTTGTTGTAGAGACAGCCGGACGCCATTGATTCCGTTTTGTAGAGCTCGTCGAGCTGCGCAAAAAAGCCGCTGGTACCGGCACGCTTAGCTTGGGTTGGCCATCGACAGGGGTCGGGGGCGTGGCTGAGCGCCCTCCGGTAGAGGTGCCCGAACCTGACAGGCTCCAAGCAAACGGATCAAGAACCGGACCCGGCCTGTGAGATAGCCCGTGAAAAACTGAACAAAAATTGTTCTTGACCGGGCCGGACTGCGTTCCGGATCAGGCACTTTTGGTGCCCCGAAAGTGGTGCGATAGGCTTCCGGAAAATGACCAATCACATTTCGTGATTTTTTTTAGCAATCACTGAGTTTTTTTTTTTGCATCGGCCTAGCACAAGTGACACCAATTAGAATAAAAGCACTAAAAACTAGAAAAAAAAGTTTAAGTGATTAATTTTAATCATGTTTTATGCGTCAGAGTAAATAATGGTTTCTTTTATTTGCAAATAAATAAATAAGGCATTGGCGAAAACGCAATTTTATGTGTTTTTGAACAGATTGTGTAAAGACTTTCATTTATTTCGACCTCGTAATTATGTTTCTGGATTTGTAATTACCTGCTGACCATCCCTATTTCCTTCCGAAATTAATCGAAATTCACTCGGTTCTGCTGACCCCGCCCCTTCCCATCCCAAAACCCAAAAAAGTACGACGTTGAAAAGGAAGGGGAATATATTCACAAAATCTGGATATATATATTTAAATAAATATTTTTAAAAAATAACAATTTTTAGGGAGTTTCACGGTCGCTGAATAACGGATATGGCATCCATTTTACAAATTAAAACACTCGAACAATAAATGGGGTTTTTCTCAACCAACACACGAAAAGAAACAAAATATTGTCAAAACTTCCAGAAAAGCGCGTAATAAAATTTAGGCTAAGTTGGTTGCATGTTGCACGGCTTCTGGACTAGTCAGCTGATGACAACTCAGCCGAGAACAACTCAGCTGATGAGACAATTCGGCTGATGGACAACTCAGCCGTACAATAAAAAATTATAAAATAAAGCCTACGCTTAAGCCTAAGCCTAGACCAAAGCAAGCCTAAGCCTAGGCCTCGCCTAAAGCTTAGGCCTAAGCCTAAGACTTGGCCTAGCCTAAGCCATTGTATGAGTTAGTTGCTTTTGTAAATTTCGTAAAGCTGAGTTGTCCATCAGCCGAATTGTCCCATCAGCTGAATTGTCCTAGGCTGAGTTGTCCCCACCTGACTTATCCTGACGCGGTGTATGCACGAATTGTGCTTAAAAAATCACTCAAAAGGATGAGCTTCTTATCTCTTCACATTCCCTCCTCCTCCCCAGAAAAATTCGCACAGATGGCTGTCCAGCATCGTGCGTGCCTGAGTGACTTTTATTCCGTGCCTTAGCGAAGCGCCAAGTTCTTTCGATGTTCAGAGTGTGTGTGCCTAGAAATTTGCAAAATCCTGCGCGGAATCCCGCAAATTTTAAAGTGCGAGATTTATGCCTGCGGTATCACATCCCGCAAAATTTTGGAGTTTCAATCCCTCAGTGGGAGCCGCAAATTTGAATTTCCGCTCTACATATATTATCAACCACAAAACAAAGTCACACGCATTCTTAAGAATTGTTTAAACAAATTCCAATTACAAAATGCACAACAAAATGGCATTTGTTGGACTTGGAGAATGGCAAATAAACCTTTTTATTGCTTTTTGCGGAGTATCAATTTAAATGTTGTTCTTTATTTAAATCAACAAACATTATGCCATCAACGCAAATATCAACATAATTTTTAAAATTGCTTTAAAATTTTAAAAAATTATCGAAATTTTAAAAATCGCGTTGATATTTGTGTTGATGGCATAATGAATGTTGATATTAATTAAATATCAACATCAATGTTGATATTTATTAAAAACAATTTTCATTAAGAGAAAAATGTACTCTATTGGACTGTTCGAGAGTTTCGAGAACTCAATTTGTGCTCTCGGTTTGTCATTAACGGGAATTTCGTCCCACTAATTTCAAATTAAATCCACCACAACAAAGTCAATTGCTGCTCTCTCTCTCTCTCTTTTATCTTTTCCGCCTTTCCCCTCTTTGTTTTTCAAACTATAATTAATCACTCACTAATTGTATTTGGTGCTGCTGTAGTTTGAAATTCCAATTTAAAAATATGAAACTATTTTGACTGTTGTAAAATAGTAAAATTGGAAATATTTCTCATCTTTTCTTCATTTTTCAGATGGTATTTATTTATTTGATTAAAGAAAATTAATTTTCAAATCATTTGTTTTATTTGATTTATTCTGCTGTTGTTCTACTGTTTTTCTGTGTTATCTTATCAACATGAAGAAAATCACTTTTTTGAACTCACTTATTCTATTGGACTGTTCGAGAGTTTCGAGAATTCAATTTGTGCTCTCGGTTTGTCATTAACGGGAATTTCGTCCCACTAATTTCAAATTAAATCCACCACAACAAAGTCAATTGCTGCTCTCTCTCTCTCTCTTTTATCTTTTCCGCCTTTCCCCTCTTTGTTTTTCAAACTATAATTAATCACTCACTAATTGTATTTGGTGCTGCTGTAGTTTGAAATTCCAATTTAAAAATATGAAACTATTTTGACTGTTGTAAAATAGTAAAATTGGAAATATTTCTCATCTTTTCTTCATTTTTCAGATGGTATTTATTTATTTGATTAAAGAAAATTAATTTTCAAATCATTTGTTTTATTTGATTTATTCTGCTGTTGTTCTACTGTTTTTCTGTGTTATCTTATCAACATGAAGAAAATCACTTTTTTGAACTCACTTATTCTATTGGACTGTTCGAGAGTTTCGAGAATTCAATTTGTGCTCTCGGTTTGTCATTAACGGGAATTTCGTCCCACTAATTTCAAATTAAATCCACCACAACAAAGTCAATTGCTGCTCTCTCTCTCTCTCTTTTATCTTTTCCGCCTTTCCCCTCTTTGTTTTTCAAACTATAATTAATCACTCACTAATTGTATTTGGTGCTGCTGTAGTTTGAAATTCCAATTTAAAAATATGAAACTATTTTGACTGTTGTAAAATAGTAAAATTGGAAATATTTCTCATCTTTTCTTCATTTTTCAGATGGTATTTATTTATTTGATTAAAGAAAATTAATTTTCAAATCATTTGTTTTATTTGATTTATTCTGCTGTTGTTCTACTGTTTTTCTGTGTTATCTTATCAACATGAAGAAAATCACTTTTTTGAACTCACTTATTCTATTGGACTGTTCGAGAGTTTCGAGAATTCAATTTGTGCTCTCGGTTTGTCATTAACGGGAATTTCGTCCCACTAATTTCAAATTAAATCCACCACAACAAAGTCAATTGCTGCTCTCTCTCTCTCTCTTTTATCTTTTCCGCCTTTCCCCTCTTTGTTTTTCAAACTATAATTAATCACTCACTAATTGTATTTGGTGCTGCTGTAGTTTGAAATTCCAATTTAAAAATATGAAACTATTTTGACTGTTGTAAAATAGTAAAATTGGAAATATTTCTCATCTTTTCTTCATTTTTCAGATGGTATTTATTTATTTGATTAAAGAAAATTAATTTTCAAATCATTTGTTTTATTTGATTTATTCTGCTGTTGTTCTACTGTTTTTCTGTGTTATCTTATCAACATGAAGAAAATCACTTTTTTGAACTCACTTATTCTATTGGACTGTTCGAGAGTTTCGAGAATTCAATTTGTGCTCTCGGTTTGTCATTAACGGGAATTTCGTCCCACTAATTTCAAATTAAATCCACCACAACAAAGTCAATTGCTGCTCTCTCTCTCTCTCTTTTATCTTTTCCGCCTTTCCCCTCTTTGTTTTTCAAACTATAATTAATCACTCACTAATTGTATTTGGTGCTGCTGTAGTTTGAAATTCCAATTTAAAAATATGAAACTATTTTGACTGTTGTAAAATAGTAAAATTGGAAATATTTCTCATCTTTTCTTCATTTTTCAGATGGTATTTATTTATTTGATTAAAGAAAATTAATTTTCAAATCATTTGTTTTATTTGATTTATTCTGCTGTTGTTCTACTGTTTTTCTGTGTTATCTTATCAACATGAAGAAAATCACTTTTTTGAACTCACTTATTCTATTGGACTGTTCGAGAGTTTCGAGAATTCAATTTGTGCTCTCGGTTTGTCATTAACGGGAATTTCGTCCCACTAATTTCAAATTAAATCCACCACAACAAAGTCAATTGCTGCTCTCTCTCTCTCTCTTTTATCTTTTCCGCCTTTCCCCTCTTTGTTTTTCAAACTATAATTAATCACTCACTAATTGTATTTGGTGCTGCTGTAGTTTGAAATTCCAATTTAAAAATATGAAACTATTTTGACTGTTGTAAAATAGTAAAATTGGAAATATTTCTCATCTTTTCTTCATTTTTCAGATGTATTTATTATTTGATTAAAGAAAATTAATTTTCAAATCATTTGTTTTATTTGATTTATTCTGCTGTTGTTCTACTGTTTTTCTGTGTTATCTTATCAACATGAAGAAAATCACTTTTTTGAACTCACTTATTCTATTGGACTGTTCGAGAGTTTCGAGAATTCAATTTGTGCTCTCGGTTTGTCATTAACGGGAATTTCGTCCCACTAATTTCAAATTAAATCCACCACAACAAAGTCAATTGCTGCTCTCTCTCTCTCTCTTTTATCTTTTCCGCCTTTCCCCTCTTTGTTTTTCAAACTATAATTAATCACTCACTAATTGTATTTGGTGCTGCTGTAGTTTGAAATTCCAATTTAAAAATATGAAACTATTTTGACTGTTGTAAAATAGTAAAATTGGAAATATTTCTCATCTTTTCTTCATTTTTCAGATGGTATTTATTTATTTGATTAAAGAAAATTAATTTTCAAATCATTTGTTTTATTTGATTTATTCTGCTGTTGTTCTACTGTTTTTCTGTGTTATCTTATCAACATGAAGAAAATCACTTTTTTGAACTCACTTATTCTATTGGACTGTTCGAGAGTTTCGAGAATTCAATTTGTGCTCTCGGTTTGTCATTAACGGGAATTTCGTCCCACTAATTTCAAATTAAATCCACCACAACAAAGTCAATTGCTGCTCTCTCTCTCTCTCTTTTATCTTTTCCGCCTTTCCCCTCTTTGTTTTTCAAACTATAATTAATCACTCACTAATTGTATTTGGTGCTGCTGTAGTTTGAAATTCCAATTTAAAAATATGAAACTATTTTGACTGTTGTAAAATAGTAAAATTGGAAATATTTCTCATCTTTTCTTCATTTTTCAGATGGTATTTATTTATTTGATTAAAGAAAATTAATTTTCAAATCATTTGTTTTATTTGATTTATTCTGCTGTTGTTCTACTGTTTTTCTGTGTTATCTTATCAACATGAAGAAAATCACTTTTTTGAACTCACTTATTCTATTGGACTGTTCGAGAGTTTCGAGAATTCAATTTGTGCTCTCGGTTTGTCATTAACGGGAATTTCGTCCCACTAATTTCAAATTAAATCCACCACAACAAAGTCAATTGCTGCTCTCTCTCTCTCTCTTTTATCTTTTCCGCCTTTCCCCTCTTTGTTTTTCAAACTATAATTAATCACTCACTAATTGTATTTGGTGCTGCTGTAGTTTGAAATTCCAATTTAAAAATATGAAACTATTTTGACTGTTGTAAAATAGTAAAATTGGAAATATTTCTCATCTTTTCTTCATTTTTCAGATGGTATTTATTTATTTGATTAAAGAAAATTAATTTTCAAATCATTTGTTTTATTTGATTTTATTCTGCTGTTGTTCTACTGTTTTTCTGTGTTATCTTATCAACATGAAGAAAATCACTTTTTTGAACTCACTTATTCTATTGGACTGTTCGAGAGTTTCGAGAATTCAATTTGTGCTCTCGGTTTGTCATTAACGGGAATTTTCGTCCCACTAATTTCAAATTAAATCCACCACAACAAAGTCAATTGCTGCTCTCTCTCTCTCTCTTTTATCTTTTCCGCCTTTCCCCTCTTTGTTTTTCAAACTATAATTAATCACTCACTAATTGTATTTGGTGCTGCTGTAGTTTGAAATTCCAATTTAAAAATATGAAACTATTTTGACTGTTGTAAAATAGTAAAATTGGAAATATTTCTCATCTTTTCTTCATTTTTCAGATGGTATTTATTTATTTGATTAAAGAAAATTAATTTTCAAATCATTTGTTTTATTTGATTTATTCTGCTGTTGTTCTACTGTTTTTCTGTGTTATCTTATCAACATGAAGAAAATCACTTTTTTGAACTCACTTATTCTATTGGACTGTTCGAGAGTTTCGAGAATTCAATTTGTGCTCTCGGTTTGTCATTAACGGGAATTTCGTCCCACTAATTTCAAATTAAATCCACCACAACAAAGTCAATTGCTGCTCTCTCTCTCTCTCTTTTATCTTTTCCGCCTTTCCCCTCTTTGTTTTTCAAACTATAATTAATCACTCACTAATTGTATTTGGTGCTGCTGTAGTTTGAAATTCCAATTTAAAAATATGAAACTATTTTGACTGTTGTAAAATAGTAAAATTGGAAATATTTCTCATCTTTTCTTCATTTTTCAGATGGTATTTATTTATTTGATTAAAGAAAATTAATTTTCAAATCATTTGTTTTATTTGATTTATTCTGCTGTTGTTCTACTGTTTTTCTGTGTTATCTTATCAACATGAAGAAAATCACTTTTTTGAACTCACTTATTCTATTGGACTGTTCGAGAGTTTCGAGAATTCAATTTGTGCTCTCGGTTTGTCATTAACGGGAATTTCGTCCCACTAATTTCAAATTAAATCCACCACAACAAAGTCAATTGCTGCTCTCTCTCTCTCTCTTTTATCTTTTCCGCCTTTCCCCTCTTTGTTTTTCAAACTATAATTAATCACTCACTAATTGTATTTGGTGCTGCTGTAGTTTGAAATTCCAATTTAAAAATATGAAACTATTTTGACTGTTGTAAAATAGTAAAATTGGAAATATTTCTCATCTTTTCTTCATTTTTCAGATGGTATTTATTTATTTGATTAAAGAAAATTAATTTTCAAATCATTTGTTTTATTTGATTTATTCTGCTGTTGTTCTACTGTTTTTCTGTGTTATCTTATCAACATGAAGAAAATCACTTTTTTGAACTCACTTATTCTATTGGACTGTTCGAGAGTTTCGAGAATTCAATTTGTGCTCTCGGTTTGTCATTAACGGGAATTTCGTCCCACTAATTTCAAATTAAATCCACCACAACAAAGTCAATTGCTGCTCTCTCTCTCTCTCTTTTATCTTTTCCGCCTTTCCCCTCTTTGTTTTTCAAACTATAATTAATCACTCACTAATTGTATTTGGTGCTGCTGTAGTTTGAAATTCCAATTTAAAAATATGAAACTATTTTGACTGTTGTAAAATAGTAAAATTGGAAATATTCTCATCTTTTCTTCATTTTTCAGATGTATATTATTTATTTGATTAAAGAAAATTAATTTTCAAATCATTTGTTTTATTTGATTTATTCTGCTGTTGTTCTACTGTTTTTCTGTGTTATCTTATCAACATGAAGAAAATCACTTTTTTGAACTCACTTATTCTATTGGACTGTTCGAGAGTTTCGAGAATTCAATTTGTGCTCTCGGTTTGTCATTAACGGGAATTTCGTCCCACTAATTTCAAATTAAATCCACCACAACAAAGTCAATTGCTGCTCTCTCTCTCTCTCTTTATCTTTTCCGCCTTTCCCCTCTTTGTTTTTCAAACTATAATTAATCACTCACTAATTGTATTTGGTGCTGCTGTAGTTTGAAATTCCAATTTAAAAATATGAAACTATTTTGACTGTTGTAAAATAGTAAAATTGGAAATATTTCTCATCTTTTCTTCATTTTTCAGATGTATTTATTTATTTGATTAAAGAAAATTAATTTTCAAATCATTTGTTTTATTTGATTTATTCTGCTGTTGTTCTACTGTTTTTCTGTGTTATCTTATCAACATAAGAAAATCACTTTTTTGAACTCACTTATTCTATTGGACTGTTCGAGAGTTTCGAGAATTCAATTTGTGCTCTCGGTTTGTCATTAACGGGAATTTCGTCCCACTAATTTCAAATTAAATCCACCACAACAAAGTCAATTGCTGCTCTCTCTCTCTCTCTTTTATCTTTCCGCCTTTCCCCTCTTTGTTTTTCAAACTATAATTAATCACTCACTAATTGTATTTGGTGCTGCTGTAGTTTGAAATTCCAATTTAAAAATATGAAACTATTTTGACTGTTGTAAAATAGTAAAATTGGAAATATTTCTCATCTTTTCTTCATTTTTCAGATGATATTTATTTATTTGATTAAAGAAAATTAATTTTCAAATCATTTGTTTTATTTGATTTATTCTGCTGTTGTTCTACTGTTTTTCTGTGTTATCTTATCAACATGAAGAAAATCACTTTTTTGAACTCACTTATTCTATTGGACTGTTCGAGAGTTTCGAGAATTCAATTTGTGCTCTCGGTTTGTCATTAACGGGAATTTCGTCCCACTAATTTCAAATTAAATCCACCACAACAAAGTCAATTGCTGCTCTCTCTCTCTCTCTTTTATCTTTTCCGCCTTTCCCCTCTTTGTTTTTCAAACTATAATTAATCACTCACTAATTGTATTTGGTGCTGCTGTAGTTTGAAATTCCAATTTAAAAATATGAAACTATTTTGACTGTTGTAAAATAGTAAAATTGGAAATATTTCTCATCTTTTCTTCATTTTTCAGATGATATTTATTTATTTGATTAAAGAAAATTAATTTTCAAATCATTTGTTTTATTTGATTTATTCTGCTGTTGTTCTACTGTTTTTCTGTGTTATCTTATCAACATGAAGAAAATCACTTTTTTGAACTCACTTATTCTATTGGACTGTTCGAGAGTTTCGAGAATTCAATTTGTGCTCTCGGTTTGTCATTAACGGGAATTTCGTCCCACTAATTTCAAATTAAATCCACCACAACAAAGTCAATTGCTGCTCTCTCTCTCTCTCTTTTTATCTTTTCCGCCTTTCCCCTCTTTGTTTTTCAAACTATAATTAATCACTCACTAATTGTATTTGGTGCTGCTGTAGTTTGAAATTCCAATTTAAAAATATGAAACTATTTTGACTGTTGTAAAATAGTAAAATTGGAAATATTTCTCATCTTTTCTTCATTTTTCAGATGGTATTTATTTATTTGATTAAAGAAAATTAATTTTCAAATCATTTGTTTTATTTGATTTATTCTGCTGTTGTTCTACTGTTTTTCTGTGTTATCTTATCAACATGAAGAAAATCACTTTTTTGAACTCACTTATTCTATTGGACTGTTCGAGAGTTTCGAGAATTCAATTTGTGCTCTCGGTTTGTCATTAACGGGAATTTCGTCCCACTAATTTCAAATTAAATCCACCACAACAAAGTCAATTGCTGCTCTCTCTCTCTCTCTTTTATCTTTTCCGCCTTTCCCCTCTTTGTTTTTCAAACTATAATTAATCACTCACTAATTGTATTTGGTGCTGCTGTAGTTTGAAATTCCAATTTAAAAATATGAAACTATTTTGACTGTTGTAAAATAGTAAAATTGGAAATATTTCTCATCTTTTCTTCATTTTTCAGATGGTATTTATTTATTTGATTAAAGAAAATTAATTTTCAAATCATTTGTTTTATTTGATTTATTCTGCTGTTGTTCTACTGTTTTTCTGTGTTATCTTATCAACATGAAGAAAATCACTTTTTTGAACTCACTTATTCTATTGGACTGTTCGAGAGTTTCGAGAATTCAATTTGTGCTCTCGGTTTGTCATTAACGGGAATTTCGTCCCACTAATTTCAAATTAAATCCACCACAACAAAGTCAATTGCTGCTCTCTCTCTCTCTCTTTTTATCTTTTCCGCCTTTCCCCTCTTTGTTTTTCAAACTATAATTAATCACTCACTAATTGTATTTGGTGCTGCTGTAGTTTGAAATTCCAATTTAAAAATATGAAACTATTTTGACTGTTGTAAAATAGTAAAATTGGAAATATTTCTCATCTTTTCTTCATTTTTCAGATGATATTTATTTATTTGATTAAAGAAAATTAATTTTCAAATCATTTGTTTTATTTGATTTATTCTGCTGTTGTTCTACTGTTTTTCTGTGTTATCTTATCAACATGAAGAAAATCACTTTTTTGAACTCACTTATTCTATTGGACTGTTCGAGAGTTTCGAGAATTCAATTTGTGCTCTCGGTTTGTCATTAACGGGAATTTCGTCCCACTAATTTCAAATTAAATCCACCACAACAAAGTCAATTGCTGCTCTCTCTCTCTCTCTTTTATCTTTTCCGCCTTTCCCCTCTTTGTTTTTCAAACTATAATTAATCACTCACTAATTGTATTTGGTGCTGCTGTAGTTTGAAATTCCAATTTAAAAATATGAAACTATTTTGACTGTTGTAAAATAGTAAAATTGGAAATATTTCTCATCTTTTCTTCATTTTTCAGATGGTATTTATTTATTTGATTAAAGAAAATTAATTTTCAAATCATTTGTTTTATTTGATTTATTCTGCTGTTGTTCTACTGTTTTTCTGTGTTATCTTATCAACATGAAGAAAATCACTTTTTTGAACTCACTTATTCTATTGGACTGTTCGAGAGTTTCGAGAATTCAATTTGTGCTCTCGGTTTGTCATTAACGGGAATTTCGTCCCACTAATTTCAAATTAAATCCACCACAACAAAGTCAATTGCTGCTCTCTCTCTCTCTTTTATCTTTTCCGCCTTTCCCCTCTTTGTTTTTCAAACTATAATTAATCACTCACTAATTGTATTTGGTGCTGCTGTAGTTTGAAATTCCAATTTAAAAATATGAAACTATTTTGACTGTTGTAAAATAGTAAAATTGGAAATATTTCTCATCTTTTTTCATTTTTCAGATGGTATTTATTTATTGATTAAAGAAAATTAATTTTCAAATCATTTGTTTTATTTGATTTATTCTGCTGTTGTTCTACTGTTTTTCTGTGTTATCTTATCAACATGAAGAAAATCACTTTTTTGAACTCACTTATTCTATTGGACTGTTCGAGAGTTTCGAGAATTCAATTTGTGCTCTCGGTTTGTCATTAACGGGAATTTCGTCCCACTAATTTCAAATTAAATCCACCACAACAAAGTCAATTGCTGCTCTCTCTCTCTCTCTTTTATCTTTTCCGCCTTTCCCCTCTTTGTTTTTCAAACTATAATTAATCACTCACTAATTGTATTTGGTGCTGCTGTAGTTTGAAATTCCAATTTAAAAATATGAAACTATTTTGACTGTTGTAAAATAGTAAAATTGGAAATATTTCTCATCTTTTCTTCATTTTTCAGATGGTATTTATTTATTTGATTAAAGAAAATTAATTTTCAAATCATTTGTTTTATTTGATTTATTCTGCTGTTGTTCTACTGTTTTTCTGTGTTATCTTATCAACATGAAGAAAATCACTTTTTTGAACTCACTTATTCTATTGGACTGTTCGAGAGTTTCGAGAATTCAATTTGTGCTCTCGGTTTGTCATTAACGGGAATTTCGTCCCACTAATTTCAAATTAAATCCACCACAACAAAGTCAATTGCTGCTCTCTCTCTCTCTTTTATCTTTTCCGCCTTTCCCCTCTTTGTTTTTCAAACTATAATTAATCACTCACTAATTGTATTTGGTGCTGCTGTAGTTTGAAATTCCAATTTAAAAATATGAAACTATTTTGACTGTTGTAAAATAGTAAAATTGGAAATATTTCTCATCTTTTCTTCATTTTTCAGATGGTATTTATTTATTTGATTAAAGAAAATTAATTTTCAATCATTTGTTTTATTTGATTTATTCTGCTGTTGTTCTACTGTTTTTCTGTGTTATCTTATCAACATGAAGAAAATCACTTTTTGTTGAACTCACTTATTCTATTGGACTGTTCGAGAGTTTCGAGAATTCAATTTGTGCTCTCGTTTGTCATTAACGGGAATTTCGTCCCACTAATTTCAAATTAAATCCACCACAACAAAGTCAATTGCTGCTCTCTCTCTCTCTCTTTTATCTTTTCCGCCTTTCCCCTCTTTGTTTTTTCAAACTATAATTAATCACTCACTAATTGTATTTGGTGCTGCTGTAGTTTGAAATTCCAATTTAAAAATATGAAACTATTTTGACTGTTGTAAAATAGTAAAATTGGAAATATTTCTCATCTTTTCTTCATTTTTCAGATGATTTATTTATTTGATTAAAGAAAATTAATTTTCAAATCATTTGTTTTATTTGATTTATTCTGCTGTTGTTCTACTGTTTTTTCTGTGTTATCTTATCAACATGAAGAAAATCACTTTTTTGAACTCACTTATTCTATTGGACTGTTCGAGAGTTTCGAGAATTCAATTTGTGCTCTCGGTTTGTCATTAACGGGAATTTCGTCCACTAATTTCAAATTAAATCCACCACAACAAAGTCAATTGCTGCTGCTCTTCTCTCTCTCTTTATCTTTTCCGCCTTTCCCCTCTTTGTTTTTCAAACTATAATTAATCACTCACTAATTGTATTTGGTGCTGCTGTAGTTTGAAATTCCAATTTAAAAATATGAAACTATTTTGACTGTTGTAAAATAGTAAAATTGGAAATATTTCTCATCTTTTTCTTCATTTTTCAGATGGTATTTATTATTTGATTAAAGAAAATTAATTTTCAAATCATTTGTTTTATTTGATTTATTCTGCTGTTGTTCTACTGTTTTTTCTGTGTTATCTTATTAACATGAAGAAAATCACTTTTTTGAACTCACTTTTAATGTCTCAACAATCCAATTTTTTTCTCAAAGAATAAATGCAAAATTCTCAAAAAAATAAGAAAATGCAAATTCTTCAAACCCATATTTAATTTTATTTACTTCAAATATAATAATTCTAAAATTCTTATAATTAAAATATTTTAATAATTTGTATTTTTTGGAAAAATGCCAACGCTTCTGACAAATTTTTGTGCATTAATTTTAATTTGTCAAATTATACTTTTGGCTTCTGCAAATCCATCGGCAGAAGCGCCTCAAAAAAGCTTGGCCAAAAAGCGTCTTAAAATCCTCGTCTATTCGCCCACTTTTGGATGGAGTCACATGCAATTTATGGGCTCAATTGCGGACACTTTGGTTGGGGCAGGCCATGACGTGGTAAATCGTATAAGAATCAAAAAATTGGACTTAAATTTTTGGAATTGAAAAATTTAATTTGATTTTAGAAAAAAATGAAAAATTTTATTTGAGTTTATTTCGAAAAATTTATAATTGCTCATTTAGATTTTTTAGTGTTTTATGTCTAAATTTTGATATTCAAAAATTTCAATAAATATATTGTGAATAAAATTTAAGCGAAATAATTAATTTTTAAAGGAAAATGCGATCAAAATACTTCCCACAAAATTTCACAAAATTTAGCACCTTTTTCGCGTTTTGATGAACAAAAGGGCCGAGGCATTGCCCAAGGAAGTGTTTAATGTGACCAATTTCCACAATTTTTTGCCAAATTTTGTTCAAACGAGCGGCAAATTAGACATCAACAAATTGGACGACTTCAAAGAGCCATTCGACGGCAAAAGTTTCAACACTTTTCTCTTTCAATCGGTTTGATCAGATGAAAAATAACAAATTTTTATTAAAACAAAAATTACAGAAATTAACCGAACAATTTGGTAAAATTCTATGCGAAATTTGCCGAGGTAATTAGTGGAAATACTAATTGATTAATTAGTTATTTAATTTTTCATTCCACCACTTTTAGAACTCGTAAATGATGTTGAGCTGCTCCGCCGTCTTCAAGCAGAACACTTTGACGTCATACTTGCCGAACTTTATGATCCGTGCCCCATGGCACTTTTCCATCGGATTGGCGCCAAAACGAAACTTGGCACTTTAGCGTTGCCGTTGTACCAAATGACTGTCCGTCCATTTGGTATACCAACGCTGAGCAGTTACGTGACAAGTGAGTGAATGTGCCAAAGGGGAGGGAATTTAATTAATAAATTTAATCAATTTGGTTATTTATAATTTAGAATAAAATACTTTTATTTAAAAATATTACATAAAAAAGTACAAAAAAAAATTGTTAAAAAGATGTGATCACACCAATGAATGGAGGTCACAAAATGAATTTTGTGGAACGATTTGTGAATTTTGTCAACGATTTGTGCGATTGGTTGTTTTTGTCGGATTTGGTGGTTTCATATGAGGTCAGCACAAAAATAAAAATGTCAATTTATATTTAATTTAAAATAAAACAAATTGATCTTTTAGCAGCAAGTTATTGCTGAAGCATTTGGCCAAAATTTCCCCCCGCTGAAACAAATTATGCGCAATGTTTCCCTGCTGTTTACAAATTCAAATCAAGTCGGAAAACAATGGCAAAATTGTCGGAAAATTAATTTTTTAGTTCTTTGAAATGCCGAGACCAATTTCGAACAAAATTATAAACATTGGAGGAATCGTGGAAATGAAAGTGAAAGAATTGGAACCGGTAAATTATGGGATAAAACAATTTTTAAAAATTGAAATGAATTCTTAAGGGAATTAAAGTCATCGTGGACAATTCCCTGGATGGCACAGTGATTGTTTCCTTCGGCACTTTTGCCGATATTAACTCAATGAAAAGGGAAATGAAAATGGCATTTTTGGAAGCATTTGCCCGCTTTCCGAACTATGAATTTATATGGAAAGTTGAATTGTCCGATGAAGATGCCAAAGTGTTTGCCAAGTACAAAAATGTACACCCCGTGAAATGGATGGACCAGAAATCGTTGCTTAGTGAGTTAAAAAAACGAAAAAATTTGAAATTCCGTTAATCTTTGATCACTTAGTAATAAGTGCATTAAAATTAAATGCACTTAATTTCTGAGGCCTAAATTTTTCATACTTGGCAATGCCTAAGTTCTTGGTATCAAACGAAAGAAAGTCTACAGAAGTTTTTTATATAGCGAATTTCACGGAAATGGTGAATTCCTGATTTTCTACATTTGTTATTTTCTTGTATTTCTAAATCCCAGAGACATTGCGCTTTCGTTTGTTACCAAGAATTTTTTTTAATTTTAATCATTTTCTCAACAAAAAGCACTAAAATTTCAAAAATGTTTCACGTCGGCGCCTATCGGCACCGCCGGGTCACCATTTTAGCATATTTTTTTTGAAATTTGGACATAAAAATGACAAAATAAAAACCGCTAGAAATGTCTGTTTTTGCTCTCCGGCGCTGAAATTTTTAAAATAACACTGGACAAATAAGAAAAAATTATGTGCCAAGAAACTTAGGATGGCCACTGATTGGACGCGTAATTAGAATTGAGCCGAAATTTGTTAATTTTATATCAATTAGTGCACTATAATTAATTATCCTCATAGAAAATTTTCCTTTAATTTGAAATAATCAATTTCAAAGTGCACCCCAAAATGCGCGCCTTCGTCTCCCACTGCGGTTTGAACAGTGTCAGTGAGGCAATCCAATTTGGAGTGCCAATTTTGGCCATTCCGCTGCTTGGCGACCAACTGTACAATGCCATTATGGCACGTGTAAAAGGCATTGCCGTCCAATTGGACATTGGCCAACTCAACGGGGAGGGGGCCGAACAGCTGCTGGTCGATGGAATTGACAAGGCTAATTAGCACCAGCTAATTATGTCTTTAATAAGTTTAATTGCTTTGCAGGTACTAAACGACCCTTCTTATAGCCAAAATGTCAAATTATTGAAACGAAAGTTCGCTTCGGCCCCTTTTGGGGCCAAGGAAAAGGTGATCCGATGGGTGGAATTCGCAGCCGAATTCCCCGATCTGAACGAGTTGAATTTGCCGTGGGAAGAAGAGCTCGGCACATTGGCCTATTATTCTGTGGACATCCTTCTGTCCATTGCTGCAATGTTGGGAATATTTGCTTGGATTCTTTTCAAATTGGCAAAATTTTTGGCAAGAAAATATTTGATTTCTGTCGGAAAGGGAGGGCAAAAGATGAAAATGAATTAATTGATTATTTTGATAAAATTTTTGTTTGTATTTGTTATGTTCTTTTTTGAAATTAAAAAAATAAAATGCAAATGCAAAAAAAATATTTGCATTTTAACAGGAAAATTAATTAATTAATTATGTGTCGAAGTAGCAAAGGATAAAAGAAAGTAAATGAATAATGAACAGAAAAAACAAGTTAGAAAAGGTTGTATATAATGAACAGAAAAAACAAGTTAGAAAAGGTTGTATTTTCCAAAAAATGATATAAGATTTGCAGATTTGTGATCAACAGGGATGCCAAAAATATGCACGAAAAGTAGACAAAATATGCGCATAAATATGCAAATAAAATCATGAAATATGCACAAAAATCGCAAAATATGCACAAAAATCGCAAAATATGCACCAAATATGCACAAAAAACTTAAAAATTAGGGGTGCAAATTAATTTAAAAATTTTTTTTTTCTCATAGAGTTTATCGGTTGTTTTTGCAATTACAGATCACAGATCAAAATTTCTCGATTTACGGCAGTGAGGCTTCCTGTTTACCCACTCGCACATCCATTCAGATTTGGATTTAATTTTGGGCATAATAAAAATTTTTTCCTAAGAGATATTAAAATCGGAAAATATTTGACGAAAAATGGCAAAATATGCAAAAAATCTGAAAATATGCACAAAAAATGGCAAAATATGCATGAAATATGCATAAACCCAAAATATGCAAATAAAAGTCCCGATTTTTATACGCAAACACAAAAAAGAAAGTGTTTTTCCTACTATTTAGAGCATGGAGAAGCCAGGAAAAAAAATATGCATTTGCATATTTTTGGCATCCCTGGTGATCAATATAAAACAGTTTTTTTTCGTTTTTGTCCAAAATAGTATTATGAGAATGGCTTTAGTTTTCGATTTTGAGTTTATGAGGCATCGGCAATATATTTGATCTTCGACCATCGCCGAGTCTTTTTCAAAAGCGTATTCGAATCTATCTATCCGTCCGACAAGAATAATGAAGCGCCTCTTTTTGACTTAACCTCAATAAATTCAATAAGCTCCTTATTTTTAGCCTATGAATTGGCTGAACTGCTTGAACTATGCCATTCTCACGTGCTGAGTCGATCCTAAAAAAGTATCAATGATAATGAATAATTAAATTTAATAATTGTTAATAAAAATATTTTGAAATATAGATATCATTTTTCTTTTCATTAGTCCGAATGTATTTTCTCCAACTTGATTCATTTCCAATTATAAAAATAGTGTTAGTCAGCTTTTTGGAGAAGCATTTTTCGACTTCAAGTGCAGGTGATGGATCAACTTTATTTTTTGTGGGCGCAAAAACAATTTTTATTTCAAATCCGGATTTGTGGCCTTCCAAATAATCAAGTAAGAGCAAGAGAAAAATAAAGCTAATAAAAAATATTTTCATTTTTTATGTCAATATATGACAAGAATGATTTTAACACTGAAGGGGGCGATATTTTATAAATTGAAAATTTTTGGCAAATAATATTGACAGCATTGATTATCATTTCTGATGTAATAATAATATTTCATGTTTAAAATAATTTTTATTATCTGCTTAAATATTATTCCATTGAATTATAACTAATCTAATTATTCATTATCATTGATACTTTTTTAGGATCGACCTAGCACCCATTCTCATCCTCTGAGGATCAAAAAATTTTGCCTAAGGGATGAAAAGAGAACACTGCAATAATTGAAATAAATGGTTTAATTTTGGATTTCTATTCTAGGTCCGTATCAATTTGTTTTCTTTCATTTTCACTATTCATAATCATACACAATAGGCGATAGATAATGCGTTCATTATGCATAAATTAAATCAAAATTTTCGGAGAGAGTTTTAACATACCTATTTATAAACTATTTTAAATTTAATCAATCATATTAAATAGTAAACAATTAATTTTCATAATTTACTTGTATTTTTCTATATTTGTTTTTCTATTAAAATAAATTTAATAAATATATCAATTATATTTTTCTCTTTAAATTTCATCAATAATTTTTTTTTAAATTAATTTATTCTTTTTTATATTCATTTATTATTTTTAATTTGATATTTTAAATTTTGGCGATATGATTTTAATGTTGCCAACAACCAGAAAAAACGGAAGATTTCCCGTTGATGTGGCCAACAACCGGAATATTTCACGTTTCATGTTGCCAACAACCGGAAAAAACAACCGGAAGATTTCACGTTAAGGTTGCCAACAACCGGGAGATTTCCCATTTCATGTTGCAACAACCGGAATATTTCACGTTTCATGTTGCCACAACCGGGAGATTTTCATTTGATGTTGCCATGATTTTCCGTTTAATGTTGCCAACTACCGAAAAAACAACCTGAAGATTTCACGTTTCATGTTGCCAACAACCGGAAAAAACAACCGTAAGATTTCCCATTTCATGTTGCCAACAACCGGAAAAAACAACCGGAATATTTCACGTTTCATGCTGCCACAACCGGGAGATTTTCATTTAATGTTCCCATGATTAAACGAAATTTTGCGACCAATAATTCAATTTAGAGAAGAAAAAAAATTGAGATTTGTGAACCAAGCAAAATCCTCCATTATATTTTTGGGTATTTGACTGTCCTCACCAAAGCCTTTTGGTCCCTTTTATCACCTTTCCCTTTCTTATTATCACTATTTCATTTCCTTTATCACATTCTCGTGTCATTTGTATTCCTTCTCTTACCTTCTCAAATCATTAGAACCTTTTCTTTGTCTGCACAGGGATAAGCATACGGAATTTCGGTTTCCGAAAAATTGGACGTCGGTTTTTGGTAAAAAGTCGGAAATTTTTTTTAAATGCGCCGCGAAAAATTCCTTTCCCAAAACGTTCTAAAACAGTTTTTGATGAAAACCACTGAATAATTTTTTTAATGAAAAAACAGTTTTTGATTTCACCTTTCACTTTTTGGGCAACGGGGAAAAAATCGGCGATAAGAGTAAATAGGTCAACAGAAGGCAAAATTGGGGATCAACAAAAAATGGACGCAGAAAAAGAGAAGGAGAAGAAGGAAAAAGGAGGGGGGCGCCGTGATTAAATAGCCCCCGAGCAGAATATGCAAAAACACGTGAATAAGGAGAAAAGTGGGCATTTTTGAGAGACAAAGGGAAAAAGGCATCGCTGAATATGTTGGGGGGAATCAGAGTACAGAAAATGGATGAAAAGAGGGGATGGCGGGCAAAAAGATAATGGTAAACATTTTGAGAAAAGGATGTCCAATCGGGCCGGACAAAAGGAATTTGAAAATGTGAATGAATGTGAAAAATGCAAATGGAGCGACGAAAGATGGAGAAAATGCAGATGTGAAATGGTGGACAAATTGGATAATGAGAAATGAAATTGAAAATGATGATTTAAATAAAAAGGAGAAAAATGGGAAGAAAAGGAGAAAAAGGCCAGATTGGCGGGGATTTCGTCATCTCTCCGATCTTCTGCTCCGTCCGACCGACCAACGGGAATGTTCCCGATCATCAATGGTACCACGGCTTCTTCTTCTTCGGGCCCGAGACTCGTGGGGGTGCAGTAAACCATGCGCCTGGGGTGACCCATCGGTTCTCCTCCCTCATCGATTTTACGGGCATTGTAGTGCCCGCCCGAGCCCCGGGTAAAGGACAATTGGCCCGATCCTTCACCCCAACTCTCGTCATTTACTTTTTTCTTAATTCGTTTCGCCAATTAATATCGTTTAATATTTGTTAAAATTCTCTTTACTAAAGTTAAAATTTTCTACAAAAAATATCAAAATATCCTTTTATTTACTTAAAAATTTCGGGTGAGGTAGTTCTTGGAGGGGGTACCAGTAAGGAAAATCGAAATTTTTCACCAAAAAATATAATTTTTTCCTTAAAAATTTCGGGTGTGGAGGGGCCTTGGGGGGGGGGGTACGTACCCCGCGTACCCCCCTGGGACCGTCCCTGCCTCGGTATTCCGAGTTCTGAAATTTTTGTGGGCCTCGGAATGCAATCCCTGCCACATACAACAAAATAGCTTAAAATTTTTTTAACTGATGCTCGTTGGGCCTTGAGCAAGCCATTGGAAATTGGTTCATTAGTTATCAATTTGGACATTTTTTAAAACATCTGAGTAAATTAAAAAAAAAAATTTACAGCTGAAATGAAAACCGAAAGTAATATGGCAATTCGGCAATGTATTTTGGAGACATGCCATTTTTTGTTTTTAAACTTTTATATAATTGCCATTTGCTTACTCGCAAATTGCGGACTTAAGTTTCCGTTTAATTTTTATAAAATGACCAATTTGATTCATCTTCAACAGAGCTCTAGGGGATCACATCAAAAAATATGTTAAAAGGGATGCTTAAAGAATTTCAGCGATTGTAATATTTCGTTGCTGATTGTGAGTATGTAAAAGCGCCTGCAAATGGCATTAGAGGGAATGGTCTTAAGCGTAAATCTCTCTATGTTGATTAAGACAACAATTTGCGTCAAATTTTGAAAAATTAGAGCAGAAAGCAGCAGCAGAAAATCCCAGTCTATATCTCAGAGCGTCATCATTTTTAGGACAACTTAAAATTCGTGAGGTAAAAAGCTGCCCAAAACCCCTCGGTGCAGTCTGAAATAACCAATTAAGCTTTAATTTTAATTCATACGATCCTTTTAACCTTAAAAGTCCCATCAATTGCTATCTCGTTACGGTAACGATCAAGCATTTCAATTGCACTTTGTGTTGAAAAAACTATGATTTTACGCATTTGGCCACCAATGTTGACATTTTCATTTGTTATCACATTTGCCTCCAAATGTTGAGGAATGACCATTTCAAGTGGATTTATGCTGTCCAGTCCTTGAAAATAGCATTTGGGGAATTACATTTAGGCACTCATGTATGGGAAACGAGAAATTTTGACGTCCATTAAAAATTTTTTACGGTGATCACTGATCAGACACTCCAAAATCACTATGAATATCAAAAATTTTGGAAATGTCATGAAAAAAGACATTTATTGTGCCCATACGACCCCAGCGTACAAACGCGAGCGCCTAAATGAACCCCACTAATCCTTTCCTCTGTCTCCGTGTTGTTCTTGGGCGCTGCGCCTTGCGGAACGAAAGACTTTGGCCATGGCACTGCCAGAAGGAGCATTAACTCGAACTTCTTCACTCAATGCAGCCCTCGCAGCATCAACCGCGTCTCTTGTCTGTATTGGGTTATTGGCTCTTGCAGATTGTTTCAACTGTTCGATGGCGGAACGAATCTGAGATTAAGAAATTCAAAAAGAAATTGGCAACTATTTGACATATTCTTTGTCGGGTTCGGCAATGTGAGAGTGTTGATCATTTTTTAGCAGTCCAAATTTAAACCGAATGCCATTTTGCTCTTGCCAAGGAGCATGGACATGTATGCGACCCGCGCAGTAGGGTGGCCTCTGACCAAAGAAAAATCCATTCGATTTTATTTTGTTACTCACTTTAACACACTTCCAATATTCAACATTATCAACTAAGGCTGAATTGCGCTCGAATTGGTACTCAAACCCATCACGTGCAAGAAGTGAGGCACCTCGCTTTGACTTAAATTCGATGAATTGAATTAATTCTTGGTTAGCCGCTTCTTCATTCCCAGATGAAGATGAAAGCAATTGACCCTCTTCGTCGGATGATGAGTTATTTTCTTGCATTTTATTAGGAAAATGAAGGGAGTAATCATAAGAATGACCGCTGGTTGCCTTCTCTTCATTCCTTTTTATTTGTTTGCCAAATATTTTTATCAGAAATGACCCACACCACAATTGGAGGGCCGAGAGGGTTAAAGGTTATTCTCATCACCGAACCGATTTCCATGGCAAAGTAATTGCTTTGAATGTAAACAAATTGTTAGAAAGACTGATATTTTAATAATATTTATGTGTTTAAAATACTATGTTAAATTGACACAAAACTAACAATTTTTAGAATTTTTCAAATACATAACTTTATTTAAAAAAAAATAGTTTTCACTAATAAATAATTCTTTATTTTATTTCAGTGACGAAAGGTTCAGTGACGAAAACTTTAGTGACGAAAGGTTCGGCCACCGAAAACACTGAATGCTTTCAAATTAAAGTTTGCTTTAATTTTTAAAAGACTAATTATTTTGGATCCAGGGGGTTTTTTATTTATAAGACTTTTTTAAAAAGATATCAGTCGTGAGGAATGAGTTTCCGATGTATGTTCGGCGTAATTGATATGATTCTGGCGCCCATTACGACCAGTTCCGAATCGCTAACCCAATCTGTAACAAAAAACGGAATTCTAGAAATCATAGTTTTAGGTTTTTGTTAGAATGGCTAGGGATTCGGAATTGATTAAAATGGATGTCAGACTCATGAGCGACCCCCGAACATCCAGCAGAAACTCAGTTTTATGATTTTTTGATTTAGAAAAATTTTGCTAACCAAAGGGTCTGTGCCCCTTTGGTTTTATGAAATTTTTAATTTTACACGTAAATTTTCACGCTAAAAATTACCCTATAAAAATAAAGAAATATTCATGGGGATGACAAAATTAGAAGTAAAAATCAATTTGTACATCATATTGATTTAGCGATGCATTTTTATGATTTTGAATAATAATTTAATAAATTGTTAATTCATTTTTTCTATAAAGGAACATAATTACGAATTTGTTTTATTTAAGAAAAATGAAAATTGTTTTATGGCTTCTTTTATTTACTTTTTATTCAAAAATTGATAAATCGCATTCGGATGATGACAATGCCAAATGTCGCGGTATTTCAACTGATCAAATGAAAACATTTACATACAAATCGGACAAATGGGGCGAGCAAACGAAAGTCAAAATTTCTGAACCCCTACAAGAAAAAGAAGCTGGGAAGAAAGCTAAAGTAAGGGCAGCTGATTAAGGCCATTGACGCCATTTCCTTTTTGGGATTAGTAAAATTTGTTGTAAAATTTGAAAAATCGTAATTCCCGCTAACCAAACATCCATTTTTGGATTGCTATGAGATTTGGTAATTTTAGCATTTTTTTAATTTTAAGTTTAACATCTTTAATACCTCATCATCGTCCTCGTCGAATTTTCATAAATTCTGAAATATTAAAAAGTGGCAAAAATTCCAAAATCTCCAATATTCGTCTTTTTTTGGCAAATATAGTTTCAATGATATGAATTCTTTATAACTCACTATAAATATTGTTAGTGGACCTTTCGTAATGATAAAATACTATCCATAGAAAAGACAGGTAAAAATCATAGTGATCATTCCTTGATTATAGAAATACATAAAAAATTTGGGAAAAATAATTAAAGTTTGCAAATAAATTTATTATGATTAGAGACGGTTTAGGTTTTTACCTATTTTTTACGGATATTACTTGGTGTGAGAAGCCCGAAAATCACAATTTTCCCAAACATTTTTTGATTTAGAGCTACTTTTTAGCATCTAAAAACACTTAAAACGGGTGGGGAGGGTTAGCACCTATTTTGGCATTTGCAAATTTTTAGCAATTATTTTGGCATTTATCAAGAAATTTCATAGCAAAAAAGCAATAAAATGAAAAATACACCACCTAAGAATCGGTCCCAAAATTTAAGAAAATACACTCCTAAGCAATTAGAAATTTTCTAAAAATATGTACAACTTTTTTTTCTTTATTTTCTTGACAAGTTGCTATTGTGCGGGTGAAATTGGTTTAAAAAATGAATCACTTTTTGAATTTTTGGATTTTTCCAATTTTGAACAATTATTTTCGCAACTATTTTACACTTTATTAGCACCTATTTCAATATTTTTAGAACCTGAAAATCAGGTCTCTATTTATGTTCATGCCAAATAAAAAGAAAGCTTTAAAACTTTTAAAAAAGCATGAAAAATACAATGTTTTACAAATAAACGCTTTATTATTTGCCAAAATTTTTTTTATTGCTATTTAAACCACTTTTGCGGTTCGCTTTTTCTAAAAACTTTTCGGGGCAGGGGCGGTCGTCCGGCGGTGCCAATAGGCGCCGCCGGGAGAAATTTAAAAAATTTCCTTCTGATTTGTTAACATATTTTATTCAAAAAAGGACCAAATTTTGTGATTTTAGCTAATATGTTTACAGAATGTGAATCAAAAATGTTCAAATTTTCAAAAAATATATGGTTAAATTCTTCTAAATTTCTCATGGGGATATTGTAAAAAATTAAGTTTTTTTAATAAAATTCTATTAAAATAATGATAGTTATTATTTATGATAAAATAACAGTTTTCAATAAAATATTTAAAAAGTTTAAAAGAGTTAGCTATGAGGAAGGAGGATTGAACCTGAGAACGAATGCACTGAATCCAAGAGACTAACCACTAAGCCACATGAACATCAAAATCTCTTTTTAAAATTGATTTAATTTAAATAAAAATTTCCTACAACCTTGGTCAACAATTTGATCCAGAACCCTATTCTTACCAGTGTATTTTTGATATCCGGGTATCCGGACCTACCGGGTCGGGTACCGGGTATTGGATTTTCAAAAAACTGGGCTCGGGTATTAAATAACCGGGCGTGCGGGTCGGATACCCGGGCCCGGCCAGCCCCACTCTAAACTATGTTTAATTAAGCGCGTCAGCACCCATTTTAAATATGCATTAAGAAATTTACAGGTTTACATTGGTTTTACCGATCAAAATGGAAATTCACCCCACAAAAACAAATGTGTTGTCATCAAAATTTATGATGAAAGGAACAAGCAACATTATGATAATAACATAAGATTTTTTAATTTGTTGAACGAAAATGGCCGGATGAATGGACACATTGTCAGCTTAATAGACCAGTAAATTTGAAATTCAAAAAATCAAATTAAAATAATTAAAGGAATATAATTAAAAAAATAAAATAGGATGCCTTTTAAGCACAAAAAAAATCACAAAATGTGCACCTAAAGGCAGGAAAAAA
>CP049711.1:5069108-5084817 GCA_004148225.2 Heterodera glycines | reverse complement strand
TTTCTATGAAAATATTAAATTATTCGTTGAACACAATAAAAGAACCAAAATTAAATCTTTTTGTTTGCTTTTTCCACTAAAAACCGTTTAAAAAATTTTATTTACATATTTTGGAATTTTTTACCAGTTTAATACATACCTATTTTGTCTTTCTTGTACCTATTTAAATTTTTTCGCGATTATTCTTGCCTAAAATTTACATCCCTAATAATGATCATTTGGAAAAATTATTGTATAATTAAAATAATTTCTTTCTCTCACTAATCGTATTTAACATACCACCAATGGAGCATTTAATTGCACCATTTGTAATTAACACCGAAAACGTGAGGCCATTGCATTCGAATTGTCATTAAAGAATTCCCAAACGGTGGCACGCTTAAGGCAAAAATTAAAATGGAAACTTGAATTTTGTCATTAATAATTTGGAATTTGCTTGCTTTATTCAGGCACTTTAATAGACTTCTTATATGAATAAGTTTTCGAAGCCTTTAAAAAGTGTCTGATATATTCTGATTTCGATTGATGTGATAAATAAAATTAGAAAAACCCAAAATTGTTCTGGCTGTATTCAGTCATTTTTTGTATTAATGTAATACGGTTGAATCACTTTTTTAAATGAATAAATTTAAACGTGTTCATGTGTTTTCAACAGTGATCGAGTTTGAGATTAAGTGATTTGACAGTAAACAACTCGCCTTTTCTCACTGTCAGCGCGTGATTTACAACAGTGAATGAATTCCACCGTAATTCCTTTAGACAGTATCCAGAAAATGTAAAACTCCCAAATTTTAATTTCCATATTGGAATTAAATAATTTTTGTTTTATTAAAGACAGAAGTGAGTGAAGTAATTAGAATTGTCTGGCTGCAACCTGGTCATTCATTTTTAATAAGGAAAAGTAGATCACGGAATTTTGAAAAACCCGGACCAGGACCCGAATTTCGAGTGCCCAATCACTGTCAAGAACACTCAGTACCAATTTAACAATGCTAATTTTTATAAATGGATTAATTTCTCAGTTTTGTCAAAAAGTCAACTCACAGTAAGGGTAAATTGCGCGCACGCAAAGAAAGGATCCATCTCGACGACCCATCCGTGGGAAGATAAAATTCAAAGAATGGCAGTAAATGTCCAAACACAAGAAGGCCAGAAAAGCTGTATGCATTAAGGATTAATGAGTTATTTCATGCAAATAATGTCTGCTCTTTACTTGGTCATTTGCATTAAAAGATCAACGCACTCCCGGTGTGCCGGGATTCTCGGGATTACAGCATAAAACAGCGGTGAGCTTTGCCATAAAATTTTAATTTCCATATTGGAATTAAATAATTTTTGTTTTATTAAAGACAGAAGTGAGTGAAGTAATTAGAATTGTTCTGGCTGCAATCTGGTCATTCATTTTTAATAAGGAAAAGTTGATCACGGAATTTTGAAAAACCCGGACCAGGACCCGAATTTCGAGTGCCCAATCACTGTCAAGAACACTCAGTACCAATTTAACAATGCTAATTTTTATAAATGGATTAATTTCTCAGTTTTGTCAAAAAGTCAACTCACAGTAAGGGTAAATTGCGCGCACGCAAAGAAAGGATCCATCTCGACGACCCATCCGTGGGAAGATAAAATTCAAAGAATGGCAGTAAATGTCCAAACACAAGAAGGCCAGAAAAGCTGTATGCATTAAGGATTAATGAGTTATTTCATGCAAACAATGTCTGCTCTTTACTTGGTCATTTGCATTAAAAGATCAACACACTCCCGGTGTGCCGGGATTCTCGGGATTACAGCATAAAACAGCGGTGAGCTTTGCCATAAGCATAAAGGGCGGTTTCCTCGCGCATATCGACCGACTGAATTGAAATTAAAAGTTAATTGATTGCTTTTCATAAGTATTCTTTATTCTAACTTTGCTTTTCCAAATTTTTGAAGGTTTCGAACTGAGTAATAAATGGAAGAATTGAGAATTTGTGGGGAGAACGAATTTGCGACAAAAGGGACCAGGGACAAAGGACACAAATTCATTTTCTTAAAAGATCATGAAAAGTAAAAAAAAGAATTTAAGCAAAATTGTGCTTTATCAAAATATCAAAAATACAACATTTTTTAATAATTAAAAATCCTTTTTTTGGGAGATATAACCAAGCGAATAATTTTGATAATAAGCGGTGAAAATGACCGATTAAAATAAAAGAATAATAATAACGAATTATGAAAATGAGAAAAAAAGTGTAAAGCTTGGAATATTTTACCACCTCGATGGCGGGGAACACGTGACATCTAACAATTTGTATTCGTTTGGTTTTCATTTTATTATGGAATTTGATTTGGTACTGAGTGTTCTTGACAGTGATTGGGCACTCGAAATTCGGGTCCTGGTCCGGGTTTTTCATAATTCCGTGATCTACTTTTCCTTATTAAAAATGAATGACCAGATTGCAGCCAGAACAATTCTAATTACTTCACTCACTTCTGTCTTTAATAAAACAAAAATTATTTAATTCCAATATGGAAATTAAAATTTTATGGCAAAGCTCACCGCTGTTTTATGCTGTAATCCCGAGAATCCCGGCACACCGGGAGTGCGTTGATCTTTTAATGCAAATGACCAAGTAAAGAGCAGACATTATTTGCATGAAATAACTCATTAATCCTTAATGCATACAGCTTTTCTGGCCTTCTTGTGTTTGGACATTTACTGCCATTCTTTGAATTTTATCTTCCCACGGATGGGTCGTCGAGATGGATCCTTTCTTTGCGTGCGCGCAATTTACCCTTACTGTGAGTTGACTTTTTGACAAAACTGAGAAATTAATCCATTTATAAAAATTAGCATTGTTAAATTGGTACTGAGTGTTCTTGACAGTGATTGGGCACTCGAAATTCGGGTCCTGGTCCGGGTTTTTCAAAATTCCGTGATCTACTTTTCCTTATTAAAAATGAATGACCAGGTTGCAGCCAGAACAATTCTAATTACTTCACTCACTTCTGTCTTTAATAAAACAAAAATTATTTAATTCCAATATGGAAATTAAAATTTGGGAGTTTTACATTTTCTGGATACTGTCTAAAGGAATTACGGTGGAATTCATTCACTGTTGTAAATCACGCGCTGACAGTGAGAAAAGGCGTTGTTTACTGTCAAATCACTTAATCTCAAACTCAATCACTGTTGAAAACACATGAACACGTTTAAATTTATTCATTTAAAAAAGTGATTCAACCGTAATACATTAATACAAAAAATGACTGAATACAGCCAGAACAATTTTGGGTTTTTCTAATTTTATTTATCACATCAATCGAAATCAGAATATATCAGACACTTTTTAAAGGCTTCGAAAACTTATTCATATAAGAAGTCTATTAAAGTGCCTGAATAAAGCAAGCAAATTCCAAATTATTAATGACAAAATTCAAGTTTCCATTTTAATTTTTGCCTTAAGCGTGCCACCGTTTGGGAATTCTTTAATGACAATTCGAATGCAATGGCCTCACGTTTTCGGTGTTAATTACAAATGGTGCAATTAAATGCTCCATTGGTGGTATGTTAAATACGATTAGTGAGAGAAAGAAATTATTTTAATTATACAATAATTTTTCCAAATGATCATTATTAGGGATGTAAATTTTAGGCAAGAAAAATCGCGAAAAAATTTAAATAGGTACAAGAAAGACAAAATAGGTATGTATTAAACTGGTAAAAAATTCCAAAATATGTAAATAAAATTTTTTAAACGGTTTTTAGTGGAAAAAGCAAACAAAAAGATTTAATTTTGGTTCTTTTATTGTGTTCAACGAATAATTTAATATTTTCATAGAAAATTAGACATTTTAAAATTAAAAATCTATCAGAAAAAAAGTAATAATAACTTTTGGGGATGAATTTTCCAGAAAATTGTTCAATTTCTGAGGTGTTTATTTTTTGAAATTTTTTCGTGTCGATTCTTAGTCACCGTAGAAGCCCCTAACCAAGTGGAAAATATTTTGTCTCTTGCTTATCTGTGCGTAATAAATGCGCAAAAATTTTAGATAATTACCAAAATTTACAGCTCTAATCAATAATATTTTTTGAAAATTTAAAAAAGTGCTTTCATTTTTAAGATTGAATCTGGAGAAGTTCCGCCTGCCGTTGATCCAACTCCACATGACAATCCGTCCACCGATTCTCCGCCATCTTTGGGTGGCCTCTGATTTGCAGAAACAGTGGCGTTTGAACAGATTCGATCAGCATTAGCGCAAGTAGGAAAAATTCATAATCAGAATATGTAAAATATAATTAAGGAATTAGCCATTGACATTTTTTGGCATCTTTTTGACGATTTATGTTTTCGCCTGCGTGAATTTGTGCCTTTTTCAACCTGCCCTAATTCTAAAAAATCGTTTTTTTGAATAAAAATTTCGTTATTCCCATTTGCTTGATAACAAAAATTTTGAAATTTTTCTTTGAATTCGTCGCTTAAATTTCGGAAAATTCTGAGTGTATTTACTTTTTATGTGCCTCGTGCCGTTCATTTTGTGCATTTTCAAAATCTTATTTTTTGACATTTTAGATTGAATCTGGTGAGGTGCCGTCTGACGTCTTTGATTGGTCAGAAATAGTGCCGTTGCCGTAACTCAAACAAAACAAACGCTAATTTTTGTCTAACATTCACCAGAGCTCTTAATTTTCAATTTACAAGCATTTTTCTCATTTAATTATTATTTTTTCATTTTCTATTGCAGTCTAAAAAAGCAAAAATTCTGAAAGAATTCTTCCTAATATAATTTTTTATCAAAAGATTTTGCCCCAATTAAATAATCAAAATATGAATAATAAGGTTGAAATTTATTGTCAGATAATTTTAAATTTTCCTTTTCCCCCAATTCTCATCAGTATTTTTAAACATTCTACCACAATATGTCACTTTTTCTCAAAATTTGTTAAATTCTTTTATCATTGTGATTTAAAATTCATTCAATTCGTTTTGTTTTTTCCCTCCCCTCTTTTTTTGTTGACCAATGCAAATTCCATTCTTTTAATCGCCATCAAAAAAGTCAGTTATCACTGACAACAGACAGCAGCAGATTAACTGCAGTCAATCTTTTTTTTAATTTCATTTTCCATTCGTTTTTTTTGAAGTGCCGGCGACGACTTTTTCTTAAATCCTCCACCTTGGCTTTTATTTTTGTTAATTATTTATAATTTTTCTAAAACCTAATATTACTAGTTTCATTTGTAACCAATAATTGTCGTTTTTTGGCCTAAAAAACTAGTAAATTAAAAAAAACTCATGTTTGTCTTTCTTGGCTATTTCAGATCTATTTTTAACTTACTTTTCTTAAATTCTTTTTTGAGATTTCATTTATTTCCAAACCATGTAAAATTGCATAGAAATGTCAATCTTTTTTTTAATTAATTGATTAAAAAGGTAAAAACCTTTAAATTTGGGCCTTGTTGTACAGCGTTGTACATTTGTCATGGTGGCAATTTTACACATTTATATGCCATTTCAGGGCTAACGGAAAGTGATTGATTTTTTCGACCAAAAAATTCCGTAATTTCTCCCACGCCGATCTCAAGTCAATCATTTGGGTTTTTCATAATTTTCAAAATCGACTAGTTTTCCGGTAGCACCGCATTTTTAATTTTTTGGTGTTTTTGATGCTTTTCCTTTTTTCAATTTGGTCATGTATTTCTTTGATTGAAGCGATACTACGAAAATTACATTGAAATAGAGTAGAGCGGTCCGGTAATATTCATTGGTATCGGAAAATAACTAAGTGTACAGAAATTTGAGCCAAATAAATGAATCATTTTATTCGGATTCCTATTCATTCACAGTGAAAATCTTTAATGGTTATTGTTAGTATCGATATACCGACGGTTCTATAAAAACCGTAATTACCGGCCGGGTACGGTACTGGTACGGTTACCGCTCTACTTTAATTTCAAATAAATTTTTCAGTTTTTGTCTTACATAGTATTTATGGAATTGCGATCATTTATTGCTATTTGGCTTTTTGTGATACTCTCCTTAAAAATTACAGTGACAAATTTATGTGTTAAAAATCATAGACTCAACGCCAAAATTATTTCGGAAATTTTTTTAATTTTTAAAGCTGTTCACAAAATGTAATAATACCCATTTATCTGCCAATTTCATTTCATTTATTATAAATACAATATTGTATAATGTTAAATTTTGTTTCTAATAAAATTTTGTCCCCTGGCCTTAAGCTAACAAACTTTATTATTTGCTATTTATTTTACAATGCAATTCGAACTGCATTGTTATGTGAATCCTGCCGTTGAAATGGTAAAATATTCTAACAGCTTTATAATTTTTTAAATTCTTATTTTCATAATTCGTCAAATTATTGTTTTTTCTCATTTGCTCAACATAGGTAAATAATGTAATTAGAAGTAAATGAAATCCGTACAAAAGGCAACTCGTCTAATAAAAAATTTTACAAAATAAGCCTTAGCTTAAGCCAAAGGCTAGGCTTAGCCGAAAGCTTAGGCCTAAGCTTAATCCAAAAATTTTGGCTTAGCCTAAGCCATTGTACGGTTTCCTTTCGTATGAATTGTTATACACCGTAATTAGTAGTTTATATGTGTTTTAAACCCTCAAAATATGTGCAAAAACTTTGCCAAAAAGGTCAAAATTGTTTTAAGTTCATTATTTCATTTTCCACCATATAAAAATTGTTTAAATTCTTTTTATGGTCCCATAAATTGAATTTTTCCTCCAACGAATCTTTCTTTTATATTATTTTTACTAAACAAGGCTAATACAAATCCTTAAATTTTTCGCTTTTTCATTTAGCGTGGTCCTTTCCGAGTTTTATTGTCCCCTTAAATGCCGTGCCGTCGTCGTCCCCTCCCTGTCGAACTTGTCAATGAATTTGTGTCCTTTGTCCCTGGTCCCTTTTGTCGCAAATTCGTTCTCCCCACAAATTCTCAATTCTTCCATTTATTACTCAGTTCGAAACGTTCAAAATTTGGAAAAGCAAAGTTAGAAATTTATAAATTAATAAAATAATTAATAAATTAAGACCGTAGATGTGCGTGAGGAAAGTGCCCTTTACGCATTTGCGCCAATATTTCCGCCGTTCTCAGCCATCATACCACGTTTACCGGACCACCGCGACGTTTTGGCACTTGCAATGCAAAGAAACTTGTAAAAATTTCATAACAACTCTCATTTTGGGCGAGTCTAGTCGCCTGAGGCATTTTGGGGTCGCTGATACGAATCTCACATTTATTTCAACGAACTCCGATTCTAACGATCCCGAAAATTCCGTTTTTTCTCGATATTTTTTTGCAAACCAAAGAATATCACTTGGCTTTCATAGTTTTAATAATCTGTACATTAAAGTAGAGTTGAGCGTAACGGGGACCAAAACACGGACAACTGAGTACCGAAGTCCCGATTTTGATCAATTTTGACGTACAGGGAAATCCCGGGTTTTCCGGCCAAAAATTCCCGGTTCCGGTTTTGCCCAAAATTTCCGTTCCCGCTCAACTCTACATTAACGAGAATATAGCGCCAACACCATTTTTATACATTTCAGGTTTCTGGAAAATCTGGCCATCGGCCGCTTATTGCCATTTTATGAGCTTTTGCATCCCAACGGAAATTCTCAGTGGATAATTTCGTTACGCGCACGAAATGTTCCCGATTCTGTATGTTTATCATTCTCTCACAATTACCACCAAAATGTGATCTATTAAGACAAAAAACTGTTCATTTTTTGGTGCCTAATTAGGGCGGGTTTGGTTTACTCCCTCCTTTTCTGCTTACTTTTCCTTGCTAAAAATGGTATTTTAACAAGTGCTACTCGAGAGTCTCGGGCTCGAGCTATTTTTTCATTTTCTATTGCAGTCTAAAAAAGCTGGAGTAATAAAATTTCTCAATATTTGTGTCACTCATAAATTGGGCTTTTATATAAATTGCTTAAAATGGTATGACAACTCTCGATGAAATTAATTATGGACCAAATTTCAGCCTGTTAAGCGTTGGAAAGAGTTTGATGAGCCTTGCTTTTTAAGTCTTGTGGTGTCGGGCAATTTGCTATGCTGTTTTGCCGAACTGAATTTGCGGGATTAATTCGGCAAATTCCACAATTTCTCCCACGCCGCTCTCAATAAATCATTTGGGTTTTTATAATTTCAAAAAGCATTTTTAATATTTTGGGTTTTTTGGTGCTTTACCTTTTTTCAATTTGGTCGTGTATTTCTTTGATTGTACCCGTGCTGTACTGGTGCGATGTTTATGGTAATCTTATTTTCGGTCATTTTTGCCGCTGTTTGAGCTTTGGCCTCCCAACGACAATTCCGGGGCCCGTAGAATAAGAAGGTGGTTAAATGACCGGGTCAAACGACCATGGTTATTTGACCTGGTCAAATGACCACGAAGTTGGTGGTAAACCCGTAGAATAAGAAAATGACCACGAAGTGCCGTTTTTACCACCAACCTCCGTCAAACGACCATGAACTATGATCTTATTCTATCGGGTCATTTAACTACATGCAATTTTGGGGCAGATTCACATAAAAATTTTGTTTTTTTCTTCTATTTATGTGATAATGAGGGATACGTGGTCCTATTAGAGGGATAAAATTAATTTATAATTAGTTTATTTTTAAAGAATTTTATATTGCGAAATATGATTATTTATTTTATCAATTGCGAAATATGAATTATTTCATCAAGGGATGAATGAAGCACATATTATGCAAGTATAAAAATTTTGGATTCGAACCGCGTTATGGCCTTTCTTGAATTCAGCTTTTCTTCTAGGATTTTGTTTTAAAATTACTGGCCAAAATTAAACAGTCCCACTTATTTCCCTTTAATAACAAAAACAATGTAAATTATCAGGTAAATATTTAGTACATTGGTGAAAGAGTTCAGAAATGTTAGTGTAATAATTAGTGGAGAAAAAGTGGAGAACATAATAAAAATAATCTTTACGTAACATTCAAATGGAACAGTTCACAATTGAAATTAAAAGCCAACTTCGTTTCACTAAAACTTTCTGCAGTTTGTCAAATGATAATAATTTATTTTTAGAATTTTATATTGCGAAATATGAATTATTTCATCAAGGGATGAATGAAGCACATATTATGCAAGTATAAAAATTTTGGATTCGAACCGCGTTATGGCCTTTCTTGAATTCAGCTTTTCTTCTAGGATTTTGTTTTAAAATTACTGGCCAAAATTAAACAGTCCCACTTATTTCCCTTTAATAACAAAAACAATGTAAATTATCAGGTAAATATTTAGTACATTGGTGAAAGAGTTCAGAAATGTTAGTGTAATAATTAGTGGAGAAAAAGTGGAGAACATAATAAAAATAATCTTTACGTAACATTCAAATGGAACAGTTCACAATTGAAATTAAAAGCCCAACTTCGTTTCACTAAAACTTTCTGCAGTTTGTCAAATGATAATAATTTATTTTTAGAATTTTATATTGCGAAATATGAATTATTTCATCAAGGGATGAATGAAGCACATATTATGCAAGTATAAAAATTTTGGATTCGAACCGCGTTATGGCCTTTCTTGAATTCAGCTTTTCTTCTAGGATTTTGTTTTAAAATTACTGGCCAAAATTAAACAGTCCCACTTATTTCCCTTTAATAACAAAAACAATGTAAATTATCAGGTAAATATTTAGTACATTGGTGAAAGAGTTCAGAAATGTTAGTGTAATAATTAGTGGAGAAAAAGTGGAGAACATAATAAAAATAATCTTTACGTAACATTCAACTGGAACAGTTCACAATTGAAATTAAAAGCCCAACTTCGTTTCACTAAAACTTTCTGCAGTTTGTCAAATGATAATAATTTATTTTTAGAATTTTATATTGCGAAATATGAATTATTTCATCAAGGGATGAATGAAGCACATATTATGCAAGTATAAAAATTTTGGATTCGAACCGCGTTATGGCCTTTCTTGAATTCAGCTTTTCTTCTAGGATTTTGTTTTAAAATTACTGGCCAAAATTAAACAGTCCCACTTATTTCCCTTTAATAACAAAAACAATGTAAATTATCAGGTAAATATTTAGTACATTGGTGAAAGAGTTCAGAAATGTTAGTGTAATAATTAGTGGAGAAAAAGTGGAGAACATAATAAAAATAATCTTTACGTAACATTCAACTGGAACAGTTCACAATTGAAATTAAAAGCCAACTTCGTTTCACTAAAACTTTCTGCAGTTTGTCAAATGATAATAATTTATTTTTAGAATTTTATATTGCGAAATATGAATTATTTCATCAAGGGATGAATGAAGCACATATTATGCAAGTATAAAAATTTTGGATTCGAACCGCGTTATGGCCTTTCTTGAATTCAGCTTTTCTTCTAGGATTTTGTTTTAAAATTACTGGCCAAAATTAAACAGTCCCACTTATTTCCCTTTAATAACAAAAACAATGTAAATTATCAGGTAAATATTTAGTACATTGGTGAAAGAGTTCAGAAATGTTAGTGTAATAATTAGTGGAGAAAAAGTGGAGAACATAATAAAAATAATCTTTACGTAACATTCAACTGGAACAGTTCACAATTGAAATTAAAAGCCCAACTTCGTTTCACTAAAACTTTCTGCAGTTGTCAAATGATAATAATTTATTTTTAGAATTTTATATTGCGAAATATGAATTATTTCATCAAGGGATGAATGAAGCACATATTATGCAAGTATAAAAATTTTGGATTCGAACCGCGTTATGGCCTTTCTTGAATTCAGCTTTTCTTCTAGGATTTTGTTTTAAAATTACTGGCCAAAATTAAACAGTCCCACTTATTTCCCTTTAATAACAAAAACAATGTAAATTATCAGGTAAATATTTAGTACATTGGTGAAAGAGTTCAGAAATGTTAGTGTAATAATTAGTGGAGAAAAAGTGGAGAACATAATAAAAATAATCTTTACGTAACATTCAAATGGAACAGTTCACAATTGAAATTAAAAGCCAAACTTCGTTTCACTAAAACTTTCTGCAGTTTGTCAAATGATAATAATTTATTTTTAGAATTTTATATTGCGAAATATGAATTATTTCATCAAGGGATGAATGAAGCACATATTATGCAAGTATAAAAATTTTGGATTCGAACCGCGTTATGGCCTTTCTTGAATTCAGCTTTTCTTCTAGGATTTTGTTTTAAAATTACTGGCCAAAATTAAACAGTCCCACTTATTTCCCTTTAATAACAAAAACAATGTAAATTATCAGGTAAATATTTAGTACATTGGTGAAAGAGTTCAGAAATGTTAGTGTAATAATTAGTGGAGAAAAAGTGGAGAACATAATAAAAATAATCTTTACGTAACATTCAACTGGAACAGTTCACAATTGAAATTAAAAGCCAACTTCGTTTCACTAAAACTTTCTGCAGTTTGTCAAATGATAATAATTTATTTTTAGAATTTTATATTGCGAAATATGAATTATTTCATCAAGGGATGAATGAAGCACATATTATGCAAGTATAAAAATTTTGGATTCGAACCGCGTTATGGCCTTTCTTGAATTCAGCTTTTCTTCTAGGATTTTGTTTTAAAATTACTGGCCAAAATTAAACAGTCCCACTTATTTCCCTTTAATAACAAAAACAATGTAAATTATCAGGTAAATATTTAGTACATTGGTGAAAGAGTTCAGAAATGTTAGTGTAATAATTAGTGGAGAAAAAGTGGAGAACATAATAAAAATAATCTTTACGTAACATTCAAATGGAACAGTTCACAATTGAAATTAAAAGCCAACTTCGTTTCACTAAAACTTTCTGCAGTTTGTCAAATGATAATAATTTATTTTTAGAATTTTATATTGCGAAATATGAATTATTTCATCAAGGGATGAATGAAGCACATATTATGCAAGTATAAAAATTTTGGATTCGAACCGCGTTATGGCCTTTCTTGAATTCAGCTTTTCTTCTAGGATTTTGTTTTAAAATTACTGGCCAAAATTAAACAGTCCCACTTATTTCCCTTTAATAACAAAAACAATGTAAATTATCAGGTAAATATTTAGTACATTGGTGAAAGAGTTCAGAAATGTTAGTGTAATAATTAGTGGAGAAAAAGTGGAGAACATAATAAAAATAATCTTTACGTAACATTCAACTGGAACAGTTCACAATTGAAATTAAAAGCCAACTTCGTTTCACTAAAACTTTCTGCAGTTTGTCAAATGATAATAATTTATTTTTAGAATTTTATATTGCGAAATATGAATTATTTCATCAAGGGATGAATGAAGCACATATTATGCAAGTATAAAAATTTTGGATTCGAACCGCGTTATGGCCTTTCTTGAATTCAGCTTTTCTTCTAGGATTTTGTTTTAAAATTACTGGCCAAAATTAAACAGTCCCACTTATTTCCCTTTAATAACAAAAACAATGTAAATTATCAGGTAAATATTTAGTACATTGGTGAAAGAGTTCAGAAATGTTAGTGTAATAATTAGTGGAGAAAAAGTGGAGAACATAATAAAAATAATCTTTACGTAACATTCAAATGGAACAGTTCACAATTGAAATTAAAAGCCAACTTCGTTTCACTAAAACTTTCTGCAGTTTGTCAAATGATAATAATTTATTTTTAGAATTTTATATTGCGAAATATGAATTATTTCATCAAGGGATGAATGAAGCACATATTATGCAAGTATAAAAATTTTGGATTCGAACCGCGTTATGGCCTTTCTTGAATTCAGCTTTTCTTCTAGGATTTTGTTTTAAAATTACTGGCCAAAATTAAACAGTCCCACTTATTTCCCTTTAATAACAAAAACAATGTAAATTATCAGGTAAATATTTAGTACATTGGTGAAAGAGTTCAGAAATGTTAGTGTAATAATTAGTGGAGAAAAAGTGGAGAACATAATAAAAATAATCTTTACGTAACATTCAAATGGAACAGTTCACAATTGAAATTAAAAGCCAACTTCGTTTCACTAAAACTTTCTGCAGTTTGTCAAATGATAATAATTTATTTTTAGAATTTTATATTGCGAAATATGAATTATTTCATCAAGGGATGAATGAAGCACATATTATGCAAGTATAAAAATTTTGGATTCGAACCGCGTTATGGCCTTTCTTGAATTCAGCTTTTCTTCTAGGATTTTGTTTTAAAATTACTGGCCAAAATTAAACAGTCCCACTTATTTCCCTTTAATAACAAAAACAATGTAAATTATCAGGTAAATATTTAGTACATTGGTGAAAGAGTTCAGAAATGTTAGTGTAATAATTAGTGGAGAAAAAGTGGAGAACATAATAAAAATAATCTTTACGTAACATTCAACTGGAACAGTTCACAATTGAAATTAAAAGCCCAACTTCGTTTCACTAAAACTTTCTGCAGTTTGTCAAATGATAATAATTTATTTTTAGAATTTTATATTGCGAAATATGAATTATTTCATCAAGGGATGAATGAAGCACATATTATGCAAGTATAAAAATTTTGGATTCGAACCGCGTTATGGCCTTTCTTGAATTCAGCTTTTCTTCTAGGATTTTGTTTTAAAATTACTGGCCAAAATTAAACAGTCCCACTTATTTCCCTTTAATAACAAAAACAATGTAAATTATCAGGTAAATATTTAGTACATTGGTTAAAGAGTTCAGAAATGTTAGTGTAATAATTAGTGGAGAAAAAGTGGAGAACATAATAAAAATAATCTTTACGTAACATTCAAATGGAACAGTTCACAATTGAAATTAAAAGCCAAACTTCGTTTCACTAAAACTTTCTGCAGTTGTCAAATGATAATAATTTAATTTTTAGAATTTTATATTGCGAAATATGAATTATTTCATCAAGGGATGAATGAAGCACATATTATGCAAGTATAAAAATTTTGGATTCGAACCGCGTTATGGCCTTTCTTGAATTCAGCTTTTCTTCTAGGATTTTGTTTTAAAATTACTGGCCAAAATTAAACAGTCCCACTTATTTCCCTTTAATAACAAAAACAATGTAAATTATCAGGTAAATATTTAGTACATTGGTGAAAGAGTTCAGAAATGCTAGTGTAATAATTAGTGGAGAAAAAGTGGAGAACATAATAAAAATAATCTTTACGTAACATTCAACTGGAACAGTTCACAATTGAAATTAAAAGCCAAACTTCGTTTCACTAAAACTTTCTGCAGTTTGTCAAATGATAATAATTTATTTTTAGAATTTTATATTGCGAAATATGAATTATTTCATCAAGGGATGAATGAAGCACATATTATGCAAGTATAAAAATTTTGGATTCGAACCGCGTTATGCCTTTCTTGAATTCAGCTTTTCTTCTAGGATTTTGTTTTAAAATTACTGGCCAAAATTAAACAGTCCCACTTATTTCCCTTTAATAACAAAAACAATGTAAATTATCAGGTAAATATTTAGTACATTGGTGAAAGAGTTCAGAAATGTTAGTGTAATAATTAGTGGAGAAAAAGTGGAGAACATAATAAAAATAATCTTTACGTAACATTCAAATGGAACAGTTCACAATTGAAATTAAAAGCCAAACTTCGTTTCACTAAAACTTTCTGCAGTTGTCAAATGATAATAATTTATTTTTAGAATTTTATATTGCGAAATATGAATTATTTCATCAAGGGATGAATGAAGCACATATTATGCAAGTATAAAAATTTTGGATTCGAACCGCGTTATGGCCTTTCTTGAATTCAGCTTTTCTTCTAGGATTTTGTTTTAAAATTACTGGCCAAAATTAAACAGTCCCACTTATTTCCCTTTAATAACAAAAACAATGTAAATTATCAGGTAAATATTTAGTACATTGGTGAAAGAGTTCAGAAATGCTAGTGTAATAATTAGTGGAGAAAAAGTGGAGAACATAATAAAAATAATCTTTACGTAACATTCAACTGGAACAGTTCACAATTGAAATTAAAAGCCAAACTTCGTTTCACTAAAACTTTCTGCAGTTGTCAAATGATAATAATTTATTTTTAGAATTTTATATTGCGAAATATGAATTATTTCATCAAGGGATGAATGAAGCACATATTATGCAAGTATAAAAATTTTGGATTCGAACCGCGTTATGGCCTTTCTTGAATTCAGCTTTTCTTCTAGGATTTTGTTTTAAAATTACTGGCCAAAATTAAACAGTCCCACTTATTTCCCTTTAATAACAAAAACAATGTAAATTATCAGGTAAATATTTAGTACATTGGTGAAAGAGTTCAGAAATGTTAGTGTAATAATTAGTGGAGAAAAAGTGGAGAACATAATAAAAATAATCTTTACGTAACATTCAAATGGAACAGTTCACAATTGAAATTAAAAGCCCAACTTCGTTTCACTAAAACTTTCTGCAGTTTGTCAAATGATAATAATTTATTTTTAGAATTTTATATTGCGAAATATGAATTATTTCATCAAGGGATGAATGAAGCACATATTATGCAAGTATAAAAATTTTGGATTCGAACCGCGTTATGGCCTTTCTTGAATTCAGCTTTTCTTCTAGGATTTTGTTTTAAAATTACTGGCCAAAATTAAACAGTCCCACTTATTTCCCTTTAATAACAAAAACAATGTAAATTATCAGGTAAATATTTAGTACATTGGTGAAAGAGTTCAGAAATGTTAGTGTAATAATTAGTGGAGAAAAAGTGGAGAACATAATAAAAATAATCTTTACGTAACATTCAA
>CP049711.1:5044958-5065067 GCA_004148225.2 Heterodera glycines | reverse complement strand
TAAATTTTGAAAAATTTTGGACATTTCGTGGGTTTTTACTCTTTTGGACATTTCGTGGCTTGGACACTTTGTGGGGGTGCCATTATTGCTGGTTACGAGCCTAAATTAAACGCATTTCTTGCTCTGTCAAAAATATGAAAAAAAATTGCCACGAAAAAGCGTACGAGAAATGCTAAAAGCAAATGCTTCGGGATATTCTTTCATTGCGCGGGCCAAAATTGTGCTCTTCCCACAACCGGAAGGACCAGAAATGATGATGGGCCTAACCTTGAAAAAGGGGGAAAAATGAAAATTTGGAATTTTTTTTTTGAATTTTCTAAAACCATGGCTTGCTGGAAGAGGCTTCCGTTCAACAATGTTCCGAAAATGTGTCTTTGCAAATGTTGTCGAATGGTGTTAGTCAATGTTCCTAAAGAATGCATTTTGCTAATTTTCCCGTCACATTAAAAAAGTTTTCTATTGGCTTTTTACTCACTTTTATTATGTTTTTTAAAATTAAGGTAGGCCGATGTTGTGTTAATTTTTCAACTTTAAAATTTTAGACCTCATTGTCGACTTTTCGTACTCTTGAGCGATTATTGAAAATTGTACGATATTAAGGAATTTGAAATTCAAAGACATTAAGGAAAGACCAAATTTGAATAAGATACAGTCATGGTCATACATATGTTTAGGAACACCTCTTTTTTTTGAATAAATTCAAAAAATGCTACAAAATGCATTAAAAAGATTATTGATTATTTTTCTTTCAATCCAGAGAAGCAATATTTTCAAAGAATTTATTCAAAAAAAGAGGTGTTCCTAAACATATGACCATGACTGTATTTTTTGAATTTTAATTTTTTGTGTATTAAAATTGGTTTTATTTCAGTCCCGTTCGTTAATTTATAAATTGGATAATTTTCATGCAAACAAAAATGGTTTTTTGGTACTTTTCCATTTTAGTCCTTTAACTCAAGCATCCACCGTTTTTGGTGGCATAAATGCCACAGTCTGAATCTAAATTTCAGCAAAGGTTTAGGACCAAAATGAAAAGGGTAATATGTATATTGCCGATGGTCCCCACTTTTTGGAAGAATTTATTATTATTATTTTTTATGGGATGTTTTCAGAGTTCTGACATTTATTTTGCCAATTTCGAGTCTCTGACCCTAATTCCAACAAACAATCTAAAATTTAAAAAAGTCAAAATCTCACTTTTGTTCTAAAATTGACTGAAACAAGCTATAATTAATCAAAAACCATTGCATGCAAGGCCAAAAAATGGTCATTCTATACAGAAACGAACATAAAAGTGATTTTAAAATCTTGAATTTTCGACTTTTTGTCGAAAAAATTGAGAATTTAAAAGGTATGGAGGCTGAGTGAATGCCTCTATTTATTTGTACAGCGACTGTTGGCTGCCGGAGAGCAGCAGCAGGCCAAAGAAGGATTAAAAGTGTGTTAAGTGCTAAAGGCAAGCAGATTTATTTTTCTCTTTAAGCAAAGTGCCATGCCATAAAAGGGTGGATTATTTGAAAGGTGAAGCGGAGGGATGAGGATGAAAGTCACGCAAATCCGTCGTCTGTCACTATTAGCGATTTTGCCGAAGGCAAAAAAAGGATTATGATGAAATATTTCATTCTAATTGGCACTTATCCACTTTTATGTATATTGGCTTCTTCTTTCACTTACGGCTAACAGAACGGCGCTGCTAGGCGAAATTTGAAAACCCTCAATTAAAGACAAAAGCCACCATTTTTTCAAAAAAAATTTTCTTTTGAACGAATTCATTTTATCGGAGAATTTGTTTAATTTAACTATAAAATTTGGTTAATCTGAAAAAATATGTATAAGGATTTCATTTATGGCCGATATGCAATAAGCCCCGTTGAGAAATTTTCGGAATTTCATCAAAAAACTCACTCACTGTTAAAAAAGCACGGATTATAAGCGGAATCCTGGACAAATGTTTCGGTATAGGCTTAATCCCCATATGTGAAAATAACTAATTTGTAAGCTAATGCTAATAGGGATTCGTTCTCTCTCCGTTCCGTCCAATGGGAATGGAAATGATGTGGCAAACGGAAAAAACTCTGCTCCTTTTCACACCCGCCAATGATCAATGGTGATGATGACACGTAAAAACGAAGCATAAGACAAATGTTTGCCTATTTATTAGTCATGGGCAAATGCAATAAAAAATTGATATGTAGCAAAAAACAGCAATGATTTTATTACATAGTTCATTTGTACTAGAGACCGCAAATTTCAAGTTTGCGGATCACGATATGGCATTGGAACTCAAAATGTTTGCAGGAGGGGATGCCAAAGATTAATCCCGGTTTCCTTTTAAAAATGCGGGTTTGCGGACTGGGATCTCGCGCGGTATCCCGTCCCGTGTCTGGCTTTAGTTTTGTACTCCCTCATCCCCTTTTAACAAATTTTGATTTAAAAACCATCTAAAATATTCTCTGAGGCTTTCGGGAATTGTCTAATTGTAAGGCAATAATAGAAAAAAACTTTGAGCCGGCAAATGTATTTTCTCGGTTACAGTAACACTACGATTACTGTCACCGTTTTTAAGAGAAAATTGCGACGGGCATTTTATCACGACAATTGGCATTTTTAATTATTTTTATTTAGAAAGTTCCCTTGTGAATTGCCGATTAAATTACCATTAATATTTTAATTGCTAAATATTTTGATGATTTCTAAATCCTTATTTAATAATTTTGTGAGTTAATTTGGGTGAGTTTTTAAATGTCCAAAGTTTATTTTAATTCAAATATTATGGAAAAAGAAAAGCGATTGACTAAATGATATATTATTATATGCGGCAAACTTTGAGTTTTGAGAATTTTCCTGCTTTTTACACTTTGGGGCGGCCAATCACCATGAAGAAGTGATCTGAGTAATCGTTCTAAAAACTTTTCTGATCAGCAATTTTTATTAAATGCCCCAAAAATCCAAAATTTCACATTTTTTCGACAAAATCGGCTGTTTTCAAAAAAAGAGATATAAAAAATTAATTTTTAAATACTAAAATGTGATTCTAAGCCTATGTAGGCTTTTTTATGGCATTTTGTGCCTGTTTCACCCGTAAGGAAGAATTTTCCAAAATTGGAACCCTAGTGATAAAATAATCTTTGGAAATATATAATTAGGTTAAATGCCGAAAAGCAATGACATAATTTGGGAATGTGAAATTTCTTTTTGTCGGCTTTTTGGCGAGGCGGCAAAGTCAAAGACGCGCATGGATGGACATTCGGAGTAATTAATGCATAATGTAAAATTTAATCTTTTCACAGGGCTAATCAGCAGTTGATCAATCTTAGGGATTATTTGCTATCAGAGTATATAAATGAAATGAGAACTGTACAATTGTTGTAAAAATGAATGCCATTTTCAGTGTAAATGCCCTCCTCCCCCCTTTTCCCTGTGCCATTGTACGATTGTAAATCGGTGACTGTTTCTTCCACAGCGGCTGCTGCGGGTCATTCATCAGAAATCTTTGATAATCACAAGCCCTCCTAACTGGCAAATGCAAATTAAATTTTAAAAGCTTAAGCAAAAATGTCTTTTTAAAGGTTATAAAAAATTTGGCTTCTCCCATACAGCCATACATTGCTTTGGCTATTCTGTTCTCTGCCCATTGACTAAACCATTTTTGTCGGGAACGGAGAGAAGCATAGAAAAAGAAATAGAGTTAGTAAGAAGTGAAAGAGAAGCGAGAGAGCGCAGACAGGCAACGAAACGAAAGGGAGAGATCGCAGACAGACAAATTTTGATAGAGAAAATGAAAAAGTGAGAGTGCGCAAGTGAGAAGCGAAAGGAGAAGCGAGACAACGCAGGAGAGAGAACCACTCCACGGAAGAAAAGCGACCGGCCATTTCTTCTGCTGTGGGACAAACCCAGCATATCCGCTCTGACAACGTCCTTCCCATGCCAATCAACTAATTAGCCCCATTAAAAAACTGTCCCCTGCCTCTCCCGACAATGACCCCCAAATTCCTTCCGCCCGAACTTTTGTTCGAATTAGTGCTTTTCATCCCTGTCGAAGATGCTATTCCGAATGTGTTCTCTTCCTGTTGGCTGCTTCACAATATTTTGCATTCACGTGTCGTCAAATGGGAAAAGGTAAGCCATGCCATTTGGGGGCGAAGGAATTGGGCCTGAAATGCCGCAGGAATTTTGGTCCAGGGCTTTATGGGGTCATAGTTATGAATCGCGCATGGAAAATCGCTTCAAATGGTGTTATGTCCGCGCCAGGTGATTTCGCCAGTGATTGATTTCGCCAGTGAGTGATTTCGCCAGTGGGATTTCGCCAGTGTGTGATTTCGCCAGTGAGTGATTTCGCCAGTGAACTATTTCTCTTTTTCTCGCCGTCTGTATTTGATTTCGCCAGTAATTGAACTCGCCGGTGATTGTTTTCCCCAGATAAGGCAAAATTCAACCCATGGACAAATTTTAACTATAGAAATAAACAAATAAAGGGGGAAAGGTCAGCAATTGGTCATCTCGAGACGAGAACAAACAAATTTGCTTCGCCAATCTATTTGATACTGCGCCTAATCAGTTTCTCCAATTTGTTGGTCAGCGGTGTGTGTGTTCCAAATGTCATCTTATCGCAATTCACAAGAAAAAATTTGGGGTTTTGGCTCTCGTTCCTTGGTCACTTTTTTGAATTCCGTCTTGCGAACCAAAACAACAATTTCTTCTTATTTTCTATGGCATTGCTTCGTTTTGATCAAACAAAATCGACACGTTTGAACTAAGAAATTTAAGAAAGTTAATCCATGTATTTGTGCGATAATATGCGATAAATAAACATGAAAATTAAATGGAATTCGGTTAAAAGAAAACTAAATCAATGATAAAATGTTTTGTAAAATTAATAATAAAAATTCTTAATTTTATATGGTTAAAATTTGTCCATGGGTTGAATTTTGCCTTATCTGGGGAAAACAATCACCGGCGAGTTCAATTACTGGCGAAATCAAATACAGACGGCGAGAAAAAGAAAAATAGTTCACTGGCGAAATCACTCACTGGCGAAATCACTCACTGGCGAAATCCAACTGGCGAAATCACTCACTGGCGAAATCAATCACTGGCGAAATCTAACAGCGCCGTTATGTCGTCATAAAAAAGCCAACAAAATGGGTATAAAAAACCATCAAATGAAAATTTTATGATAAAAAACTTCCCTTAACTTTGCTTAAACCAAACTAAATTTTAATTTTTGGTTTAATTTGGTAGCCCTATTTCTCTCTATTAGCAAAGTTATGGCCAAAATTACACAAGCAACCAACCTTTCATACATTCTTGGCCATAACTTTTTTGAGCTGAACCAGATAGAAAACACTTACAAATTAGGGCTACCGAATGATATCAAGAATTAAAAATTAAATTTGAGCTAAGTTATGGAGAGCTTGTGCGCTGATTGAATGAGCCATTTTTGAGGCATTACTTTTTTCTTGTCTTGCCAAATTTTGTTAAGTTCCACTGGAACCTCCAAAATTAAACCATGACAATCCTTACAAAAATTCAAAATAGAAAAGTTGTAACATTTTGTTATAAGTAAAATATTTCTGTTTTGATAAAAATTAATTTAAAATTTTTTAAAATTAACTAAGAAGTCAGTTTTCTTTCATTTATTTTTCTTCCCACGACGCCTAACGGCACTCCAAAATCAACATTATTGATATCAGTCGAGAGATTAACATGTTTTTTCCAGGCTTTAAAATCTTTTTATTTTTTGTTAGGCTAATAGAACACATTAGGCTAATAGAACACATTAAGAGCTTTCGAATGATACCAAGACTGTTGGATTTGGATGCCAAAGAAAAAAGTATACTGGAAAAACCTTCGGGCGCCCAAACGCCAGCGCAAAAACGCGTGGGTCCCACAGTATGTTTTTATAATATGTAAAAACAAAAACATATAAATCCCGTCCCTGTTTATTGTGTGTTAGAAAGGTTAGTTTGTAAAATATTCAAAATCGCCTCATTCTTTTGGTTTCATTATTTATAATCGTTTTGAGTTTATTTTGGAATTAAAAGATTTCGAGTGATCCCTCATTAGTAGGGAACGGAATTGATGCATATGCCTATTTTGATTATGCACTAGTTTATTTAATCATAAATAATATATTTTCTATTTGTTTAAAACTTCTATGTTGACTTTTATTTGTCTTTGGTTTTTTTAAATATTTTCATCCAAATTATTATTTTTTCTTGATTAAAATTTTAAGGTTTAAAAATGTAATAATCATTTTAATTTTTTGATTAAGTTTACGTGTGTTTTGCTCCCTAAAAATCCTCAATAAAAAAATTAAATGCTTTTTTCATGCCTATATTTGAGGGTTTTTGTTCTCCTTTTCAAAAAGTTTTTTTAGATACCAAATTTGTTCAGTTTAGTTGGGAATGAAGCGAGTTATGATTGATCAAAATAAAAAAATACAAAAAAGTATAGTCCGGTAAAAAAAAATTTCCGGGAGCGGGAGCGGGAATCCCGTGAAAATCCCGCTCCCGTTAAAATCCCGCAGAAATTTTACGGGAGTCCCGGGCGGGAGCGGGAGTAATTCGAAAATTTAATTAAAAACTAACAAAAATATTTTTAATGCACAAATTTCAAGGAAAATCCTTTTTAAAGAAAAAATAGACAGAAAAATTTAGTAAGCAGAATTTGAAATTAAAAAAAATCATATTTATGGGTCGAAAATCAGTATTTTTTCAAATTGCTTCAAATAAAAATTTTTAATAATTTATTTGTTGACTCCCTTTATTAATTTTAACAATTTTTTGCGGCTTATTTTTTGAAAAAACTTTTTGGTGACCAGGGAGGAAGAGGGAGGCCGGCGGTGCCGATAGGCGCCGCCGGGAAAATTTTTTTGAAATTTTGACTATATATTTAACAGATTTTCAATGAAAAATCATTATTTTTACCAAAGAAACTCAATTCTTACCAGTGCATTTTTACTCCCGTTTTGGGTTAAAATTTCCGGGAGCGGGATCGGGAGTTCAAAATTTTCCGGGACGGGAGTCCCGAACGGGAATCCCGTAAAAATCCCGTCCACCGAAAAAAGCGGGAGTCGGGAGCGGGAATCCCGTAAAATCCCGCGGGAGTCCCGATCCCGCCGGACTCTACAAAAGGCATTTACCGGTGTAAATTTAAAATTAGCGCGCAAAAATTTACGCCAATTACGCTATTTGGCGTTATGAGAATTTTGTCTAATACTGGGCTTGAATTTTGCAAAACAAAAGGGTCCCTCCCCCTATTGTTTTTAATAAAATTCAAAAGGTTCATCTTTAAAGTAGCGCCCAATTTTCATATCAATTTAAATACTAAGTATTTTTTTATTTGTATTTATTTTTAAAGGAAATGGTTAATTTTATGAATAAATTACGTGGTGAAAACGACCAAACGATCAAACAACTCCGTGCCGAAAATGCCGAACTTCGTTCCGTTATTGCCGAATTAAAAGATCAAGTGGCCAACCAGTACGTTCGCATTGACGAATTAAAAGATCAAGTTGCCGACCAGAACGTGCGTATTCACGACCAAAAAAAGGTTTTCCTCACAAAATCGCTAAGAGTTTATTGGAATTCTTGAAATTTAGGAGATTCGAAAACTAAGGGAAGACAACCAAAAAAATGCAACATTTATGCGTTCTACAAAAGGCTTGTTGTGTGAAATCAAAGGGCAAAACCGTCGGATCAACTCAGCAATGGCAATGTTCAGAGAACAACACTTTGGATCTGAGACTTGCCAGGAACATCCATTTCCATTGGTCGGAAAATTTATTTTTGCTTTTATAATAATAGCATCTTATGTGCCCTGTAATTTGTGTCGGTATCGGATAATGTCACTTCCATTTAAAATTCTGAGCACTGTTCAGTCAACTGACTTGCAATTAGGCTTAGCAGTTTCCAATTTCGGTTCAGTTAAGACTTAGCTTTTCAATTATGTCCTCATGGGGGTCAATACCCACTATGAAAAAAGTATTACAGCCAAAACTTCAAAAATAGAAGAATTTGCACCAACAGGACTGGTCGTTCAATTCGGTCCGCGGCGTGGTGACCGACCTGACGAACAAACAGCGTTGCTCTCTAATTGAAGCATTCCGTGCTCGCATCATTTCCAAGGAAGATTGGATGGTTTGGGACGATGTCGGCGGACGGGAAATTGAGTTTACGGAGGCAGAAAAAATGCGCATTGTGAGCATTGAGGAGGACTTTTACAAGACGGACCCGAACAGTGGTGAACGCGTCACGCTGGCGAACGCGGCAATGTTTCAAAACATTTGGCCAATCCGTTGCGGAATGAAAAAAGTTAGTGGTTTTCACTGGTTAGATTTCCGAAAATTTGGTTTATTTTAAAATGACAATCCTTTGAAACCTTAAAATTCGTTATTTTCCCCAGTATGGGGTGCAAAATTTATTAGAATTCACCCGTTTTTGCTATTCTTCAAATTCAGAGAATTAAGCGATGCTTTTCGGCATTTTCTTTCTGTTTTTGAGTCTCAAGATGCGGTCCATTCTGATTTGGGATATTTATTTTTTCCCATTCATTCCTTTTTCTCCCATGCGCAGTCGCGGCTGTTGAGTGTGTCCGGTATGAGTAACTACATGCCGCAGTTGTCACCAACCGCCGACAAGGAACTGACAACGTCTTTGAGCGAGTTGGCAATGAACCAACGGCCACCAGCCGCCGGAGCGGGCCATTGTTTGAAATCGTGCAAGAGCGAGTCGGTGACAAAAATTCACCAACATCTGAAAGGCTTGCGCTGTCGAAGCGAGGGACAAGTTACACCGGCCGGAAAAGGTTTTTTGACGGGCATAAAAATTTTTAAGACAATCTTTTTGAAAAATTAAAAAAACTAACGGTTTTAATTAATTTGAATCTCCGATTTATTACGAGAATTATCCAAGAAACGAGACTGAGACTCGCAAAACCCGATACTGAAAACCGAGCATCTCGACAAGCATTAAGATATCTCTCCATTAATAGGAAAGTCAAACTCGGAGACGTCTTCCATTCCGTTCCACGAAGCTCTTGAACGTTTCGGCGGTGACGTGTCGAAATCTAAGTTTTTCGCTCAAAAGCGTAAAGAGGTTTCAAGTCATATAATTAAATAAAAAAGGTTTTTTGGATATTGTAATGCAATCAATTCTTGAAATATTTGGCTATTTGACATTCATTTTCATGAAAATTTTTTGATGCTGGGTGGGTTAAGGGCCCAACCGTTCGCTATTTGCCAATTCCCCCTTCTCTCATGCGCAGAAGCAGCACCAGGGGACGACAGTGCCCGAGATGGTCCACCACGGCCAGCAGTTGGCAGAATTGGCGCAATCTACGAGCCAACTGGCAACGGAAAATCAATTGGACGTTGAACAGGACAACAAATTGCTCAAGCATGGGCCGGGCAGTGGAAGTCACCACAGCCCTTCTTGAATTCCATCGTTTTCGCCACGTGATGAGTCATTGGCATGAATTTTCGCTTTAAATTTTAAACTTAATCTGCCTGTTTTATTTTCGTTTTTATTCTTTATTCTCATTTTTTGCTTGTTCGCTTACGTTTTGCTTTGTGTCTTATGGATAAACTTAATTCTTTTTGGTGCCAATTTTTCATCCGCCTGCTTTCAGTCACAAAGGGCGGCAATATTTTTTACCCAATTACCGCATTTCCGTAATTAATTTGCTAGACTAAAACAAATTTAGATCGAAAAAATATTTTTTAGTCACTTAAAGGCAAGTCTCAGAACCAAAGAATGTGGGATTTTAACCTGTATTTTCTGGACAAAAATCCAGGACAAGCAAACATTATTGTTTATCCCATGGCTCATTCTGACAATATGTAGCTGACTAAGTTTTTTTTGGTTAAGAGATAGACAAAAATAAATAAAAATTTGTCCAAGTCATCTTCGGAATTGGTGCTTTTTGGCAAAGCCTGTTCAACAATTTTTTTTCTTCTAAAATCTAACTCCAAAGAGTGTCATTTAGAAAATTCCGACCATCCAAGTCCCAACTACAGTGTAATAGAATATTTAAAACACATTTTTATTCATAAGACGGATATACCAAGCGAGAAAAGCAAAAAGCTGATGAATAGAAATAAAAATACGCAAAAAGCACATAAACAAAGGAAATGGAAAACAGACAAAAGAAAATTATCCAATGAGAGAGACAGTCCCTATAAGCACCCAATTAAACCTGAAAGCACTAATTTATACCATAAAAACAATTTATGGTGTTTGTCTTTAGGGAGGACAGCCTCTGGAAATTGCATAAGAGGGAAAAAAAATTATTCGCCAAAGAAATTTAAAAATGAAATGAAACGAAGAGAAAGAAGACTTATGCATAAAAATCACTAAAATTTGGAAAAACAAAAGAAATGGACAATTATTTGACATCGGAACATGGTAAGAATTGAGTAATGCAAATTCCAGTGAAAAAAATGTTCAAGGTAATCAGGCCCGTAACAAAAAAGAAATGGGGTAATTCGAAAACATTTCTTATTTTTTAAATTTATTTTCAAAAAAATCAAAGCGGCTGAAGTGTTTTAGTAAATTGAAGAATTTAGAAAAATTTGCTTTGGAGAGGGATTCCTCCCCCGCCCCCCTCGCCATTCGGTTACGGGTCTGTATCAGGGATGGCACGGAATTCCGACATTTTTGGGGTCGGAATTCCGATTTCCGAAAAAATTTTGGACGTCGGCCATCCGACTTCCGATTTTCGAAATTTTTGATAAAAAGTCGGAAATTTTCGGAAATTTTTTTGATTTTTTTTTCAAAAAATTAACAATTTTTTACAAATTTTGTTAATTGGGGCCTCGGAATGCCATCCCTGATCTGTATGAGAAAGGGTGACAAAGTGCCGATTTGACGAAGAATGCATTGTGGTCATCTGTGCCGTTTTGGTCGTTCGTTATTTGTATAATGGCCAATTTTTTGCGTTTTTTCACATTGTCTCTAACCGAGTCAACAAGATAAAGCCAAATTTGTGTGCGTTTCCGTTTTTAATAGTGGACCACCGCTCTGTCCCCCTGTGCCATTACGGCAATATTTTCCCCTTCCCTCCCACCGAATGTCCGTCAATTGATGATGAGCCACCGCCGTAGGCATCGTCAAAAGTGTCGCACGTTCGGGGGGACAGTGTCTGTTAATTTTAATGAATTTTCAGATTTATGAATGATATTGTCAAAAAAAACCATCAAATTATTCATGTTTGCTCCAAAGCAACTAATTTTTTAATTTCTTGCTATCATTTGATAGCTTAAAATGTCTAAATTAGCGCTCGAAAGTTCAAAAAAAAATCACAAAAGTTTTCAAAAAAACCCGGCGCTGTAAGCAAAATGTTTTAAAATAGCTCCCATTATGGTGGGTTTTTGATATCGAGAAAAGGCTTGATGGCCTCGATTTTTTCGGTCTCAAGCCTCGGACAAGCCGCGGTTTTCTTTTGAGTCTCTGGAATTTTTTGGTTTCAAATAGCACACTAATCCCCGGATTATCATGATTACATCGGCCTCGCCTCCTCTGCCGCCGCTGCTGGCGATGGTCAGTGTGGTGGATGCGTTGTCCTCAGATGTTTTTAAAACTTGACCTTAACCTAAAAATCCTTAAATTTGATCATTTTTTTGACAAAATTCGCTTCTCTCCCGTCCCTCGCACTCTAATGAATGTTACTGATCACTTGGCTTCTCTTGAACTTATTCTTTCCAATCATTTTGGCAATAATCACTAATTATGCCATTAATCCTGCTCTAGCTGCATAGGAAAATGTGGGGACTTTGACGAGCGGGGATTAATCAAACTGCGGGGACGGGAGCTTCTTTAAAAATGCCGATTTTTGCGGAGGCTCTGTCCCCATTATTTTTACCAAAAAGTCCGGGGGCGAGTGTGGGAACCGTCGCAAAATCCCCGCGGGGTCTTTGCCCCCATCCGGGCCCTAATAATAATTAACCAAACTTCTACAGTTTAAGCAACAATCAGTCGTCACTGATTGTCTCCCTCAATGTTTAGTTTCTCGACATTCGTCTCCCATCCTCCGCTGCTGCTTCTGATCAGCAACGACAGCCCATTTTCGGGCTATCACCAGTGTGTGCCAGCGAGCAGCACAATTTTTGCAATTGTAAAGGTGGTAATTCTGATCAAAAAATGCCGAACAAATCACTTACAAATCGCTGTTTTTGGGTCCCAACTCGGCACTGTCCCATGGCGCACGTCAAAAAACGGCCGAATGCGAACTGTCCGTCTCGCCACAGAATGGTATGTTTCAGCAACAGTTGAGGAGATTAGAGCAGAAAGCAAATTCAAGAACAGATCAGGGAAATTCCCAAATTCCCAAGGACATTGTTGACAAAATGACAAATTTCATGTCAATTTCAACAGCAATCTTGTGCTATTTAAGGGCAATCCCATTAATTTTGGGTTCGATTTGTTTTTCGCTCTCAAGGGCTAATTCTAGTTTCCAAATTTTACTAAAAATATTCAGAAATTTCTATTTTTTAAGTCTTAAAATTTTAGCTTGCAAAACAAATTAAATTATATTGGTAACAGAAAAAAAGAAATTTTATAGTTTTGAATTAATATCCTTGGCCTGTTCCTACTGATCACTCACTCACTGATCAGTGAAGAATTATTTAGGCATTTGCCAATGTTTTCATCACATTTTCAGGCAACCGGGCTCGTCTTCTTCGGCGTGTACACATTGCCGGCGCCGGCACTCGGCGAGTTGGGCGGCCGAGTCCAAGTCCATTTTGTCGGCGACACAGTGTGAGTGAGACGACACATATGGGCAGCAGGGGTGGAGCGCGACCGCGATCCGCAATTCGCGGCATTTTTTTTTGCGCGATCCGCGTTAATTTGCCCTTAGGCAATTAAAAAGTAATTAAAAACGCCGTAGCGACAATAAAAAATGGCGTGAATTTCATGTGATACTTCCAAAAATTGTCAATCAGCTGTTTTTCCCCTCGATGAAAATTTTTTTATTGTTTTTGGTAAGTTACTGTTAATGAATTTTCAAATCTATGTCATTACCGTGTTCTATTTTCTGGAATATAGTAAATAATTTAAGATTTTTGTAATACTGTAACCAGTCATAAATACAATATTTCGGCATTATTATGTATTTGGCCACCTAAAATGCTCGAAAAACGCAACATTGATTTGTTAAAATTTTTAGTCTTACAATTAACAGGACAGGGCCTAAAATCCGGCAATATTTGTTTTGCCGCCCCCCACCCCATTTTTGAAAATTTTTTTCAAATGGCATGAAAATATGCTTACATTGGTTTACGGGGTCGCTCGCTGGTCACGAATATGACATCCATTTCGACTAATAATTCCGAACACCAAAACCCGAATTCTAACAAAGTCAAAAACTCAAAACTTTTAAATTCAATTTTTATGTTAGAATATATACGGAAAGATCATTTGATGTTTCAATGATTGTGACTAATTTTAATATATTTTTTTGCGACTAATTTTAAGGCCTGAAAAGCTTTCGAATTTTGTGATAAGTCAAAGTTAGGCTTAAAATTTATTGCAAACAGTCAAAAGACAACAAAAACAAATTTTAAATACAGAATCACTTAAGACATTGTTCGGACCACAGGCAGTGTGTATGCGTCTGTGGAACGGTCGTGTTTATCCCAGGCCTCAACTTTCAATTGGTATTCGGTACCGGGGCTCAAGCGTTTGATCGTGGCGTTATTCTCAACGCCCTCCTTGTAGGGGTACTGGTACTGAAAAGCGAATGGCACTTGGTGACTCGAACCAACAAAATTATAAAAAATTGGCTTTTTATATTTTTTCGTAGATTTATAACATTAATTTGTTAATTGGCAATGAAAGCAAAAATTACACATTTTTTGGCAAAATACTAATGGATTTGGATAGGAAGTGAAACATAAAGGGAAACGGAGGGGGACCGGGGTGGATAAATGGTCAATTGCAAATAGACCGACGAGCTATGTTAATCGAATATTTATCAGTTTGTATTTGTTTTTCGTATTTGGAAGGGCCGGGGTGTCCGTTTAATGGTGTGCATTTTTCCTTTTTTTTTGTTTCTTATTCCATTTTTTGACAGACCTTTTGCTTTTTGATCGGCCACCACAATCCTAAGTCGCTTTTTTTGAGCACGAGCACGACGTACGAGGCGATCGTCATACCAACTTTGGAATGAGACATCCAAGTGAGGGAAATTGATGTCTGAGTACGGCCACTAACCTTAAGCAGGCAATTGACTAAAAAACGGCTAGCAAAAGTCATCCTTACTTCTACACGCAAACGGCTTGGCAACACAACGAAAGGCGGCTTAAACACAGAAAGGGATATTGTAAACATATCTCTACAATGCTCTTTAAGATTTGCTTAAGGCTGCCCTAATGTGGAGCCCGATGAGCCACCCGCCCCCTCCATCTTTTTGCACGGCATTGCACCATTTAAAATCAGTGGAGGGGAGGAAAATTATTCAAACACAATACTGAATCATGGACATTTTTTAGGGGAAAAACGCCGCTAACCAAAAACGCCTGCCCCGAATTGGGTGATTATTTCCCCCAATTCTTTTCTGTTAACGATTTTAAAATTAGGGGGAGGGGTTAAATCCAAGCGGCACCAAAAAGCACCGACTGTAACTTTTTGGAAATTCAATTTTTTAAAAAAGTAAAAATTAGTGCAACCATTTTCCCTTAATTTTTTCAGTGAGGTTTATTCTTCGCAAAACCTGGCTCTGTTGTTGCGGACAAACATTGACATTGCCCGTCGTGCCCCTCCTCCTTCCATTTGACCACCGCTTTGATTGGTGGTGTGCATCTGTGCAAAAAAAGCATAATTTAAAACAATTGGGGCCAAAAAATTCAAAGTGAAAGCACAACTTCTTCAAGCAAAAGCCAAAAAAATTGTGGACCGAATTTGTTGTTACCTCCTCCTCAGGTGTTTTGGAGGAAGGGGCAGGCGATGGCGGTGGATTTTTCATTGCGTGTATTTCCCCTTCGATAAGTGTCAAGCGGTCCTCAATAAGTGCGACAAAGTGGACTCAACCATATTTTTGGAAATCTGTAGCTATTTTTTGGCAAAAAAACGGGTAATTCATAGGAGGAGGTGGTCACCCGACTGGGCATGGACGAATTGGCTGCCCTTTCCGTGTGCTATGAAAAGCAGTGTCGAAATGATGAGACATTCGGCTGATGAACATCTCAGCTCATTTTAATTTTTCAAAAAACTTAATAATATTTCAATTTGTTAAAACTCAGAAATAATATTTTTTAATAATATTATACTTTAATATTTAAGGACAGAAGCGCCGCCCTCATTCTCAATGGGCATGTGACATAATAGCAAAGAGCAAACCAAACATACTGTATTAATTATGGAATGAAGGAAATGTGCCGTAAGTATGAGATGCAACAACAAAACGAAAACGGAAAGTCCATTTTCTGCCAATTTCTGCCCGTTTTTCTTCACGCGTCCATTGCCGACGTCAAAAGTGACGGGTGCACGTCGAGCAGCGCGGCCAGGTGGAGCGCATCGCCCACATCTTCAAAAAGTCCTCTGGCATACGCATCAAGGACAGACATTTCACTACGATTGCTCAGACCGACCAGCACACCTTTGGACGCATCCAAAACAGACTTGAAAGAGCGCGAAAATTTAAAAAGCCAACATACCGTATTTTCTCTAATTATCAGCCCGTCTTCAATTATTCCCCCCCCCTTACTGGGGAGGTTGAAAAATAATCCCCCCCCGGGGTGATAATTAGAGAAAATACGGTAAGTTATCTGCTTTATTAAGCCTTTCAAAAAATGTACACTAAAAAGTTTTTGACAGGTTCTATGAAATTTTTTTTAAGTTTAAGAGGCCTCGACAGCCCCCTCCCTCCTCCCCTCATCCCCAAAGGGGCAAAAAATGGGTACCCTTCGCACCGGGGTAATGGTATAAGGGTTTGTTCCAGAAAATAAAAAACTTTTCAAAAAATTTTAAATGATAGATATAAAACGTACACTTGCGACCGCACTTGTCAACGACAATTTTGTTCCTTTAATGCGCAAGCCGAGAGGCTCCGTAAGAATCTTATAAAGTCTCGGGTTGACCAGTCCTTGGTTCGCGGCATCTTCAAGCGACAGCATTTGATGACCTCGGACAAACTTCACACTTTCCTTCTCACTTTTCGACTGTGAAGAAAATGTAATTAGTTTGGAAAACATTATATTCAATTAACCTAATTATGCTGGAAAATGCTTATTTTTTGTTTATTGGTTTTTAAAAGTTTTTCCATTGAAAACACTAACTTTTTTGAGACAAGGTTTACAGAAAAAAATTCTAAAAATCCTTTACGTTTTTTCTTATAAAAAATCTCAAAAGAAGAAAATAAATATTTTTGATGGGAATATGCACCCAGGAAAAGGGCGTAGGCAGGGGGCGGGGGGGGGAGGCTGAGGGAGCTAAAGCCCCTCCGCCCCCCGAAACCAAAAAGTAAAAAATTTTAAACAATTTTTTAACAAATTTACATTAAAATTCTTTAAAAAGTTCCCGGCGGCGCCTATCAGCACCGCCGGACCCCCATTTTACCATATTTTTTGAAAAATTGAGGCCAAATGGCAAAAAATAGTAATTTTTTGCGTTGGTGAGAGTGACCTACCCATTCCGGCCTAAGGGATGTAAACTTCAACCAATGTTTTTTACATTCCCACTGTTCAAATTGACACACCTTGCAAATCTTGACAATTTTGGCCTTCACTGCGTCGTTGAAGCTCAACAGAGACAGATTTTTTTCCTGCTTGAAAACTCTGAGATCGAAAATCGTGTAGCGAACGTGACCCCGCAAAATGCCTCTTTCGTAAGCCATGCGTAAAGTCATGTGCTCCAAATTGTGGCCAAATGCATTTCCCGAGACGATTATTCCATGCGGCAACAACATTCCTTTCTCCAACGCTTCTCTTATTGAAAGCATTTCCCCGCCCAACAAAATGTGCCGAACATCCATCTCGAGAAACCCGCAATTAATGGCCTGCAAAATGCATACTGCAAATTTTTTCTTTTTCCTAATAATTTGCTTTGTTTTGGACCTTTTCCCATGTTTTGGACAGTGTTTCGACATTCTTTCAGCAATATTATTTAAATAGAGGATTTTTAATGAATATAAGACCCAGCCCTCGCCTGTAGCAGAGTATGATGGGTGCCGCCATTTTGAAAACGTCCGCCTCCGCCTTCGCTCCAAACATTCCTCTCCACGGCTTCACTCAAAGTCAGCGGTTTTTGGATGAGTCTCCGCTGATGCGCTGCTGCCAACGACATCTGTCCGCCACTTCTTAGGTCAGTGAAAATGCCCGTTTCTGCATTCAAAATGCCACGGTTCACTGCCTCCGGAATGGTCAACCACGCGTTGGTGACCGAGTCGAAGCATTCGCGCACATTGCGCTTCAGAATTGGCGGTGGCCAGTCAGTGTCGGAATGCATTGCATGGCTGATGGTTTCGCCGGGACGGGAAATGAACTGGCCCGTCTGTTCATTGATCCATTTCTTCTCGATGCAGTCACTCAGTGAGTGAAAATGTCTCGGGTTCCATTGGAATTTTGAGATATCCGTATTTGAGTGCATCTGGTAACGACATTTCGTATTCAAGCAGCCGAAAGACTCCGTGAATTTCGTCAAGAAAAACTTAATGGAGAGAGTTTGAAATTTTATGTAAATAAGTGTATAAGAGATAATGAAAACGGAATGCTTAACAAAACACAGGAAAACATTGAACATTATTGGTTAAAATGGCAACAAATTTAAAATTGCGTCAAAAATAAGCCATTTTTAATTGGTAAAATTCTCATTTGATGACAAAATTGTCTCGTGTAATTTTAATTTCTCGCCAACTTACATTCCAAGGCAACGGCCAAGTCCATCGTGTTCACTCCTAGTGCGCCCAATTTTACGAAATGGTGAATAATGGCCGGATGGTAAAAACTCAAAGAGTCGAAAGCATCCATCTCCTGGCCGGTGTTTGGGTTGATAAATTTTCGAGTCTCGGGGCGATACAGTCCATTTGCGATTGCCTCATTGATGGTCATATTCTTTTTTGTTACTGGGTGTTTTAGTCCATAAGATTCATTTAGAATTTGTGAAACAATTGGATTCATTTTCAACTTAAAATCGAATTAAATTAGTTAAAAGAAGAAGATTTTTTTGTAATGGTAAAAATTTTTGAATTTTTCCTTCTACAATTATTATTAATTGAGCCCGGAATTTTAAAGTACCGGGACCGGGCTTGGATAATTGACCAGCACCTACAAAATTTTAACCGGCGCCCGCCTGGACCGGGATTTTTTCAAAATTTGTGGAATTCTGAAAATAAAATTTAAAAAATTTTGGGGAATAAGGGGTGAGGGTTCCGGCAATGTTGATAAGCGTCGCCGAGGAAAGTTTGAAAATTCGTACATGCTTTGTTAACGCTGCCCGTCATTTCGTCCCGCGTCGTTTCGTCCCGCGTCGTTTCGTCCTGCGTCGTTTCGTCCCCTAAGCCAAAATGAGTCGTTTCGTCCCCAAATTAAATTCTTTTTTAAAAGGTTAGTGCTTATTTTGGCATTTTTTAGAGCCTAAAAATCCGATCCCTAGTTAATGAATTAATAAAATACTTTATTAATTGAGCAAATAACATAACATAATTGAAAAAACATAAATCAAACAAATTCTAAGGGGCATTCATCGAATCTTCCGTATTTTCATAGTCCTTCAATTTTCCTGCGTATCCTTCGACCTGCAGGCCAAGAGCCGTCATAACATCATGAATTTCGGCATCGTTGTTGTATGTTGCATCCGCCAATCCGAGCGAGGGCAGAAGCCGCATGCGAGTGCACGTTCCAATATGGAATTGGGAACAGTGCGCGACGAACGACGGGTTCTTCCCAAGGACGGGCTTAAAATTTTTTAAATCAACAATTTTGGGAATTTCTCTATGCCTGGCTGCAATGTCGTCGTTGATGATGGACTCAATGAGTACTGAACCAACGGCGAATTTTGCTCCACTGTTGACGGCCATGATAGTGTTGAGGGGGCGGGCGAGTCGATGCCAAATTGCAAGGGCTGCCGTGAGTACGTATGGTCAGATCCAACGGACGCAAATGATGTCCCAGCAAACGCTTAAAAGCAAATTAATAAAAATAAAACAAACATGCGACTATTCGTGCTCAAGTGCTGAAAAAAACATGCACACCTGTGCTAGCAGCTTTTCCGAGCAAAAGCGCCACAAAAAAAAGTGGGTTTATATCCAAAAACAATTTTGTTATTTTTTTGGTTTTTTAGGTGATCAAACGATAAAAGAAGTATCGCGAAGCCGACGCACGGATTCTCTGACTCGTCCACCGTTATAACGACATCAATAACAATCACCTCCCCCAAAATGATCACAATTATGCAAATGTCAATGTGAATCCCGAAAACGTTAACAATTTTCTCACTGGTGTTTCCCGAAACTATGAAATGCGACCTTAGTTTGTTCTGAAATTTGTTATTTTTTGTTATACTATTTATGTGTTCTTATAAAATTTTAATTATTTTTTCCGTTTGACGCACATCCGACCAAACTGACAAATTATTGTAGAAGATACTAGCCGCAAGAAATAAAAAAATTAAAAAGTTAAGAAATTTGTCCGAATTCGGGTTCGGGATTCGAAACATGGATGTTTTGCACAAATACGACCAATTTCAGTCCTAAACAGGTACTCACGCGAAAACGTACCCCACGCGAAAATGGCCACGCGAAAACGTCCCCACGCGAAAACGGCCACGCGAAAATGGCCACGCGAAAACGACCCCGCCCGCGTGTTGAGTAGCTCATTCAGTAGGGGTCAGTTCCGTCTGGCCAGTTCCGTCTCGCCAGTTCCGTCTTAGTACACAAAGGGCCGGTTCCGTCTCAAATATTTTTGGACTCAAATTTTTTAAAATCAATAACTAATTTAGAAAAAAAGTAAAAATTCTTTTACTTCGCAGCCTACCGCAGCCTAAATATACCTGGTTTTTTAAAAGTTGTGGTTAATTAAAAGTATATTCGAAAATAAAAATTTTTTGAAATGAATTTAACATTGCAAATGTCCAGTAATTCTGCTCGGGATTCTCAGTCTTGGTCCTCGTGTCG
>CP049711.1:5019000-5043943 GCA_004148225.2 Heterodera glycines | reverse complement strand
CCATTTTAGCGACTTTTTCGACAAAACATGTCATAACTTTGCTTAAAAGCAACCAACTTTTACATTCTTGGTACCATTCGATAGCCAAGCTTTTTCTCTATTAGCATACCAAATTTTAAAAAATTTGGTCTACTTTTTCTAAAGTTGTATGAAGATAAGTACTGTTTTTGCCATAACTTAGTTTAAATTTGATAATTTTGTTTTAAATTTTGCAGGCTAATAGAGAAAAAGCTTGGCTACCGAATGGTACCAAGAATGTAAAATTTGGTTGATTTTAAGCAAAGTTATGCCATGTTTTGTCGAAAAAATTGCAAAAATGGCGGATTTTACGAAACGACCTAGCACCGGTGAGTGATATGCACAAATTTATGGGTTTTATGGACAACAACAGGCGCCATTCTCATCCCTCTCCCCCACAATTTTTCAATAGAAAATTTCCTACTTTTGTGCCCGGAAAATTTGGTTTTAAAATTAATTATTTTAGATTAATTTGTTATTATTTTTATTTTTTAAAAGATTATTTATTAATTTGCGTAATTTTGAAATTTGATGATAACCCCCTGTCTATAAATTTTTTGAAATTTTCGTTTTATTTATTTTTTGCCAAATTCGCTAAATTTTCGAGTTTTTCTCGATGATTCTTATTAGCAGTTTACATTTTTTTATATATAAATTTGGCCAAAACCCCTTAAAATTGGTTGCTTTATGTCGCAAAATTTAAAATTTTCTTTCCTTCCCCCCATCACCTCTGATTTTTTTAAAATTATTTGCCTAATTGCCTTTTAACTTTCTCATAATTAACTGTTGTTCTAACACAGGTGTCACGCAAAGCTGACCAACTGCGACAAGCGGAACGCCAATCGCGGCACACCTTTGACGTGTTGGACTTTTGGGTCGATTGGTTCAACGACGTGCAGGAGCAAATTGTGCAGGCAATTGAATGACGAAACCTAATTGTCGATTAAGAGCAATTAGTAATTCGGGAACGGTGTTCTTCGCCGAGAACCTACCAAAATATGTTAATGATGCGGAGAAAAATTTTTCTATTTTTTTTATAATTCGCAAAATTTATTTAAACTTCAAATATTTAAATTTTAAACCCACTTTTGATTTTTAAATTTTCCCAGCAAAAAATGAATTTTTTGAAATAGTTTACCCTTAATTGACTGTCGGTCGAGAGCAGAGAGATTATCTAATAACAACCAAAAATTCAGAATTATTTACTCCGAGAGGATAAAACAACTAAAATTAAAAATCATGCCCCATCCAATATAGGACGGACAGCTCGCTCTCTCCGATAGACATTAAAAGAATTTTTTTTTATTTATTAAATTTCTTACCCAAAAATTAATAAATTTATTACAAAAATTTTGAATTTTTTTTTCAAAAATTTTATTTTCCATAATCCAAGAAAAGGCTCTCAAAAAATTAATTTTCTTTGTAATTATGTATTCTATTTTTGTTTTATAAAAATATATCGAAAATTCATTTCAAACAAATTTAAAAAATAAAATATTTCATTTGCCAGAAAATTCCTGGCAAGTCTTTTAATAATTAAAACTCTTCGAAATTCATGACATGTCGAGAGTCTTGACTTGAAACAACAATTCCCTGTCATTCAGGCGGACAAACCGGCGGTTGACCTGGAACAGTTGCGCCAACAGTTGCGCCAGCAACACGCGCTGAATCAGGAAATTGTTGCGGAGAAGAACGGACTGCGCGACATGGTCGTCGAGGCGACAAAAGTTGCGCGCGAACTCAGCAGCACCCTCGGCGGCCAAGAGGGCCAAGACGCGATGATGGCCAAGGTGGAGCGAGCCAAGCGCCTGGCTGACGAGACGATGGAGCTGGGCACGGAGCGGGTGGCCGAGTTGGAGCAGGTAAATGCCGTGCCCTGTGTATGTCAAGCCGTAGAATTAATTTTGTTACAAAAAACATGGATTTAGCAAGGTTTCCATATAATTTTTATTGCATTTTGCTTTCTTTCTCATAGTTGCTGATTACTGTATCACTGATACCCCGATACAGTATTCTTTAATGGCTTTAATTGCTAGCTTTTCATCAGTGTCACGATAGTTAGGAGACGGTTTGAAATGTTTACAATTTTATGACGGGTTTTTATGAAGACGTATCTGACATGACAGTTTATGGGCCCACTGATAAGAATATAAATTAAACACTACGAATTGATAGATTTTTGGTCCTTGTAAAACTTGTGAATTTTTAAAAATTTCAAACGAACCCCTTGGAAAACGAATAAATGGGGGTAGGGGTTAGAAAATTTTTTTTTTAAATTTCATCCCAAAATTTGCTTAGGCTTTCGCGCTGTGCAAAGAGTTGGACGCCGAATACACGGAACTGAACGAATGGATGGACGGGGTGGAGAAGGAACTGCAGGCATGCGAACCGATCACACTTGGCATTGCAGCGAAAGCATTGTTGGCACAGCAGCAACACAACAATGTGAGGGAATTGTGGAGGTTTTGATCTGATCACCACTCAATGTGGGGGTACGGTAGACCAAACAAAATTCATTGTTGATCAAATTCTCAAAAATAGGACGACAACCTTTATAGACACTCCAATAATTAGACACTCAATTGGTATACATAGTAGACTAAAAATTGATTGATCAAACACTCAAAACAGGGAGAGGGATACGATAGCGACTTGAACAATTTGGGCAATAATATTCGCCAGTTTAATTTGCTATTTTTCTCCATTGGCACCAAATTTTGAATAAATTTATTGAGAACAAATTTTATGATCAAGAGAACATAGTCTCTGGACTCCCCTCCCTGAATTTTTTCTAGTCTCATTTTGAATGATCACTGATCAATTGATCATAAAATGATCAAATTTCTTTGTTGGTGCATATTCCAGAAAAATAATTTGATCATTTCATTGTCTAATGCTCAGACAATAAGTAATTTGATTATAATTTGCTGATTAGTGTCTAATTGAACCACTGTACGGTGTTCATTGATCATCAACGGTGTTCACTGATCATCACTGATTACGTATGATCATCAGCTGATTACCCCCAAACGATTCGTCCAATTAAGCAAACCCAATCAGTCATGATCAATTTGCATTTTTGTGTCGTCATCATAATTTTTCTGCATCTTTTTCTCCTCTTCTCCCATACTCTCTCATCATCGTCCATCAATAGATAAAAACAGAATTGGCTGACCTCTAATGGGTGAATAAATGAATGTTTTTTTTGCATTTGTCGTCCCCTCCCTGTCTTCTCCCCAATTCGTCAATTCAGATTTTGCCTATCTATTGATCAGCAGATTTTAAAGCCAATATGGATGGATAGTTACGGAGATTTGGGCCAAGTGAAATATTGTAACATTTAAAAAAATAATGATTATTTTCCAACCCCCTAGGTTTTTTCGAGAATTTTCCCGTTTTTCAGTGTATTTTGATGTGTATCGGTTACCATGAAGAAGTGATCTGAACAAGTTGATATAAAATACTTTTGATCAGCCAAAAGTTAACTTAGAGGAATTTTTTCAGATTTTTGGCTTCTCAAAAATTTAAACCTAATTTGTTAGAAATTCGGGGTTTTCAAATAATAAATAAATTTGTTTTTTGCACCTGACTGTTAATTAAATTTCATTAAACTTTTCATTTTTTCTGGCCAATTAGGTTTTCCCCGTCCTTCGTTCCATTTTCATATTGAAAAGTTTTCAGTTTTCGTAAACAAAAATTTAAAAAAATTTTGGCCACTGAAATTCTATTTTGCAATCATTTCAGAGTATGCTCCAACAAATTCAAAGTCAGCGTCCGATGGTTGCGAAGTTTGAGCGGAATGTGGCCGGGTTGAGCGAACTGTGCTCCGAGGCGGATGAACAAAATTTGAAGCAAATTGCGGAAAATGTGGCCGAAAGTGAGTGGGCCAAACTAGGGAATCTTAACTGGACAAACGGAGTTTGTAACCTAATTAAATGAGTGTGATTGTCGAGATTGATTAATGTAGTCGAGTAAAATGCCCCCTTAAAAATTTAAAAAAAAATTATTTTTTAATTTTCAAATTTAGAAATTTTTCAAAAAAATCATAAAATTTTAAATTCAAGAAATTTTAGAAAATTTTTCTAGCGTTTTTTAAAAATTATGTGGAAATATTTCCAGAATCGCTGATAATTATTTCTTTTTATTAAAAAAATGTATTGATCCGCGGGGAACGAGCTGCTGCTACCTTTGATATATTGCTGCATCGCATTGATCAGAGTCCAGTCTGATCACGATCAATTTTGTTGCCTGGATTAAAATTCCATCCCCGGCAAATCAGTCCTTTAATTATATGCCGCTAATTTGCCTAATTATTCCGCTCAACCCCCAGGGTTTGACGACTTGGCCACCGCATTCCGCGAGCGTGGCGACGCGTTGTCCACCTCAATTGAGCAGTGCTCCCAGCTGACTGACCGTCTCAACATTTTCCTCACCAATTTGTCCAACGCGTTGGACCAATTGCGGGCCCAAGAAGCGCCGTCCTGTCGACCAGCTGTCCTACGGCGACAAATTGATGAAAATGGCGCCATTTTTGACCTGTTACGCCAGAAGGAGGAACATTTCCGCGCGATGAAAGCGCAAGCGCAAGACGTACTCACCCGGGCGGGGCCCAACCAGCAGCAAATGGTGGCGGACATGGCCCAACGCTTGGAGGAGATGGACCAACGGTGGCTGGAGGTAGTAACAGTACGATGATGAGAGAATAATGGGGGGAGAACATGGAATTAGTCAATTTGATCATTTGATCTGACAAAAAAAGGTGTCCAAATCATTCTAAATGGATGGATGTTCAGGATTAAATATAAATTTGAATTGCTAAAATTAATTTAATTTAAATTTTTATCAAGAAATTTCTTGAAAAAATAAGAAATTTTTTTTTTATAAACATTTAAAAATTCTTATTTCTGGAATAAATTCAGGTTTTACAGGAATCACTATTTTATTTTCCTTAGAATTTCTAAAGCACTTTTATTTAATTATTTTTAAATTTATTTTTAAAAAATTGTGATAATTAATGCCACAGAGTGAAAATAAATGCAGCAAAATAAAATGAATTTCACCCCGTTCAGCTGCACAGTGGTGCTGAGTACCGTCGCACCCATCTCGAGTCACTTTTGCCAATCACCGAGCATTTTTGGGCCCAACTGGACAAAGTACAGCAACGCATTGGCACCGTGCGACAACGCGCGGACACATTTGGAGCAGGTGCAGCATCAGCAGCAGATGAACAAGCGACGGATGACCAGGAGGACCATTTGGAGGCGCAGTTGCAGCAGCGACAAAACGAGCTGCAAGCATTGCAAAATGCCATCGAGGAATGTGCCGTCGATGTGCAACAGGTGGCTTTTAACAGCAACAAAAGGCATAATTAACACTCGAAAGCAGGGCCAAATTTTGGCAATTTGGCGCAAATTTAATCTCTTAATGGCAGTTTGGTTCCAATTTCAAAAATTTCTTAAAATAAATTTAAAATTTTGCTTTTAATAATAAATAATAATATAATTTATCATTCGAATGCAGTTAATAAATCTCACACAAATTAAAAATTTCCCTGGCGGCGCTTTTGGCATTGCCGTTCCCTTCTTTTTAAATTAAATTTCATAAAAAAATGTTTTAGTTTATAATTTTATTTAAATAATTTTATGAGTATTATCAAGCAAATTTTTGAAAATTTTAATTCAATTTGATAAGAAAATTCCAATGACTCATTTTCCCTCAGGTGACAACGGACGGTCTCGAGCTGTGCTCAAGAATGGACGCGGAGGAGGAGCGCAGCTTTGTGCAACAACATTTGGCCATGCTTCAGGCCCAATGGGACACACTGTTAGCACAGTACGCACAGATCAGCGGCAATCTGAGCACCACAATGGATCAGGTGGGATCTGACAATTGTCTTTGACTGATCAGTTTGGTGCCATCGCTTACTGATCACTCACAATTTCCATTTTAATCACTCGCTAGTCCTATTATCAGTCGTGATCAGTCGTACTGATTGGGTAATTCTAACCCTGAGTTCTATTGCAACTATTGAAACAATTTTCCCTGGTCCACTCATTCCTTCGATCAGTTGAAACCGCAATGATCACTCATGTTATTTTATATCACCATAGGTGGACAAGGGGGGGGGGGGTATTTCGTATTTCGTAACGGCAAATTTCTGGCCCACCCCCTCCCCCCTTGTCCATGTATGACTCTCACCCTTTGAATTTAAATTTATTCGATTATGCCCAAACTCGGATCAAACTAATCGGTATATCCCTTTCTCTCCAGGCTCTCCAATTCTACACTTTATTGCAACAACTCACGGCATTTTTGGTCGACAAAGAAGCGCAAGCGGATGCCATTTTGCTTGGCAAAGATGCACAACAAATGTCGGTGGAGGCAATTCGTGATCAGTTGCGCATGTTGGAGGACCTCAGAAGGGAGTTGGACGAATGGGCGCTCAGTCGGGAGCAACTGAACCAAATGGGTGAGTGGGCGAGAGAAAAAATATTTTATGTCCTTAAAAATCCTTGAAAACAAGTACAGAGGGGTTCGGTGGTACTGGTTTTATGATTGCGCATATAATTTGTTTCGGCCAATTTCGAAAAAATCTTAGTGATCAGACGTAATTATGTATAGTATATTTAGGCAATAAATGAAATGCTTTTTCTAAGGTGCCGAACTGTGTGCCATGCCCGGCACTCAAAGCCAAGCTCCGTCCATCCGTGTGGCACTTGCTGACCTGAAGCAACGATGGGCACGGCTTTATGCCCAACTCCGAGACGCTCAACAACACTTGGAACGATCCCTGTTGGACATGGGACAGTTGGCACATGCCAACGATCAAATGATGGCATGGTTGGCCAAAACTGAACAGTTGTTGGCCACGCTGGACACAACATCGGATGGTGGTTTGAAGCACGTGGAGATCGAGCAGTGCAAGCTGCGCATGATCCAAAACGACATCGCTGCACACCAGCCAAGCTTTGAAGCCATCCAAGTGAGGCTTAAGTACAAGCTTAATGAGTTGATCAGACTGGTGATCAGAGGGAAAAGCCTTAAAAAAATTTATGAACAAATTTCAAAAAATTGGAAATTTTTTTTGAAAAACTTGGTGATTGATCATAAAATTTTGAAAAAATCGGTAAAATTTTTTTAAATTTTGGCCTATTGGTCTGAATCAGATCAGCTTTCAATCATTTGATCATTTCCTCCCTCCCTTCCCTGACAAGGCCACTGGACAAAAGATGATGCAACAAGACCCGCAGTGTGCTGTTGCCACTCAGTCCATGCTTGATCAGCTGGCCCAGCGCTGGGCCTCTGTTGGCCACCAGGCGGAGCAGGCCTGGGTGGAGTTGGAGCGTGCACGCGCGGAGGCCAACTCGCGCAGCGACGACCTGAACAAGTGGGCGGTGTGGCTGACCGACCTGTTGGCCGAGCTGCGCACCAATCGGCCCATTGGCGGACTGCCGGAGACGGCGATGGCACAAATGGACGAGTTCCGCGTGGTCCAAGCGGACGTGGAGCAGCGACGGGCGGAGCTGGAGGAATGCTTAAGCCGGCTAGACGAACAATTGGCCGCAGCTGCAGCCGACGGAGCAGGCGCTGGCGGTTCCGCTACGGGTGCCAGCGGTGGTGCTGACCAATGGCTCGCCGGACAGCAGCGCAAGCTGCGCACGGATTGGACAACTGCGCAACAAAAACTGGTCGAGCGCGAGGCACGGTTGCGCCAGGCGTTGGAGGATGCTTTGCAACTTTCGCATGGCATGCAAGGAGTTCAAGACTGGCTGTACGGGGCGGAAGAGCATTTGGCCATGGTGCCGCAACAGTCCAAGCTGGTCGAGCCACTCAGCGCACAGCTGCAACACCACCAGGCGTTCCATGCCGAACTGGGCGAACGCGTTGAGCAGATGAAGGAGCTGAGCAACAAGGGCATTCGCATCCAGCTCAGCTGCGAGAAGAAAGACGCCATTCCGATGAAGAACCGTCTTGTGTCGATGAAGCACCGCATGGACAAGCTCGGCCAACGAAGCGGCGAGCGGCTGAAGTCGCTGACCATGGCACTGGACGAGTCCCGGCTGTTCTTCGACTCGCGCCGCGACCTGCTCCACTGGACAGAGGATCAGCAGCGATGGTTGCGCGACCGCGAGGCGGCTGAGCCGAGCAGCACCGGAACGGGTGAGCGCATCCGTGAAGCGCTCACCGAGCATCGCACGCTTGCGGACGCGCTTCAGCGCAAGACGGGCGTCTACGACGAGGTTCGCCGCCGTGGCAGTGCACTGGCAGAGCACGCGCCACCCAACGAGAAGTTGCAGTTGGACGAAGCGAATGAGGAGATGACGCGGTGCTGGGAGGCGTTATCGCGCGCGGCACTGCGACGCCAGCGCAGCCTGGAGGAGGCGTTGATCCAAAGCGGCAAATTTGACGAGGTGCTTGCCGAACTGCTCAACTGGCTGGGCACGGTGTTGCCACCGCTGGAAGCGGAGCTGAACATTGGCAACTTTCTTGGTAAGCGTCGGTCGGATAATTAAATTTGGTGTGAATGATTCATCCAACAATTTCTTCGGTGAATTTATCACCGAATTTTTATCTTACGGTAATTACTAATTAGCCATTTACTAAAAAATAAATCTTAAAAAAAAATATGTACCGTAGTATGTCTTGATCACTAGGGACCGGATTTGTATGGATTTCCATATCGGGGCCGCTGATCACGAATATGACATCAGATTTGTCATATGACAGAGTCTAATCTATGATTTTTTCAAGTCTATGATTTTTCATCAAGTAATTTTTTTTCTCTTTTTTTTTGCTGATTCAATTTACGAAATTAGTTTAACATATGCTTTTACACATCAAATAGGCATAAATCAAGCATTTACAACGTAAAATTCAGCAATTTGGTCAAAGATATTTTCGAACGCCGCAAGCGTCTTTTTGCCATAAAATTGGCGCCACATATATTCATCCATATAATCAGGCAGCATATAACGCTGTGTTCCGGACATCGCTTTGTTCTTTTGCTTTAAATTTTTCGAAAAATTTTCCACATGATTTGTGTGCGTGCCGTTGAATGGGTCGACAAAATTTTGTACATGGTTAACAGTATTATGGATATACGGAGGGACGACAGGAATTGCTGCGATAGCACTGCCCTCAACCGATTTCGACATCCTTTTTAGTCACTATTTGTTTACAAAGAAAAAGACGCTTGCGGCGTTCGAAAATATCTTTGACCAAATTGCTGAATTTTACGTTGTAAATGCTTGATTTATGCCTATTTGATGTGTAAAAGCATATGTTAAACTAATTTCGTAAATTGAATCAGCAAAAAAAAAGAGAAAAAAAATTACTTGATGAAAAATCATAGACTTGAAAAAATCATAGATTAGACTCTGTCATATGACAAATCTGATGTCATATTCGTGATCAGCGGCCCCGATAACCCCCGAGTACAACGTAGAATCGCAAAAAACGGCCTTTTTATTCCTTTTTTTATGGGACCAGTAAAAGTCAGTATTACCTGATTTTTTCCTTCTTGACAAAAATTTTATGGGCTTACGAATTTTTTTTTCAAAAAATCAAACCAATTTTTAGAAATTTTTTGTCCATATTTCATATTTTTTGTCCATTAAAATCCGGTCCCTATTGATCACACATGTCTCTTTTGTATACCGTAGTATATCCGTTCGATCACACACGTCTCTCTAACAGATTTATGCACGAGAAACAATACTTTTTTTCCAATTAGGCGATGTTGACACATTGCACACTTTGGTGAAGGAACATCATGAGCTGATGGAGCAGACGAACACGCGCAGGGAAAATGTTGAGAAGGTGAGTGATCATTAATGATCAGAGTAATTAATTAATTAAAGAGTAAATTAATCATTAAAATTTTTTTCAAAAAATAATTATTTGTATTTTTTGATTATTTGTTTTTAAAGGTGCGCGAACGGGCACGAAAGATCCTCGACACAAATGTTGGAGATGCCCATGAATTGGCTGAATTGGAAAGAAAATTGATCATTCTGAACGATCAATGGGATCGGCTGAACGACGGTACCACGCAAAGGGTGAGTAAATCGGCATACTGTAATGGTGCTCAATTTCAACAGATGCTTGGGACTAAAATTTGCCTAACATTCAAATTGGCGTGAAAAATTTTGAAGATTAATTAAAGATTTAATGGGTTTTTTTATTGGTACCTTTAGTTCATAAACCATTTCCCCCCTCCCCCTCCTTTCGAATTATAAACTCAATTTATTTTATGTTTTTTTAAATTTTAAATTATTTAAAAATTTTTCTTGTTTTTTTATTAAAAAATTTTGCTGACTTATGAATTAGACTTTTTTTTATTAATACTTTTTAAATTTATTAATGCTTCCAGTCTCTTTTTTACAATGAGAATATCATAATATTAAGGAAACGCTGCTCACCAGCTCATTGAAGAAGGCTGTAGACTTGTCAGAATTAATGTTGGTATTTTTACATTTAATTAAATAATTTTAATTAGTGCCATAATGCTTAATTGCCATAATTAATCATTTTAATTACGAATCGTCATGCTGTTTAGGCACGATTTGGGCACATCACTGCAAGACATTGAAGCGCGACTGCGCCGTCCGGCGCTGTCTTGGGACGAAAAATCGGTGCTAGCCGAACAGACAAAGCTGGACCATTTGCGGGACGAATTTATGGCCAAATTGCCAGAGTTTGAGAAGGTGATGGAGTTGGCCAAGGAATTGCAGCGCAACGCGCATCCGCGCGCGGAGGCTCCGATGCGCGAGCTGATCCGTGGCATGAGCACTCGCTGGGAACTGCTTGATCAGCTGATCAATGACCGGGCGGAGAAGTTGCGACATGTAAGTGCACTATTGCTTCTGATTGATCGGAATGAGGGACGAATTTTTTATTGTTGATTAATTGATCAGTATTGCTTTAATTTTTTGTTGTTTAGCTGATCAGGATTTTAATTTTTGTTTTTCAGAGAGTCTACGGGTGAAATTAACTCAATAGTGAATTATCTTATAGCTTTTTTTCAGAATTCTCATTAAAAAATCAAATCAAAATTTTTTACTTTTGATTTTTTATTCGTTAACATTTTTCTTAAATTTTTGAAGAATTTGTTACAAGTTTTTTTTGTTTACTGATCAATTTTTAGCGGTTGGAAGAAATTCGACAACATGAGCAAATGTTGGACGAATTGATGGGTTTTGTTGAAGAAAAGCAGGGACAGTTGGAGCTGATGCGCGACTGCAGTGATGAGGGACAGCTGAGCCGATTGAGCACGTGAGTGATCGGAAGAAAATGTATTACTTTCATTAATGTAGCCGATTTACGGAATTTATCCCAATTAATTTACGGTATTATTCGGATGCAAAAGGATTTTCTTTTCTAAAATTGTTAATTTCAACTAAATAACGTATTTTACAAAAGGAGATCCCTCCCGTCCCTCGTTTGGATTATAAAATATAGACCCCTCCCCCTTTTAGGGATACGGTAGTTTCAAATTATCAGAGAAATAACAAAAAAACATCAATAAATAATTTGTGCGCATTTGACCCACTCTCTTCTCCGCCTCTGAAATTTTATTAAAATTTTAATTTATTTTTTCTTTTAATTAATTTTATTTATTTCTCTAAAAAATATTTCTATTTTTACTTGATTGTAATGCCCAAATTCTTCAGTTTGATGGACGAACAGCAGATGTTCAAGGCGGACCTGCACCAGCGACAGACGGAACTGGATGATCTGTTGAGGATGGCTAACAAGCGATTGTCGTTGATCCGCGAAGCGTCCGAGGACCCGGCAATTGTTGACGCTGCCGCTTTTGCTGCTGGCGATGAGGGCGCGACAGTGGGCGGTGCCGCGAGGGCGAGCGCTAAGAGACGCGACAGTCACCTGCAGCAGCAACAACCGTTGTCGCCGACAAAGCGAGCTGGTTCAAGGCTGAAACTGCATGAAACCGGCAGCAGGTGAGTGTTTTTTGGTGAAGCACCAAACTGATGGCGAGCGGCAAGTTTATATGCCCGGCACGGCGAGTGTTTTCTCGTTAAGAGAGTGTTCTCGCGGCGAGTCGATGCTACATATCACATATTCCATTTTTTGAAATTTAAAATTTATTGAAAATAATCACAGATTTTTCCAAAATGCCATTGTGATTTTTTTTTTTTGCAAAAAAATCATCAAATCCGCGTTTTCAAAAAAACCTTGAATATGAATCTGGCACAAAACTATAAACGCATTTGATTTCAAATTTTATAAAATCTTTTTGAGGCTCTAATCGGGTTTTTGTAAATTTTTGCTGCCTCCAAAATTACATCCATGCCATTGTTTGAACACATTTTCTTTCTTCTGTGTTTAGCCGAGGTTCCATGGACGGCGGTGCTGGTACAGTACCCTTGCGCTCTTCGCTTGGTACGGCCATTGACAAGAAACGTACACGGCGAAAAAGCGACACGCTGCACGACAATTGGAAACGGTTGTGGACCGACTTGGTACAGTATGAACAGAAGCTGAACGAGCGCAAAGCTCATTTGCAGGTGGTCATTTCATTAATTATTTCATTAGGGATGGTAATACATATTCATAATTTTTTGATTCCTTTATCTTTTAAAAAAATTAGGTGACTAAAATGCAAAATTAAATAGGTGGCTTAAAGGCAATAATATTTTGTAAAATCTCATCAAATTCATCAACGTTTCTAATTTCTTAAATTTAATGAGGTCATAATAAAAAATTTTAAAAAGAAAGATATTATGCTGTTCTTTTATTTCATCTAAATCATTTAATGAATAATGAATTATTTGATTTTCTTAATTAACTAATTGCTTGATTTATTGCCAGGAATTGGAACGCCTTAAGGGCTTCACCTTTGACGATTGGCGGGAACGGTATTTGGCGTGGAACGATCACGGCAAGGCACGCGTGTCTGATCTGTTCCGGCGCATTGACAAGTCGGGCACCGGCATGGTGCCGCGCAAGTTGTTCATCGACGGAATCCTCGCTTCAAGTACAGTATTATGAAATTACTATCATTTTTAATTTTTCAATTTTATCTCTGTTCTGTTCCATGTGTTTTTTTTCCAGAATTTCCGACCTCTGCGCTGGAGATGGCCCGGGTGGCGGACGAGTTTGATAAGGGGGATGGCCTGATCGTCTCCAGAGAATTCATGAACGCACTCCGATTCGACCCCAAAAAGATGGTAATCTTATTTAAAAACCCGTACATTACTACATTCTGTCTGGCATACTGTAAGTATGTCTACTGTAATTCTTTCATACTGTTCTCCATTGCTTTACCCCTTTTAAAAGAAATATTCTGAAAGCCTTAGTGTTTTTCTTTTTTTTAAATATTCATTTCCCATCCGTCTCTAATTCCACGCATTTTACTTACTATTTAAATTGCTACAGTGTATGAAGTAAATACAGTAACACAAAATCCCCCCCCCCTCGGTAGCGTCGGTACGAGCCCAAGACGGAGACGGAACGTATCCACGAGGAAATTGCACGCGAGACGGCCCGGTGCACATGTGCCCATCGCTTCCCCATCCAACACATCAGCAGTGACAAGGACCGAGTACAGTACGGCTTCGGCTTTGGTGGATCAATGAAACGGATGGTAAGCATGGGTTGGCTGTACTGTAATCATCAGTTCCTTAACTGAAATTCAAGAGAATTTACATGCAGACCATTTTTTCGTTTCAAAAATTTTCACTGTGCCTTTTTCTAAATTAGGTAGCCTTGGAGAAAAAAATGCATTTAGCCTTACAAATATTTTTGTAAAATTAAAAAAATATTGCTTATTTATTTAAAAACATACCGGTTGACTCGAGACTGATTGCCGAGACAGGCGCCTATCAGCAGCGCCCTGCCCCATTGTGTCATTATTTTTTTAAATTTTGATCTCTTTTTTTGGCGAAAACTGCAAAAATTTCCTGCTTTTTTGCCCGGTGCTGAAAATTTTGTAAAATAATACTGGTGAAACAAAAAATTTTGGCTTGACGAGCAAGAATAAAAAAAGAGAGCGTGGGGCTTTTTAATTTATGCCTCTCGAACATCATCGCTTCTAATTAATAATTGGCTCTTTTGCCGTTTAAAGGTGCGCATCTTGCGCAGCACAGTGATGGTCCGTGTGGGCGGCGGGTGGGAGGCGTTGGACGGCTTTTTGGCCAAGCACGACCCGTGCCGAGCCAAGGGCCGTATCAATGTGGACTTGTTGCCGCTGGTGCCGGACGACCATTCGCGGCCAAGCGGTGCCGTCGACCGCATGGAGCTGTTTCGGAGAAAAGTGAGCAAAATACGAATATTTGGCAAAATTCTGGACCTCAGACGAGACACTATGCCAAGAATTCGATCATTTACGACTCATGAAAATTATAAATTTGGTTTTGAAATTCTCGTTGGCATTATAATTAACAATCAAAAATTGATTTATTTCCTTTGCGCAGGATTCTTCCGGGTCGCCCTCCACAGCGACAAGTTCGGCACGGGATGTGGAGAAGCTGCTTGGCTACTCACCGGGCCAACCGGGACCAATAATGAAGGCATGGGAAAGGCTTCATTATGTAATTGCTCATATAAATAATTTAATTATTTTTAGATTCGTGAGAAGACCGAGCGCAGCATGGCCATGTTCAAAAGGCCGCCGTCAGCCGCCGGAAGTGATCAGCCGCAACCGCGACGGGGCTACGATCACTCGATCATCGGTAGGTGGTAGTGATCTGATCATATACGGCCCCGTCTGCTTCTAATCTCTGATCACTTTTATTCTGATCCTTTTTTGTCTTTTGATTACATGCGCTTTCCCATATGCAGATGACATGTACGGCTCGTCACGCATTCCCCGTCCGGCTGATTTGGCATCCAACAATTCATCCCGTCCGGCCAGCCGTGCATCAGATATGGGCTCCGACTTTGGCACCAATGGTGGCGTCACCAGCGCGACACCCTCACGCATTCCGGCACCGCGTGCCCAGCAGCAGAAGGGGGTACGATTCGCGAGCGGAACGGGGTATGTTTTCGGATTGAGAAAATTGCAGATTTATTTATTTTTAATTTTTGTTTATTCCCTCTAATTTTTGAAAATTCCTATCTAAAATTGAAATTTCCCATTCAAAACAAATACATAATTAGGCGTCATGCCTCATTAAAACGTTGATACATCTACTTCAACTAAAAATTATATTTTTACAGGGGCAGCAGTGACGGGAGTGGCCGTAATACGCCTTCGGTCCTCTAATGAATGCGTGTGCGGAATGATCTGGCGGTGTCGGAATGTTTCACCCGCTAATGACCGCATCAATTAACAAAAATAAAAAATAAATCAAATAAACCAAATTGTGTCATTTGCGTGTCTTAATCATTATTGTCTAACACTTTCTTTTTCAATTACTTTTTATTCCAATTTGTTCATGCCTATCATCATTTGTTGTCACTATCATTACATTTTATTCATCAAATTGAGGCCAGCAAAGATCGACCGGAAAGTGTATTATAAGAATAAAACATTAATTCATGTGTATTCCCCCGGGGTATAATAATTTTGCCTTCTTTTTAAAATATTTATTTTCTTTTTTAATTTCTTCACAATTTTGTTGCCTTGGTTTTAAATTCATTATTTTTTGTCATCATTCATTTTTGAGCAAAAAATAAATTTTTTTCTAGCCAGAATTGGTTATTGGCATGGATTAAACGTGAAGGCCTTTGCAGTCCGCAGCAAAAAAAATTGAATAAATTTTCCTGTTTATTTAAATTATTTTTGATGCGAATTATTACGAAACAAATTTTTTTTGTTTCTGTATTGCGATTTAACTTTTCAGAATGTGTTGATTTTGCAGGAAAATACATTTAATTTTATTCTTTGACATGAGAAAATGCAAAACAAAATAAATGTAATTAGAAGGCATTATAAAATCAGATAGATAATCGAAAAGTTGTTGCTTTGAAAAGAACAAAATTAAATTGATGTGCCGCATAATTATTTCTTCGCAACCCAATTACACAGTTCACAAAAAGAAAAACAGGCGATATGCGGCGGCCAGTGAAAAAAGACCAGGGTCCTGATAAAAGCTTGTCCAACAATCAAATGTTTCGAGGGTGTGAAAATATTCGCCGGAAATTCCAAAATTGATGGTACAGGAGGCGGCCAGGTATTTCTTATTGTGAAGGAACACAATTGATTGGTAAAAATTCGGTCCACCAATTTCAGGGAATTTTTCCAAAATGTAGTCGTACAGAATGCCGAGATTGGTGCGTCCTTCGTTGTAAAAGTATCTGAATTTCTTAAAATGTTTTTCTCGATTGCACAGTGTAAAAACCAGAGAAAAAAAATTTAGGAATTGGGTAAGGACTTTTTATTTGCGAAAATTTCAAATCAAATTTTTAATTCTTTTTTTCAGAATGATGAAATTTTACAGGGAGAATTTTTTGAAATAAATACTATCCGCCTGGAAAATTTCAAAAATTTTTAATCGTTAATAAATTTTTAAAAACCTTTCATTTTTCCTAAACAAATATTTTGAGAAAAGGGCGAAATATCATTTCAACACAAAAAAGAATTCATTATATTATTCTCAGCTGTTCAATTTTAAAAATACTGAAAATAAGTAAAATAAAGTTCAAAAATATTATTGTTACAAATTTGTTGAGACTCAACCACCCTAAACCATTTGCAGGCTTCATTTTTTTAATGTTTATTACTTTTAAAAAAATTAGACCCACTCAATGACAGAAACTATCTGTTTCCGATGGTCTAAAAGCCACTGCTTTGCTTTTAGCAGGCGCACATAATCGCTTTTGCAACGAAAGATATACACATTGATGCCATATTCATTAAAAATGGTAAATCCTCTAGAACCATCAAAATCTGTGAATATCCATTCATCACCACTCCAATTTTCTCCAATCAGAATGTTGTTGAAGAAGCTAAATTTGTATAAAAAAATTTTATTATGGAGATTAGGCGATGGAAATATTTTAAAACTGGATTTTAATTAAAAATAAAAATTTATTTTTTAACATTTTCCGAATATAGAGGCAAACAAAAATGGAAATTTACCCCTATAAGTAAGCACCTTTACTTATTTTACCGAAGCAAAATTCTAATCGACATAGCTTGTTAATTGTTAATAAATTTTAAAATCATCCATTTACAAAGCAAGAATCTTCTATATCGACACAGAAATATTTGTTTAAAAGCATTAAAAAATCATTTAGAAATAATTAGCAACTCATAATGTACCTATGTCAATTTATTATATTTATTATCTCTTTTCCAGGTTTTTTCATACAACGCAAAGCAAAAAAATCTATTTCACAATAAATCTTACTAAACCTATAAAATTTTATCCAATTTAATTTTTGGTTCTCTTTTCGATCATGAATTAATTCGATTTACCTGTACGAGCCACGTTGGTCAAGCGCTTGCTTGATAATTTGGGCAGTGCTGTTGAAATTTGAAATTTGAATGGGCATTTGTTGTTTCTTCAATGTTTCATTTACGTAGAGCTTTGCAACGATTGGCCAAAACATTTCCTGAAAAAGCAATTTTTTATAAAACCTCACAATTTATCTTCCGTTATTTGCAGGATTTTTTGCGATTTTTACTCGGTTTTTAACGGAAAAAAACCGAACAAAAACTAAAAAATGACAGAAAATATGTTTAAAAACGGAAAAACAAATCTAATCACAGAAAAGCGAAATCCTATCTTATCTATCATTTTTATTTGCACAACTTAACATTTCTCCTTTTCTTAATTATAGTAGCTTTAGTGCAATGTAAATTACCATTTTTTTCTGCGACCATGCTTGTAAATTGTTCGTGATCGCCGAGAACAACTCCTCAATTTCTTCCCGATCCTTTAGAATCTCAATAACATCTCCGAACCGCGAAATGTTTGTACATTTGTTTGCAAGTTCCTGCTATAAAAAAGAATATTACGAGGATTTTTAAAATTATTGTGACCTTACGTTTTTCAAGACACATTTTTGGCTGAAAAAGTTTTTGGCCTAACATTTTGAGCTATAAATAAACTCAAACATTTTTTTTTCCGATAGCCTTTTCTTTTTAACATTCATATTAAATCGTTGGTCAATCATTTAAAAAATGAGAAATGGCTGAAGCGCTGCTCTTTTTAAATAGGTCAATCTATCAAAAATAATGAAGGATTTTAGAGTTTAAGACAAGCTCACAGAGGAAGGTGCCCAGCAGAGGTGGGGTACGGAAAGTGAAAAAGTCATGAAATGTCATAAAATAAGTCAAAATAAATTTTTATTTTTTGTTTTATGAAAAGCTTGCCAAAATCTCACTCTTTATTTACCATTATCAAAAGTTGATTCTTGAAAAATTCCACAGTGCCAAAGACTTCATCGCGTTTCCATTCCTCGCCGTCCACAACAGCATTTAAGATGCATCTGTGCCAGTAAAAAACAACCAATTGATATTTTTTGAAAGATGGGTCAAATAAAAAAATTCCCGATGTTTTCGGGGTTTGGGTCAAAGTTAACTAAAGAGAGGCCAATTTAAGAATAAGAATATTTAGAAGCCGAATTTGGTCAAAAAATGCAAAAAATCAAACCATAAAAAAAGATGAAAGCAAATGCTTGTTGGAAAATGAGTTTTCTTCAAACAAAGAACCGAGAATATTCATGCAAAAATCTCAATCAATCCCAGAATTAGAACATTACCTGTCCGCACGTGGAATATCTGATTCCAATCGCTTCCACATTTCAACAAGTGCTTTTTCAATTTCTTCTCCCGTCTTTCCTCCACGACTGATTGTTTCTGTAAAATTTAGTTTTATTTTTTATTATTTATTATAAATGCATAAAATAATTTAAAAGTAATATTTTATTGCTAAGAGTAGATGAAAAACACGAATTCTTCGGAAGTGTTAAGTAAAAATCCCATAATTTCTCAAGCGGTTTAATGGCACGGTGAGTACAAAATCATAGGATTTCGGCATTTTTACCAAAAGGCTTTTTATAAAATATTACATGTAAAACCGTGATGTCCCAAAAATTTTAAAAATAAAATTAGTATTTTAATAAATTTTTCTACCTTTTAACTCGTTGAGCCGTTCGATTACATCAAAATATTGAAGATGTGACATCAAATGGGTTGATTCTAAAATCATTTAAGTTTTTATGTGAAAAAAAAATTCTGCAACAGTATCCCATTCTTTAGTTACCGTATTTTCTCTAATTATCATTCCCTCTCCATTAATCCCTCCGTCTCCAATTATCCCCCCTTTCTGAGGAGGTTGAAAAATAATCGCCCATTCTCCATTTATCCCTCCGGGGATATTATTTTTTCGGAAAAATATTTTTTTTCATATTTAATAAATAGAGACAAAAATATGTGCTAAAAATTGGCAAAATCCGATGTATTTATGCATAAAATTCCATAAAAAATCTATTATTTATCATTTTCGCCCGCACAATAGCATTAATACCTTTCGAGGTGTTCGTGAGTAAAAGGGTCCTTTTTCTGATAAAATAAGGAAAATTTTAAGCCTAACATTTTTTATCAAAAAAAAAAAAAATTCATTTTGGCGATCAATTTTTGAGAAAATTTTTCAATTCGTAGGGGCGTATTTTCTGAATTTTTTCAGGTCATTTCTTAGGGGTATATTTTTCCTTTTTATTAAATTTTTGTAAAAGATTTTTCAGAAAAACGCCAAAAAAGGCAACAAAACGGCAAAATGCCAAAAAAAAGGCATTTAAGGCACGAAAAGCCCGAAAAAGGCAAAAAAAGGCATAATAAAATTTAACGTAGAAGCTTCAAACCAAGTGGAAATTGTGTTATTTATGCTTAATATATAAAATCTAATGCACGGGAAAAAGGCCCGTGCCTCAAAGTCGGTCTCGACTGATTACTCTTCAATATTTTGGGATTTTGTCAATTTTATAAAGACTTTGGCATTTTTTGAATTTTTATGTAAATTTCAGCAAATTCTTTAAAAAATGGAATAAAATTGATTTATTGAGGCGATTACATTTTTTGGCAAAATGTTAATATTTAAAAAATTTACCACTGAATAAACCTGTAAAAAATAATCCCCTAGTCTCCATTTATCCCTCCGTCTATAATTATCCTCCCTTTCTGAGGAGGTTAAAAATAATCCCCCGGGGTGATAATTAGAGAAAATACGGTATTTGTTTATTAATTCTGTGTCCGTCAGGGATTGTGCTGCATTACGAGGCCAAAATTTTTGAAAACCGGAATTCTGGTCTAATTTTTCGGTAAATCGGAAACCGGAATTTCAACATCAGAAAATTCGAAACCGGATTCCGTGCTTTCCCTGGTGTCCTTGCCTTTTGCCATATGATCGAATGTTCGCTTATTCTGCTCGAAATATGATGCATTTCTTTTGCGAGTTTCATCGAAAAAGCGAGAAACGGCCACAAAAATGAGGCTCTGCCCTTTGGTCGGGTAAGGGCAATTTTCGACAAGGAGTGTGTTCAGATTCTGAAGTTAATTAAAATGTTAATAAATTTTGAATATTTATTTTTGCTATGATAGTTTTATCAAAATTTTTCTAATTTTTTGAATAATACAAAAGCTAGGAAAATTGAAAAACATTTTTTCAGTAAAAATCTGTTATAAATGTGAATCAAATTTGAAAATTTATATTTGCATTTTTAGTAATTTATTTTTATATTTATTTCAATTTTAGGCCTAATCCTGATCCGTTGTGATGATTATCCCGGATTTAAATGATGAAAGGCTCCAAAAAATTAGTTCAGGCTAATTTTTTTTTGAAAAATAAACCATTTTAAAAATAATTTTATACACAATTGCTTTTGGAATGATTGGCCTAATTGATTTTTTAAATTAATATTAAAAAATATTTGTTCTTACTCTCATTAGAACCAGCGGAGCAACAATATCATTACGACAACGGCTGATAAAGTCTTGGACCGTTGTTGAATTCTTCCGCACACCTGTTTTTAACATTTTTTTGAACGTCGCAATCGCATTTGCCAAAGGCATTTCGATTTGCTTAAAATATATCCCAATGACTTTGATTAATGTTACCATTCCACCCACTTACAAACGTATATTGCGTCAAGTACTGAGAAAGTTTGAAGTCGCGCATCAAGTGGGAATTTTTCATTTCCAGATAGTCCAGGCGTTTGAAAATGTCTCGACGAAATTCGGACAATGCCAACAAAACTTCTTCGTGCGGCTAAAAGGCATATTTTGAATATTAATAAGCTACCATTAATACCAGGACCAGTTTCTCATGAACCAGGAAAGCCGGACTGAGGACCATCATTTTCAACCAGGAAATGGATTAAAGATCTTTACTAGACCAAAAATATTTAACACATTTCATTTTAATTAAGGAAAAATTTAACTAAACGTAATTCATCAAAAATTTTGCAAATCAAATTTAAGTTGACAAAAGATAAAAAGTTTAAATTTGTACATATGAGTGCTTGAAAAGCTCAGAAAAAAGCTGAAAATTAAAGAGAAAAATGAATAAATTTACTTCAGTGTGCGCAATCGATGCCAACAAATTGGCCACCGGGGCAGAAAGTCCAATTAGGCCGGCCGCTTTTTCTGAAATTCGTCCAATTTTGTGCATGGCGTCTCCGAAGTCTCCGGACGGCTCAGCAATTGTGTTGAACAATTTAATATATTCTTTGACGTCACCCATTACTAAAATATAAGGCACCAATATTGTAAATATGTTTTATGTAATTATTAGGGATGGGATTTTTAAGGGTGAAAAAGTCCAAAATAAGGCCGTAAATAAGGGCGAAAAATTCGCGAAATAAGGGCGAAAATAAGGTCGAAAAAGTCAAATTTAGGGTATAATTTTTAAAATTGCTGTTTTTTACATGAAATAATTTCAGACTAAGGCAAACAATTTTATTCACTGATTGCAGTTACAAATAAGCTATATTTTAGAAAAATTTTTTCATTTCTTAGGGTCTATTTTTGAAAAATTTAGTGTCGATTCATAGGGGTATATTTTTTCGAAATTTTTTTGGGTCGATTCTTAGGGGTGTATTTTTCGTTTTTTATTGCATTTTTGTTAATAAATTTTGGACAAAACGCCAAAAAATAAGGGCAAAAACTTATTTTAAGGGCGAACATCCAAAATAAGGATTTCTAAGGTCGAATAAGGGCGTGAAAACGCAAAATTTTCAGACAAAAAATGTGTTTTTCGTGTATTTCTCGTTGAGTTAAAGCCGCAGAAAAAATAAGTAAAAACTTAGAAATCCCATCCCTAGTAATTATGTATAAGGTATTTAAACAAATAATTAGGGAAAAATAATTGGTTATTATCACAAATCCAATTTGTATCCAAACGCTTGCCCTTTTACTGCTCTCCAACTTTGCACCACAATTAATATTTATACTCAAAATCTTACACGAAAATACAAAACTTGATTCACCAATACTCAGTGTTAATCTGAATGCAAAAACATTTAAAAAAGACTCCAATAAAAAAATGTTTGCGTGAACTTTTGACTACTAATTTTCATTGTGGGTAAATCCGCGGAGCCATGGAATGGCGGCAAGTTTGAGCAGGTTTTAAAGCTAATTTTTTCACATACTGTAATCAAATGAATATTTTACCATCAGCGTCAGCGCTGTTGCCAAATATTATTACAAGAAAAACGGCAATTAGCAGAGGATGGAAAGGCATTTTGGTTTGCACAGAGCCAACGATTTTTGAGTTGCTCACTTTCTAAAAGATATTTGAGTGAGTCTTACGTTCTGATCTTTAAAATTATGGCATATTTTGACTTAATTCCATCAAAACAAGTCATATATAAAAACAAACAAAAAGACCTAAAAATTAATTAATTCATAATTTTATCATTTTAAAAATATTTTTTTGACCATTTGTATTGGGGATTAATAATTTCGTCACTGTGCGTTTGATCCCTTAGATAGGAATAACCACCGACTCGGACCTTTTTCGTTTACTAATGTTTTTTTGTGCCACAGTGCATTTTGGCAAACAAAAAAATGCACACTTGTTCCACTTCTTCAGCAGTCATTTTCTGTGCATTTTCACCAAGTTTTTGGATTTTTTTCTCGCCACTTTCTTGCTTAGATGGGAACAACAAGCCGAACTGCAACTCACAAAATACGTACACAAAATTTTATGTTATCCTACGAATATGGAATCCTTCGACGCCCTTCAGCGCACCAGGAAAATTTATCCACCAATTGAACTGACAATGAGAATATCCCCTTTTTCCTCCCATTTAATTATATATTTTCGTTTTTCAAGTTGCAGTTCAAATTGTCCCATTTTAGCAACCGAATTGCGACGGATTCTTTCCACTCGGCATTCATTGGAACGCATCTGAAAATAATTTCATTTATTTATTGTTGCATAACCGGAAAGGGTCAAATGGTTAATGGCCCGGTTTTTGGGTTTTAACTTCTTTAATAATTGTATGAATTAAATTAATTTCAAATCATTTGATAGATCAATGTATGGAAAAGCTTTTAAACTACACCGCCGGACCCAAATTTCACTAAATTTTCAAAATTTGTACCAAGACATTTTTGTTAGCTAAGAAAAATAACCTTAGAAACCTAGAGAATGATATCAAATTGATTCAATTCTTCAATGCTTTCAAATTTTGCGTATTATTATTTTTTTAATGGGCAAATTTGCATGATATGAATTTCAGCTCTTGGTTTGACCGTAAGAGGTTGGTGAAGTCGCACATAAAAATGAGAAATGTCCGTGTAATTGAGAAATGGACGATTCTACAGTAAATCAGTCTGTATAGTATGATTAAATCAGCAATAATTTTTATTCAATTTGGGTGGAATTATTATATATTTATGTCGTCCGCCAACTTTAGCATTATACTGGCCGTGAAATAAACAATTCTTGCTCAACTGTGAAATTAATGACATTTGGTGGATTTTTTCTTGCATGCGAATGTTCTCGCTCCCCTCTCAATTAGGAAATTGGACCGACGGCAAAAAGCAATTAGTAAATTGATTGTGGTCTTATCATTTGGGCTGTCAATTATGGATAGCAGTGAAATTACAAAACATGCACATAAAATATGGAGCAAAAACCCGAAATATGGAAATCAAATTCTTAAAATATGGGCTTAACTATTCCAAATTAATACAAAATTTAATCAAATCCATAAATTTACTAAAAAAAACACATTTAATTGACGAAATACGGTATGAATAAAAATCATTTAAAATTAACACAAAAATAAAATTTATTATTTTTTACTGAAAATGCCCTAAAAAGCGAAATTTACCGTTATATTTTCTTAAAGCCGAACTAAAAAAAACAATCTTGCAGAACGGACCGCCCACTTTGGCGCGGGCCATTTTGGAGCAAAACACTATATAATTTTATTTTTTTATACCGGTTTACCTCAGTTGGGCGCGCACGGTTGGTCGTCAGCATGTTTTTCCACTATAACTTTCTATAACTTTTTTCTTTGTCATCCAAATCACATAATCTTTGTATCATTCAAAAGCTTAACATTTTTAGTAACTTTTTCTAAGATATCTCTTCGCGATTAGACCCTCACCAAGAAAGTTATACATGAAACTTGCAAAAAAGTCGAATTTTTTAAATTTTTTCTTAATAAAATTTTTTCCAGGCTTGAAAATCTTTTCGCTTTTTGAAGGCTAATAGAGCATGTTAAGAGCTTTCGAATGATACCAAGATTGTTGGATTTGGATGACAAATAAAAAAATCTATAGTGGAAAAACGTGCTGGCGCCCAACCGTGCGCGCCCAACTGAGCGAGTCCGTGTCATACAAATTAAAATATTGGTGTAATTTAAATTACTAACAGTGCCTATTATCCTGTAAAGTTTCAAAAAATGTAACTGAGACACAAAAAAGTTATGGCCAAAAACCTCAAAAAATTTCATTTTCTAGGCACGCCGACAATTTTGGAGTAATCCCTTTGCATTTTTCAAA
>CP049711.1:5000613-5018218 GCA_004148225.2 Heterodera glycines | reverse complement strand
CACGCTGCACGGGATAATGCCGACCGGAAATTGGGTTGATCAGCTCGCCGCTGGTCACGTCGAACAAGCCAGACTCGACAGCCTCTCGGATGGACATCAGCCGCATTGTGGACGGATTCTCCACGCATTTCTCGTCCACGTCGAACCCTTGGGCTTGGAGCAGTTTCAGGAAGTCGGTTTGGAAGTCGACAAGCGCTAGCGGGTCCACGTCTGAGCGTGCGCGTGAGCCGCGCAACAGCGAATCACTGCCATCCGAAGAGCGGACACGGACGGACAGGCTGGGCTCGGGTGCACGCCGGGTGCGCACCACGGTCTCCTCATAGCCACGCGGGCGGCCAGTAGCACCGCTCGTGCCGCTAAGCGTGTCGTAGCCTGCGCTGCTCATCCGCTGCAGGGTCGAGTCATCCAACGGCTCCAGCCGGAATTTGTAGCCCTCAACGTCGCGCCGCTTCAACGCCTCGCTGACCGCAAGCGCTGCCTGCATTGGCGAGCCGATCAGCGCGATCAGTCCCCGTTGAACAGCCTCCTTCAGCGGCACTGTCTGCGCACCAACGGCACCCTTTGCATGCTTCGGCACGTAGCGGCCGTGCGAGTCGATCAGGTCCATGCTCAGCGCCTCGCGCAATGTCATTGTTTTGGACGAGTCCAAGTCGTGCAGCAGCGAGTCCGGGTCGACCAGTCGCTGATTGACAGCGGCGCCAAACGGCAGGTAAAGGCGCGTCTGCGGGTCCTAAAGGGAAAAGCAATCAGTCAGATATAAAAATTTAGAATTATGAAAAGGGTACATGTTCTGCTGATCATCATGGTCTGATCAGAAAGAAATATTAAAAATTCATTCAATTTTTTCAAATTTTCAAAAAAAAAATTCATGAAAAACTTTGAAAATTTTAGGTTCCAAATAATTCTTAAAAATATGAAATTTGAATTTTCAATTAAAATTTATAAATTTTCGAGAATTAATTTAGTATAAACATAAAATTTCTAAATTTTTTTTGGTAAATTTAAAATTTTTGAATTCATGGAAAAACGATTCGGTGGAATTAATTTTGCACTCAGCTGATCAGTTAGTTCAAGGAAAAATTTGCGACCTGTACTCGTCCCGATCGCTCGTCAAATTCTTCCGATTGGATGATCCGCGCCAGGTTGGTCGCCGCTTCGGCTCCGTCTGTATCAGGCCCACTGATTGAACCGGTGTCGATCAGTCCATGGCTGACCGCGTCCGCAATGCTCATCTGCCGCCCGCTTTCTGCGTCCGTGAACGTGCCCTGCGCCGCGTCGATCAGCCCACGGCTGACCGCCTCCACAAAAGTCAGTTTGTCCACGCGCTGCAACTGCTCCCCAACATCGCGAGGCAGTGCGCCTTCGTCAACAGCCTGTTTCACTGGCACAACCCTGTCCGGCGACAGTTGCACCGTTTTTGCACGTGGGTCAATCAGACGGGCATCGACCGCTTGCACCAGGTTCAGCCGCCGATGGGTACGGTGGTCGAGGAGCGCAGGCGTTGTCAGTGAGTTGAACGTTTGTGCGTCGATGATGCCACGTTGATGCGCCTCCTCCAGCGACAGCTGTTCCTGCGTGATTGGGTTCAAGTAGGCAACTGCACGCGTGTCGATCAGTCCGTCAGCAAATGCACTGTAAATACAACAATGGATAAATGGAAAAAAACAGAGCTGATCGATTAAAATGTTTGATTTGATTCAATGATCAAAGGGCATAATAGGAACTAATTGATCAGTTATTTTCCCGTCCGCTCGCCTCGCCAGCTCACCTGGCCACTGAGACGGCGTAACCCTTGCGCGGGTCGTACACGCCGTTCTGCGTGATCGCACTGTACACCTTGCGCGTCAGGTCCACCCACGAGAGGCGCTCGCCGGTGAACGGATGCCGCACTTCGCCCGTTCGCGAGTCAACAATGCCCGCTTCGACGGCACGTCGGACGCTAACTTTCTCGCCGGTGCCCGGATGTACAACACCGTTGGGCAACGTCTCGGCCAGCGTCACGTCCACAAGGCCTTGGTTTGCCGCACTGGCCAAGTCAATTGCTTCACCAGTCCGTGGATGGATGTACTGAATGGCAATTTTATGACTAGGGTTAAGCCTCGATTAAATGAATTTGTAGGATTTTTTTCAGATTTCTATTATTTTTTTTCGAGTTTTCATGAAAACCCGATGAGGGTGTTCTCCCCGACATTTTTAAAATTTGTGCAGCCATCCACAAAAAAACATGTCGGAAAATTCTCCCAGATCCCTGACTTTTCCCTCCCGAAAGGTCGGGGTTTAACCCCAATTTTGACTCTCAAATAAAACAAATAAATCTTAATTTAGCTGTTTCTATAAATAAAAATATGTGCCAGCAATTGATCAGTGATTAATTAATAAGCGAAAATTTTAAAAAGTAGTGAACATTTTTGAAAATATGATTAAAGACTTTCGTAATAAAAAAAAAAGTTTAAAAAAAAAAAATCCCGTAAAAATCAATTGCATTTTGCCCATCGCAAAAAAAAAGTCTGAAAGATTTTTTATTAAGAAATCTCTATGAAATTTAGAATCTAAAATTTGAAGGCAATCGCTAGCTTGCTCTCACTTTGAGTTCGCGGATGTCGATCAGTCGTTGGCGTATTGCCTCCTCCAGCGACACGCGTTCGCCTCGCGCGTTCAGCACGCCTTTGTTCACCGCTAGGTCAATGCTGGAGCGGAAAGCGGAGTACTGGCGCGTGGTCTGTTTGCCTTTGCGGTCAACGCGCGCGAGGCCAAGGCGTTGCGCGTCAGCCAGTGACATCACGCGACCATTGCGCATATCTTTGATTTGATCAATGCCGACGAACTGGGCGTGCGGCTCCAACTCCACCGACTGCACTTGGGAAGTTGAACGCACCTGAACAGGGAAAATTGTTAAATTAATAAAATGTTTTATACATAGAATTGGAAATGTAAAAAGATAATAAAAATTTTATTATTAATAAAATAAAATATCACGAAAAAATGGATTTAATGCAATTAAATTTCAAAATTATTTTTTCTTGAAAAAATGAGAAATTATTCTTCTATTAATTTTTCCTTATAAAATAATTCATTTCTTATAATTATCAAAAATTTATTATACAAAGTTTTATAAAAATTTCGGTTTTCAGTTTTTAAACCAAAAAACTAACGTTGAAATTTTGAATTTTTTTCAAATTTAAACAGACTAAACTTTTCGGTCGCTAATGTTAATGATCATAAAAATTAAAATATTTAAAGGTAAAAAGTAATACCATAAAATTGCTGTTATTTACTTATATAATTTTTTTTTAAATTTTTTTAAATGGATTAAAAAATTAAATCAAAATAATTAAAATTTAATTAACCTTCAAAATATTAATTATGTGAAATTGGAAATTAATTGCTTTCTGCTTGCCTTTGTGCTCGTCTGCGTGGTCACCGGGTCGCCATGCAGTTGGATGGTGAATTTCATGTTGCTCGCCGGGTCGAAGTACTCGCCCTTCTCCAGCCCGTCCGCGTCGCGTACCACGTTCACTTTGACCGTTTTGCCGCCCCCAATGTCCACCATTCGTTCATTGGGTTTGATTGCGGTTGCCGTCGCCGCTAAAATTGGGGCTAAAATTTTATGCGTGTTCAGGCATTGGCACTCTCTCACGGATAATGGCGGTGCCATGCCCGTTGCTGCTGCTCCACACGTCGCGTGACTTTGCTGCGCTCACCACCGGACCTGCGGCTGCTGCGTCGAATAGCGATGCGTGTTGTCCATGTGTGGTGCCTCCTCCGACCGAACCGACGCTGCCGGTAGAGGAGGCTGCTCGAAAGGGCTCCTGAGCGTAGGGCGTCAGCTGCAGCTTGCGCTCAACAATGCGAGGCGAGCCGGCGTCGCCCAACGACGTGCGACTGGTGCGACGGTCGACGCTGAACACGCCGCTGTCTTCCTTGACCAAGCCTGGAAGAGCAGCAGTAAATAAGCGATTAATTATAAGGATTTAGTGCCAACTGCTCCCACAACCTTGTCGTGTTGCGGTCGCAAAGTCGTGCACGCGACCAGTCAGCGTGTCGCGCACAGTGCCCGCCACGTCGTCCACAATATGCTCGCGGATGGCGTCCAACAAGTGCATGTCCGTTCCGCTCGCGCGGTCCATAATGCGCGTGTTGTACGGGTTGAGGTAGCCTTTGACGATCAGCTCCTTCAGCGTCATCTGTTTCTGTGCGTCCGGGTGCGAGAACAGTCCGGTGTCGGGGTCCAACATCCGGTTGTCAACGTAGCGGTTCAGACTGTACTCGGCGTGGCCATGCTCAGCCGATTTTGATTGATCAACTGCCTCCTTTGTAGCGGTCTGATCGGTATTGGAAAATATAAGAGGTAATATTTAATTGAATTCTTTTTATTAATAATTTTGTGGAAATGATCTGTACTAACATTTTTAAATCGAGATTTCGAACATAAAATTTAAATTAGGATCATAGCACTGATCATGCCGATTTAGATAGAAAATCCAAAAAGTCAGATGAAAATAAATTATTTTGTCTATGGTCCCAAAAATCGCTAGGACTTCAGATCGATTCCATTTCGCTGATTATTTGTGAATGTTGTTTTGGGCATTAATTATGGATTGAATTTAATCTGATCAGAAATTGAATTTCGAAGGCCGAACATGTGCTGCTTACGATTATATTTTATAGGACCACAGATCAATATGAGTCAACGTGGTGGTAATTACTCTGATCAGTAAGTGATCAGTGATCAATAAAATTTCCACTCAAAAATACTCACTTCTTGGCGCGTATGCACGCGCACAGTGGTGTGCAATGAGTCCGCTGCATTCTCCGGCACGCCTCCGGTGGGATAAATGCGATGCTGGCGTGCCGCTTCCGCCAGTGAGTAGCGCTTGTTGTCCGTCTTGTCCAGATAGTACGCCTCGCGCATGTTCACAATGCCCCATTTCTGCGCCTCGTCAAGCGACATCTCGCGCCCCGTGAGTGCGTCGCGTACGCGCAAGTCGTCCGACGAGAGGAGACCGGAGCGAATGGCCGACTCCAACGGGATGCGCTCGTTGGTCGTCAAGTCGACAAACAAGCCCTGGGCCGAGTCGAACGACCAGGCCTGCTCGTGCTCCTCCACCACCGGTTGGCCGACTGGGCGGAACGCTGTGACCGGTCCGGCAGCGGACGAGAATTGGATGATCTTTTTGCTGCCGCCAATGGTCGCCGGCGGTTCGGCTTCCACATGCGCAACTCGCTCGTCAATCGCCTCGCGGAGCGTCAGCCGTCGACCACGGTGCTCCAAGTGGCCATGTCGGTCCAAAACCTGTGGAACGACGGATATATATAAATAAAAATACGGCATACTCGCCTATCAATCAAAATCCTGTTTTCTACAGTACCAAATTAACCGGTACGGACCCATCCCTATAGCTTCAACGGTGCTGAGTCATTATATAAAAAACCATCAAAAAGGGCGTTATATAAAAAACCATCAAATTAAAATTTTCAACATAAAGCTGTCTATAATTTTTTCCAAAGTCAACCAAATTTGACATTCTTAGTATCATTCGATAGGGCTAATAGTTCTCTATTAGCTCACCTAAATTACAAAAATTTTGGTTGGCTAAAAGTACACAAGCAACCAGGTTTTCATACATTTTTGGCCATAACTTTTTTTAACCCAAAGAAATTTTTTGAAATTTTGCAGGTTAATAGAAGACACATGTGGCTATCGAATAATAACAAGAAAATAAAAAATAAAAATATTTTCTAACTAAAATTTTTTAATTAAAAATAAAATTATTTTGATCATCAAAAATTCTGATCAAAACTTTCTCAGAAACAACAAAATTAAGAAAGCTTGATATCATTCAGCCCTAAGTGTCCTCTATTAGCCTGCAAAATTTCAAAAAATTTGGCTAAGTTTCAAAAAAGTTATGGCCAAAAATGTGTGAAAACCTGGTTGCTTGTGTACTTTTAGCCATAACTTGGCTCAAACTTGACCAAAATTTTTGTAATTTAGGTGAGCTTATAGAGAACACTTAAGGCTATCAAATCATATCAAGAATGTTGAATTTGGTTGACTGTGACAAAAGTTATGGACAGCTTTATGTTGAAAATTTTCATTTGATGGTTTTTTATATAACGCCCTTTTTGATGGTTTTTATATAATGACTCAGCACCGCTTCAACATAGAATTTTGCAAATACTCAATTCCCAAATAAATTTTATGTTTTTTTCTAAAAAAATTTTTATGGCCAGAGTAACTCAAAAAAGCATATTCTCGAATATAATTTTTTGGAATTTGGCTGGATAATAGAGCATATTAGGCTGATCGGATTATATGAAGAATTCAAAATAAGGTTTCTTTTTAGCAAAGTTATAAGCAAAAATTTTCATTTTGATGGTTTTTGAGTAAAGTCATAAAATCAAAGAAACTGCTCAAATTTTCAAATTAAAAAAAAAATTTTTTTTAGAGGCACGGAGGGAAAATGATCACCTTTTTCTGCAGCGCTTCATCCAACGACAGCATTCGCCCGCTGTTGGTGTCGCGTACATTCAGCGACCGGGCGTCCAGGATGCCCAGGTTGACCGCCTCCTCCAGCGACAGCTGCTTGTCCGTGCCCGGTGCGGACACCGTTCCGTTGGCCAGATTCAGCAGGCCCTTCCGCTCCGCCTCCAGCACGTGGTAGCCCTGGGCTGGCACTTCGATGCTGCCTTTGCCGCCAGTGACCGCCCGGTAGACAGAAACACCGCCCGGGCCGCCCACCGCGCTGGTCTCCGTCCGTCGCACGCGCTTCACCGTGTTCACCGATTCTTGCAATTCCTTGTCCGGGAAGATTTTCGGTGCCAATTGTTGGCCCGTCTCGGTCACTGTCTCCTAAACGTGCGAGAAATTTAATTAGTTTTAATAATCAAGATTGAATTGCCTCTACCTGCGTGCGCTCCTCAATCGTTGGCCCAATGCCGGACGCACGGGACGGCACAATCCATTCACTCTGCGGGTCGATCAGCCCCCGGTGCAGCGCGTCGTCAAGCGACATTTCCTGGTTGCCCTGGCGGAAGCGCTGCGTGCGTGCGTCGATCAGTCCCTGGCGCATCGCTTCGGCAAGCGTCACCTAGTCAACCGTTTGGGGTTTGATCATCATAATGAAAAGACAGATATTCCGGGAAAAAAATCATATTCGGAGCAGCATGAGAGTCAGAAAATGTTAATTATCGAGACATAAACCCGAGAAGATACCCCACAACATTATCTGGTGAGATATATCGTATTTTAGCGCCGGTTACCGTATCCAGTTTTTTGTTACTGTGTAAATCGGCTCTTTCAACGTCACGCTGAGAACCAGATGATTTTAATTTAGTCTAAATGTTGTGCCATGATTGTGGACGAATCAAGAAGGCGGGGAAGCTTATTAATCCCAAAAAAGTGCCAATAAGCCGTCGTCCCGAGTGCCAGAGATCTCTCGTCTACCTTCACTTGGTCCTCTGCCAGTGCTGGCTGGCCCGGGCGTTGGATACGCTTCTTCGAGTACGGCTTCTTCTTCACGGGCGTCATCAGTGACGGATGGACGTCGAGCAGCGCGGCCAGATGCATGGCCGAGCGAAGCGAGGTGAACATGCCGCGGTCGTACGCCTCGCGCACGGACAGCTCGCGTTGGAAGCGCGGGTCGACCACCACGCCTTTGGACGCGTCAACGAGGCCCTGGATGAAAAAGAGCGTTTATTTTGCGAAATTTTTATTTAAAAATTGTATTTCATAAAAACCAAATTTTTCGAGGTCCCAATTGAGAAATTTTTGAAAAAACTAAAATAGAAATTGCAAAATATGCTAAACCAAGAAAAAAAAAGTGAAAAGTGCCACAATGCCAATGCCCCACCTTGGAAACGGCACGGATCAGCGACACTTCGGTGCCACCCTCGGACAAGCCGCAAGGTGCCATCAGGATGTCGGCGAGTGCCGAGTCGACCAACCCTTGGCGTGAGGCGTCGCTGAGCGACAACGTCTGGCGTACCGCCTGGTCCAAAACCCGCTCGGTTTGCACCTGAGAAAATGCCAATTTTGGGTCTAAAATCTCCTCCCGTACCTGCATGATTCCAGCTTCAACCGCTTCGTTGAAGCTCAGCGTGGTGCCTAGCTCCGCGTTTTTGACGCCCTTCACGTCAAAGATTGTGTGCCGTGCGCGGCGCGTCAACAGGCCCTGGCGGTGCGCCTCGTGCAAGTCCAGTTGGCGCTCCGGGTGCGCCCCGTCTGCGGCCCAGCCCAGCACAATTTTGCCGTCCGGCGACAACAGGCCGCGCTCCAACGCCTCCCCGATGGAAATCACTTCCTGGTCCTGCTCCGACACAATGTGCCGCACCTCCGCGTCAAGCAGTCCAGAGTTGATGGCCTCCATCAGCGTGAAGCGGTTGCCCCGGTCGCTGAAGTGCCCCTGCGTATCCAGCAGTCCCTTCTCCACCACTTCGGTCAGCGTCTGCGACTTTTGGATGAGTCCCTGGTCGTACGCTTGACGCAGCGACAGTTCCGCGCGCGTGGCCAAGTCGGTGAATTTGCCGCTGCGCGGGTTGAGCGCATGCGCTAGCATTGCATCCGCAATGGTCAGCCGTTGGTTGGTCGCCGTGTTGATGCATTCGCGCACGTTGTCCTTGACCAGCGGTCGTTGGCGGTCCAACGCGTCACGTAGCGTGAACCGCTCGCCGGACGAACCGAAACGGTCCACAAACTCGCCGGCATGTGCGTCGATGAAGCCGTCCACGATGCAGTCGGTCAGCGTCAGTGCGAGCAGCGGCTGCGCACTCGGAAATTGGATGTAGCCATGGGCGAGCGCGTCGCGGAGCGAAATGGGATCCTGCACATATTTACCGCGGAACACGCCGCTGGTTGGGTTCAACACACCTAAAACGGGCAAAAAAAAACTTAGAATGATCAGCATTTCTATGCGGGTTAAAAATTTTTCCAATTGTTTAGTATTACAGCGAATTTCTGATATTTTTTTATCTATCAGAGGAAATCGGCGATCACTTTTCGACATTCATCCTTTAATCCCCTCCCATTTGGTAATAGGTCTGGTCTAATCGCCTAATTAAGCGTTAATTGACAAGCACACTCCTCAAGCGGACCATTCTTTAAAGCTTGCTCCAGCTCCATGGGCGGCAGCTTCAGCACGCCCATTTTGATCAACCGGTGCTGCACATCGGTGGGGCAAATGTGCCGCGAGTCGAACAGGGACAGCAGTTCACCCGTTTTGATGTCACGCAGCTGGCGCGAGTCGGGATCGTACAGGCCAATTTGGATGGCCTCCAGCAGGGTCACTTCTTGGCCCGTTTCCGGATGCTTTATGCCATGGCGTCCGTTTAGAATTTCGGTGATGTTCTCACTGATCAGGCCCATGTCTACCTGGAAAACATAGAAAATTTTTACAATCAAAAATATTTTCTCGTAAATTTTCGAATTTCCAAAGAATCAAGAATCCGTGAATCAATGGCATGAATGAAAAACAGGGGGCACTTCAGTCCCCCCGCTCCCTCTCATTTTTGTAATTTTTTTCTTCAAAAAAAGTAGAAATTTTTTTGCATATCTTCATAAAAATACTTTCCAAAATTTTCACAGAAAATTTTTCTGTATTTTCCTTTTTTAAAATTTCAAGTTCAAAAACACTTAATGTTTTTCTGAATGGTAAAAGGAAAACACATAGGACCAAATCCAAAATCTTATAGAATTATAACAAAATATTTTGTTATGAATGTAAATTTTCTATAAGTCGAGACTCTCGAACTATCATTAGATCCGGGAATGCTCTAGAATTAATCACAAGCCACATTTTAATCCAATTTTTCCTCACCGCTTTGTCCAACGAAACGCTTTGGCCACTGACAATGTCAAAGAATTCGCCGCCCGCACTCAAATTCAGCAGGCCTTGTCGAATTGCCTCAACAAAGGTGAGAATTTCGCCCGTTTGCTTGTGCAGAATGCCTTCCATCTCGTAAAATTGGGTTTTTGTGACGGTTTCCTGCGGAAAATGAAGAAATTATTTAATTATTTCATATATCCCAACCCTTGAAGTCCATGATATTAAGGACATTTTTGGGATTTCTTCATGGACAATAATCCCCAAACATTTCATTGCCCAAAATCCCCCGATTCCCACTAAATTTCCTTTTTTAAATCACCTATAATCACTAATCATTTTCGGATACGTTCTCCAATCATATCCCAGACAATACCTTTTTTGAAATTCTCAAAATGATTTAAATGATCCATCCCACTTTCCAATCACTCGCAGTTAAAACTTGATGATTTTGATCAAGATTTATGATCATTACAGTAAGACTATTACAGTAACAGTTACACATTAGGGGACATGAATCTTTTGCTGGATTTTCATGATCATCATCATACATCCCCTCTGGACCAACCTCCTGGAACATTTGGGGTTCCTCCTCATGTTCCGTGATGCGCGGCATTTCCGGAATCACCGGTGGTGGTGGCTGAAACTCGTGCACCTCTTCCACACGCTCAGCTTGTCGTTGCTCTTGGGCCTATATATTTTTTAAAGTGTGGAAAATGCGCGAGACGACAAATTGGAGCAGTACAACAAGGTGAAAATTAAATGAGAAGAAATAGTGGTGAACAATGGAATGTGACAGCCAAAAGGCAAAAATTTAATGAGAATAATTAAGATGAAAATTAGGAATCGAACAAAGCGACTAATAAAAGCAATTTAGCAAAAAAAAATCTCTCAGGCTTAAAACTGATTTTAATTTGGCATTTCTGGAAAAAAGCTAACAAATGATGGTCTAAAAGGCCAAATTGGAATCTAAAAACTGACTTTAAAGCTTAACACTCAGCAAATCAAATGGGCTCAGCTTAAAAATGGCAAAAAAAAAATAATTTTTTTTCTCAATTAAAGCGGATTAAATAAACAGGCCCATCCGATCAGATATTACTGATCAGATGCGTTTAAGTGATATGCATACAAAGAGCAAGCCCTGCCTTTCTGATCAGTACACATAAATAGTAGGGCTTATCTCATTAGCTCCCTCCTGATCAGTTTTGATAAAGCCAAGTTAAGCAAAAAAAAAACTACCAATAATCACAGCGCAGCAGTGATCAGGTTGAGCCTAATTTACAAGACAAATTCAAATCCAGTCAAGCCAGCTTTCATACTGATTGATCAATACCGATCAGTTGGGATTATGAACTTAGAAAAAGCCTAAAATTATATTTTTGTAAAGCAAATGCTAAAAATTTGATTTCGATCAGCACTGATCGGAAAAGCATCATATGAAAACAAAAAAAATGTCAAAAAGCCAACTCCCGACTCTCCCACCTTCTTCTGCTCGTCTTGCCACCGCTTCAGGCGTGCCGCCTCGTCCGCATCCCATTGTTTTCTGCGTGCCGCTTCCTCCGCCTCCTGTTGTTCGCGGCGGCGTCTGCGTTCCGCCTCGTCCAGTGCGCGGAGCCGCCTGCGCTCCTCATCCTCTGCTCTCAGCCTACGCAGGCGTTCCGCCTCTTCCTCCGCATCGCGCAACCTTCGCATGCGTTCCGCCTCGTCGGTGGCTTTGCGTGCCACTTCGGATGCCTCGCGCTCCCGGCGCAGGCGGTCCGCCTCCTCCAGCGCCTTTCGGCGAGCGGCCTCAAAGGCGCGCCGCTTGGCCTCCTCCTCCGCCCGGCGGCGCTCCTCCTCTTCCTGCAAAAGCGTATGGCAGCACTGTCTACAAAACGCGCAGAAGCAAAAGAGCATACAAAAACCGGGTGAAGGGGACAGGGCCAGAGAAAGAGGAAGGGAATTGGGTAATTTGAAAAATTAAAAATTCCGATTAAGGGTGGGGGGGGGAGATTCAATAAATTTTTGAATTGACAATCAAAGTTTTGTTCTGAGGCTTAAAAGGTTTAAGGGAATTGCAAAATCAGAATTCCGAGGCCTAAAAAATTTGTGGAAATAGGCATATCTACCACGAAAAATTTCTGAAGCCCATTTTCATTAAAATTTCATTTTCGTTCCAATTTCATTGATACGGTAAAAATGGGTGCTTTGACATTAGCTCTGGCCCTGCTAATCTTTGGCAAATCAAATGGATGAACATAATGGTAAAAAAACAATTTAAGCATTTTCTTAGAAGATTATTTGATATTTTTTTATGGGAGTGGGCGGGGAGAGATAAAGCACCCGGGAAAAAGAGAGGCTAAAAGAGGGAGGGGGGCACACTGCACAAATTAGCGGAAATGAGAGGGAAAAATGAGCAGCATGAAGCCAAGATAACGGAGTAGTAAGCCTCGACCCTGATCAAAGCCAAGTTCCAGCTCGGATCATCTAAATTGATCAGGGCCAGCCGGGATTTAAATTCATTATAACTCGAAAAAATAAATCCCGATCCCGTTCAAAGCCAAATCCCGGCTCAGACTTTCAAGATCGATCTTAGCCGGGATTTAAAACTAAAACGGAATCGGGAACCGACCAGCCCCAAACCCTAGTCCCAATCTTCGAGACTGCTCGAGACCAGATGAACTAACTAATATCGGTGATCCCGTAAACACCCTAATTCCTTGGGACCCCCTGTCAAATCCACCAATGATTTTACCTTAAAAAGGTTGGGCCAAGCCGTCTGTCGGTTTGTATGTGCCAGATCAACAAGAACAACCGAACGCAGAAAGAGAGCAGAAGCAATTTGGGATCAGCAACGGATCAACAATTCATGCATGCCATCATTTGGCTATAAATTAACGGCGGCTGCGGCGCGCAAATTTTTGGCCCGCAAGGGCGCCACCCAAAACAAAGCGGCAGCGGCAGCGCATCAAATAAAATTGCCGCCATGCCTTAGGCAATTTTCTTTGTCATCTCTTTTCTCTGTTTCTCTAGCTTCAAAACACACACATGCACTCTCTATAGCTCTTATCTGGTGGTTTCTCGCAATCATTGATTGACCACTTTTTACCGACTGACCGACCGAACAATGGAACAATTAGCGCAAATTAAAATTAAATTATTTGTGCAATGAATGAATGGGTTAATTAAAAACAGTGCAAATACCAAACCAAAATAAAACACCGCAAAATGATGTTAGTGCATAAACAAAATAAAATTAATAAAAGCATTTTGAAACCAATTGATCAGCAGCTGATTGATCTGCTCTGATCAAAACGTCCCTTTGCTGATCACTAATCAAAAATCGCCCCCAAAGCCCTCCACCAAAATGTGTGACAATAAATAATTGTGCTCCCAAGCGGTGAATGACAAAATTTAAAATATTTGAATTGGAAAACCAAATAAATTTAGTAATTAAGGGGACAAATGGCATCACCAAATGGACATCCGACTGGGCCCAACACAATTAATTTTCCGGCTACTCAAATTGGTGGAGGAAAGGGGGTGGAGACGGGGAAATTTATCCTTAATTAACGGTAATCGATGCAAATTTTAAAATTTGCTATGGCAAAAAGAAAATGCCAACGGCAGCAGCAGCAACAGCAGATTATTTCATAATGGGGGGAGAAAATCTCCATAAAACACAATACCGGTGATGCTCCCAAGGCATGCTTGGTCCCAAATTTTGAAAACTCATTGAGTTGGCTCGGGAGTTCTTGAGCCAATTTTGTGGGAATCCGTTCAAGGAAGGCCGAGAATTGATTCTCGACAATAATTTCATAATGTCCGAGAATATCACCGGTGGAGGAGACAAAAAAGGACGACAGACAAGAAAATGACAAAGACGGCACAAAATGCCGTCCTCGTGGTGCACCCCGGCGATTGATGTGTTTGATGGTGTCACCCACCTGTTGTTTGCGGCGCCAATTCTGGATCAGCACGTTCACAATGTTCTTGCGCTCCAGGATCACGGAGGACAGTTCGGCAAACCGTCGGTTGAGCAGCTCCAACTCCTCTGTGACCACGGTGGCACCCGTCTTCGGCTGCGGCACCTGTCGATGCAATTCCTGCTTCACGCCGGGCCCATGGATGCTGATCACGCTGTCGTGGTATTGGCTGAGCCGCAGGTCGTAACTCTGTGAAACATTTGGTGGGTCGCATAGGGTTACGGTATTTAGTTGACCAAAATTTAAATTTTTTCAAAAATTATTCTCGGTTTTACGCAGGGTGAGTAAGCCCCAAGACTTTTCCGTACCCAAAGTTTTAGAGGAAAAAATAGTATATTTTGGAGAAATTTTTCGATTTTTTTTGTTTGTACCCCTCCAAGATTTACCTCACCTAAATTTGCCCAAAAAATTTCTCGATTTTTTCTGAAAGTTCGCAAAAGTACCAATTTTTTGCTGAAAATCTGTTAAAAAAAATCGAGGGAAAATATACAAAAACTTTCTCGATAGTGCCTAATGCACCCAGGACCCTGAAAATCCTTAACTTTCTTAAAAAAACGTGCAATCGAAAAAAAAAATGTTGGGACCATCCAGCATGAAAATGGATGAAAATAGTTTTTTATTTAAAAAATATTTTATTAATTTTATAAAAAATTTCAAAAAAAAATATTTTACTTTTCCATGAACGCTATTTTATTTGCCTATGCCATGCCAATAATAATAATAATAATTCCTCTCCCCAATGTTCTGCCCACCTTGGCATCTCTGATGAACTTGCCGCCCTCCTTGTTGATGTTTTCGATGGTTGCAGTGTGTTCCTGCAACTGCGCATATTCGGCCACCAGTTGGTCAAGCTGTCCCTGCAACTCCTCCGGTCGCAGTTCCTCCGGGCGCCGCAAACTGTCGATGGTCGCCTCGACACGGTCAAGCCATCCTAGCTGAAACAGAAGAGGGGCATAAAAACCACATACTAAAGAGATCGGTCAATTAAGGAAGGGAGCAATCTGCTGACTGCTTAATTAGGTAATTAGTGCCAGTATCGCCCTGTGCCTTGCCAACCTCTTCTGTGTATTGGGAGCGGTAGACCATCTGCGTTTGCTGGGCTTCTTCCGCGATGCGCAGTCGTTCTGCCACTTGTGAGTTGACATTGTCCCATCGGACAGTGATCTGCGAGACACGGTCCTCAATTTGGTCCACATCCGGATGGCTAAACATTTAGATGATTGGGTTAAACAATGCCAAAGATTTGCTACCGTGACACTATCGCTACTACAGTATCACCTTTATAAAACTCATTATTGTACAATTCGCTACCGTACAACACTAACTTATATGTAATTAAATCACCAGAAGCAGGCAATGTATATTGTGTGTGTTAACTCACTACTGTAAATTGGTACTGTATCGCATCACTCTACTATACAGTTCGGTTTTACACCACCAATTTGTACGATATCCCTTACGAGCATTCACAAAGTTTACTGTACAAACACACTTTGCAGCGCCGAAACGCGTGCGCGCAACATGTTGGCGCAGCGTTGCAGTGTCCCGGTTCAGCTTCTTGACGATGTTTTCCTGCTGTTGCAGTACCATATTCAGCTCCAGCAGCTGGGCGTGCACGCCGCGCAGGCGCTCCAGCGCGGCCGGCATGTCGTCAAAGGAGGCCAGCGTGATCTCATGGCGTCGCACAATGTCCGTCACTTCGTCCAACCCGTTCAACACCGATTCAAGCCCCTTCAGCCGCTCCACGTACATGCGCGACAGCTCCCAAATGTCTTGCCAGCGCTGCACCATGTTGTCGTGTGCTGCTCGCTGGGTGGGCGTTGGGTGGGGCAGCTGGCGGTACAGTTCCTTCACATTGGACACGTCCACGTCAAGCGTCTGTAGAGAAAATAAGAAATTAATTGGATTTTAAATTTTGATTTATTTAATTTTGGAAAATGTAATCATTTTCAAAAGAATTATTAAGAATTTCTTTGCCGAAAAATTAAATTAAAATCCATGAAGAAATATTAAAAATTTGTAAAATTTCAAAATATTATATAAATAATTTTTGAAAAAACGAAATGCGTTTATTATTATTAAATGTAAGGAGAAAATCAATTTATTCGTCGATTCTAATTATTGTAAAATAAAATTTTATAAATTTAATATAAAAATATGATATTTGAATTGAACTCAAATGTATTAATTAAATGAAATTTCACTAAAATAGTTGTAACTGTACCTGCAGTGCATCTTCGAATGCCTTGTGCTCTTTGATTTGGCGTTCCAACTCCTCCAAGTTGGTGGCCACTCGTTCCTGCACCCGGTGGTTCAGCTGCTTCCAGCCCTCCTCGAACTTGCGCACCAACTCGGCACATGCAGCATCGAACTGGTTGGAGTAGTCGGGCTCTGCGAAGAGTGGGAATAACAGTGATCAGAAAAAGACAGAGTGATCATGATCAGATTTGCATAGTAAGTCCAAATGGAATGAAAAAAGTGATCACATTAATCCGCAATCAATTGGTTGGTCCTAATGCATCATAAAAACGTCCAAATTAATGGCACAAAATAATTAATTACTAAAATTCCTAATTAGGCAATCATTAATTACCCGGCTCTTTCTGAGCGCGTGCCAACAAATCGTAGAAATGTTCGTTCGTCATCCGCAGCTCGTCCTTAAGCCGCTTGGCCAAGGGATCGTTGGGGTCCATCTCGGACAGCAGCTTGTTCACGTCCTCATTCAATGCTTTGATGATCTCGTCCCGTTGATCGGATGGAATCGACAGGAAAGTGTCCAAGTCCCATGCACGCACTGTGCGCATTGTGTTCAGCACCATGTTGTAACGGACCTGTGAAGAGGAAAAAATATATTATACAGTAAGAATTGCCAAGCAATCGGAGCGCGGATTTGATACAGTAGGATTGCAATGTCGGGGATGAGGACGGGGGGCGAAATCGTCGGGGAATGAGTAAGACGAATTATTTAAATATATTTCTCCACAGAAACAGGTAGAAGTTTGTCAAGGGTCAGAGATGGTAATCATCCCTAAAATTGTATTGAAATTAAAAATCTCGGATTTCTCACCAAACCAAATTGGAAATAAGTAAAAAAAATTTTGACTTAGGACTCTGACAGAGTTAATTGTGCTGAGATGTATACGGTAAAAAGGGGATTTATACAATATTATATATAGCGATCACGCAGCTAATTCGGTGATATTTACGGACTTTGATAACCGTCGTTAATGACCCTTAATTGCCCCCCCCCATTTGTACAACACCCACCAAATGATGGGTGCGATCCCACAGTTTGCGCAACTTCTCGAATTGGTTGTGCAGTCGGCTGAGGAACGAGGCCAATCGCGGGTCAGGCGGAGGAATGCGGAACACCACCGATGGGACGGAAGCCTGAACATATGTCATGGCTTTAATTAGCGTAATTAACAGTTCAGAAGCTCAACAATCGGTGCCTCCCCACAAAAAATGTGCCAAAATTGGTGGTGGCATACCAAAAAATTGCCATATACCAATTTTGGCATATATAATGAAAAAGAAACGCCAGCAGATCTTCCAACCTCAACGCCGTCCATACCGCGCACTCGCCACTGAATTTGGTCATGGTTGTCCAACAGAGTGCACTCATCCCCTGGAAATAAGGATAATTTTTAAAAATATATTCCATGAATGGTAAATTTTAAAAATTGTATATGCTTAGAAATAAATTATATAAATGATTTAAAATTTTATCCCCGCAGTATTTATGGAAATAACCCCCTAAGGCATTGACTGATAAAAGGCATTAGCCTGATCAGACACCGGCGGAGAAACTTTATAAATGGG
>CP049711.1:4968147-4992011 GCA_004148225.2 Heterodera glycines | reverse complement strand
TTTAAAACCACTTTTTCTTGTAGAGCATAGTCGATTTACTATTGCCAATTTTCGGCTTTTTTGGCCCTGACCCGAAAACTGATCAGAAAAAAAGTGATCAAATGAAAATTCCAGCAAAAATTTGTTATTTTTTTCAAACTATCTTTCCAGCTAACATATTTTTATTCCGTTCTTTTAATTTGTTTTATGATGCTGTTTGATAGAGAATTGTTTGCTGATCATTATTTTTGCATTTTTTATGAATTTTTAAAAAATTTGCCACTTTTATTGATTTTTCGAAACTTTGATCACTTTTTTCTGATACAGTTTTGGGGTCAGGGCCAAAAAAGCCGAAAATTGGCAAAAGTAAATCGACTATGCTCTATTAGGGCTGCTCGGGAGTCGAAATTTTCCGAGGCTCAAAAAACGAGACCGGGAATTGATCCCGAGATTCGAGACCGAGACACCAAAAAACCGAGAAATTTCTCGACCCGAGATCGAGAATCAGTTCATCTCTCTTTTTTTGAATTGGTGTTTATAATTACAATAAAATTTTAGTGGAAGATTTGATGCAAAATTTTTCACATCATCAAAAGAAAATGATTATCTGACTATTTTGGAGCTTGGCGAAAGAGATTTGGAAGAGGAAATTAAGGAAATTAAAGCAAATCGAATATCCCAAGAAGAGTTTAAAGGAATGGTTAAGGATACTATGAGAACGCTGGTTGAATTTCACCAAGGTAATTAGTAGTAATTAATGTTTGGTTTAATGCGTGCCCATTAATACCCTAATGAAGAGGCAATTTTATGGAATATTTTTTTAGTTGGGATTCATTTGGATTTCAAGCCGCAGAATGTAATTGTTGTTGAAAGCATTGAAAAAGTCAAGTCATTTAAATTGATCGATTTTGATGGTATGCATTTTAAATGAGTCCAAAAAATATTCAGATAATTTTAAAAATAAATATTTATTATTTTTATTATTTAAGCATCGATTGTTTATTTGGATGAACACAAAAAGGGAAAAGGAACAAAAAAGTCTTTGCATTACACTGAACGCTTTGCTGCGCCTGAGCTGTTCCAAGTGATTAATATAAATAATTTAATTTTCATTGGGCCATTACTAAGACATAATTTGCACGTGACCTCGGTCTTGGTATAATTAAAAATAGATAGTTTTTGGCCCCCTAATTAATTCATAAAATTTCCTTGTTTTGAAAAAGGCCAAAATTTCTTTGTTGTTGCCATAGTCAGACCAAATTATTTATTTTATTTTTAAATAATTCAAAAAGATCCTTTTCTAGGGATCGGATTTATATTTACTTATTTTTCTGCGGCTTTAACTCGACGAGAAATGCACGAAAAACACATTTTTTGTTCGAAAACTTTGCGTTTTACGCCCTTATTCGACCTTAGAAATCCTTATTTTGGGTCTTCTTCCTTTAAAATAAGTTTTTGCCCTTATTTTTTTTGCCTTATTTCGCGATTTTTTTAAATTTTTCATATAAAATTAACAAATTCTTGAACAAAAATGCAATTAAAAAAATTTTTTTTGACGCGATCACATTTTTTGGCAAATTTACAAAAAAAAATTCAACATAAATTTGTTTTTTTGTTAACCAAATTTTTTGTAATATATTTTCTTTCTTGATCAAATTTTGGTTTTTGAAATTTTTTAAATTTTAGAAAAATGCATACAAATTTCGAATATTTTTAATTATTTGCATTTTAATCAATGAATAAAATTGTTTGCCTTAATTTGAAATTATTTTCATATACATTAAAAAATTATACCCTTAAATATGGAATTTTTCGACCTTATTTTCGCTCTTATTTCGCACTTTTTTCGCCCTTATTTACGGCCTTATTTTGGACTTTTTCGCCCTTAAAAATCCGATCCCTACGGATAAATCTTTAAATAGTTCAAAAGTTTATGTTTTTTGGCCAGTGGTGTGCTTATTGAAAAATTTCGACCTCTGCTGGGCTAAAGCATTTACATAATGAAATAATAAAAATTCACGCGTATTCCAGGCATTGTCATCAAACGATCCTCTTTTTGTTGAGGTGAATTATAAAGATTTTTTTATTGATTTATTTAATAAAAAAAAACATAGTAGTGCTATTAATTATATGCTTTTACATAATGCATATTTTGACATTTTTAGTGCTTGGAAATTTTCTAAGAAAAATACACCCTTAAGGATCAATTTTTGGGAATTTAAAAAAACAAACCTTAAGAATCGAAAACTTTGAATTTTTTTATAAAAATTTTAAAAAGAAGTTGTTTATGAAAAATGTAATTTTCTTTTAGTATATGGTAAAAATTTAAAAATTCGAAATTGCATATACAATTTTGAAAATCAAATTTTTTTTTTTTGCAATTATCTAAAAAGTGTTTCCTTAACCAATGTTTGGTGTTTTAAAAGTCATTTCTGAAATTTTACACAATTTTTGGGATTTTTTAAAAGTCATTTTGTCAGTTTTTAAGGCATATTTTATTCACATGTTTGACACTTTATAGTGCATATAATTTATATACCTAACAATAAGTAATTTCTTCTAATGTCAGGTCACCCCGAAAATGGACATTTGGCCAGCGGGGATTACAATTTTCCAAATGGTTTTCTCAAAAGTTCGCCAATTTTATTCGCCATTTCACAAAATGGTCGCTGTCGAACTGTTTTGTTGTGCAAAATTGAATTCGGACGCTGAATTGTTAAGCCGAATTAAAAATTTGGAGCTGCAAGAAGTAAATGCATCTGTTGGTTCGGAGGAGTGGTGGAAGACTTATTGGCAAATGATAGGCGACATTCTCACAGTGTGGCACGAAATGCCAGAAATTGTCTTCCTTTCAAAGGTAATTTGAGAATGGGTCTCCTCTCTGAATGAAGGTAGTTTCGGCGCCATCCCAAGTGTTTTTGGATCAAAGCATACAATTTTCGGTATCATTCGAAAGCTTTTCACATATTATATTAGCCTTAGAAAAAGCAAAAATATTTTCTAGCATTTAAAAAAAATTATTAAAAAAAGTTTTAAAAATTTTGGCTTTTTGCAATTTTCATGTTATAACTTTTGCGATTGTCAAATCGCCAAGCAATAGCTAAGAAACAGGCGGCTCGTTTCCCCCCCGCCGTTTCCCCCCGCCGTTTCCCCCCCGCCGTTTCCCCCCCAGCCGTTTCCCCCCGCCGTTTCCCCCCCGAATCAGTTCCCCCCCGCATCGTTTCCCCCCCGAGAAAATTTAAAAAAAAAAAATTGCTAACTTAGAAATTTTTCAAGAAAAAAATCTTAGAAAGTTTTTTTACAAGAAAATTCTAAGAAAAAAAAATTTTTGTGAATTTTTAGCGATTTTTTGAAATTTTTTTGAAAAATCTTAGTAATTCACCAATAAAAATTTCTCAAAAAATTTTTTTTCTTAAGAATTTCTTGTAAAAAAACTTTCTAAGATTTTTTTTCTTGAAAAATTTCTAAGTTAGCAATTTTTTTTTTTTAAATTTTCTCGGGGGGAAACGATTCGGGGGGAAACGGCGGGGGGAAACGATTCGGGGGAAACGATGCGGGGGGGAAACGGCGGGGGGAACGGCGGGGGGGAATCGGCGGGGGGGAAACGGCGGGGGGGAAACGAGGTGCCCTCAGCTAGAAACAGCTTCAAGACCTGGCCAAGGGCATGAAATGAAAAAATGAAATCATAAAACTGCTTAAAAGCAACTAACCTAACATTCATGGTATCGTTCGATAGCTTTAAGTATAAAACTCACAATTTGCAAAAATTAAAAATGATTATAATAAAAAAAGCGAAAAATCGAGTCAGTTTTTGAACAAACTTTTGATTGCTATCTAATGGACACTAAGGTACTTTTATGGTTATTTGGAAAAAAAAGTTAGTCATAAAACTCAGAAATCTTGACCCTTTAAAATTTGCATGCACAATCCTCTGAGTCTTTTTACTTAGTATTTTAGTTAGTTTTGTGGTATTTTAACAAAAAATGACAATAAATCATATATAATTTAAAATTGAAAATCTTTAACAAATTTTAATTAAAATTTCAGAATATGTTAAGCATTGAGCCGGAAAAACGAATGACTGCCAAAGGAATCATTGACTATTTGGAGGGCAAATGTAAGCCAAAGGAATATGAGAAAAACGCAGAAAAAATGGCATTGTTTGGCGATGTGTCGGCTAAAAAGTTGCGGGAAATGATGGAAATGGAAGGATTTAAATCATTTGTTGAATTTATGAAAAACGAAATAATGGAAGAGAGAAAAGTGAGAGAATCAGAGAAAAAGAAAAAGGGAGAGAAAAAGGAAAAAATGAGAAGTGAGAAAGATTTTGAGAAATTGGAAAATATGAAGAAAAAATTGGTCAAGGAGGTTGAAAAGAGTGTAAAACTCATGTTGAAAGACATGAACAAACGAAAAGAATTGTGCGACCATTAAATGAATAATGGCGGTGAGCAGACGAAGTGGCAAAAGTATCAATGATAGAAATTTTAAATTTAATTATTCTTTTTATCGAAAATTTACAAAAAGAAAAATTCCGAAAAATTTAGACTGAACAATTTTGACCCTAACATTTTAAAATGAATAAAAAATTTTTTTGAAAATAGCAGTATAATAAGGAATTCTTGAGCTATCTAATCTTTCAAGGGTGTTAAGAATTAATTTAGTTTGAACAAATTTTAATGCATTTAAACAATTTTTGTATGACCATAAAAATATGACCATTTAATTCCTTAGTAGCTTTTTTCAGAAACAACCAATTTTAATTTTCTTTATAAAATTATATAGCCCAAAGATTTCTCTATTATTCTGTAAAATTAAAAAATTTTTACTGAGTTTAAAAAAAAGTTAAGGACAAAATTATGAAGACTAATTTTTTTTTAATTTTTAGTTACAATTTTTTTAATAATTTTGCTAGATTTTTAAAGTTCGGGCTAGCGCTAAATATGAAGACTGTTTGATTTGACTAATTTTGAGCTTATTATGATTTATTAACCTGCAAATACTTAATATTAAAACAATAATTAAATTTAAATATTTCTATCATTGATACTTTTGTCATTTCGGCTCATCACTAAATGAATTATTTTGGTCCATTTATCGTTTCCGCCTTTTATTCAGCAGATGGCTGCAGAATTTGATCACTTTTCAAATTTTAGCGCTTATATTTTTGTGGTTTCAGAGCCATTGAGTCTTTTTTAAGCGATTTTATTTATTATTTCTTAAAATGATTTGAGGGAGTTTTTCAAATTTATTTTCCCTAAAAGTGAATTTTTTAAATATCCACACATAAATTCATTTCTTTTTAATTCCAAATTGGAAGAGGGAACTTGATTTTTTAAGATTATATGTAAAAAGAATTTCACCGCAATTCCGATTCGATTCCTGGCTAAATTAGATCAATTCCATATTGGCTCATCACTATGCACATATTTGATTCTATCATTTCTCGATCATTCATCAGTCGTTTTCTCTATTGTTTTTCAATTTCGATAAAGATTGTTTGTTGTTGGTCCCTCCCTTTAGAGAATGCTTGAACAAGGTCAATATGTAGAGAGAAAAAAATTTATTTGTATTTTTTACCTGGGGGCGTGACGCGACAGCGACCCAAGATTCGTGACTTTAAAATTTATATCTTTTTTGAGAGTTGAAATATGAATGATCAATGATCACACGAATATGACACCTGTTTTCTAGAGTTGGGCTCGACCGAGAATTTTGAGAAAACCGAGTCCAGGGCTTGCCGTGACCAGAAAAGCCGGAATCGGGACTTGCTGGACTGAAAAGCCGGGACCGACATCTGGGTTATCTATCAACCAGGACCGAGTCTTGCCGGACTAGAAAAGCCGAGACTGGGACTTTCCGGGGGAGTGAAGCCGGGACCTAGACCGGGTTTTCAACCGGGACCTGGGTTTGCTGGACCAGAAAACCAGGACTTGAATTTGCAGGGACCCGAAAAACCGGGAAGGGGACCTGAATTTTCAACTGGGACACTGGGAATCCTTCCAAGAAAAAACTCAAAAAATAATTATTTTAAAAGTGGAAAAAATAAAATAACAAAAAATTCACTCAAATTAACCAATCAAAATTAATTTAGGTTTTTTCTTTTTCTTTTCTTTTTGCAAATTAACCAAATATTTATGGAAATTTATCTTTTGTTTCAATCCGGTTTAAAAGCAAAATTTGGAGCAAATTGTAAGAGTAGGAAAACAGTTAAATAAATATGGCGAAGTAAATTCTGTTTTATTTTTCTATTGGAGAGACAAAGAAATAGTACGCAAAAAAGAGAGATGCTTTTCTCTGCATTCTCTATTTATTGGACCATCACTAATTTTAGGGTGGTTAAAGAAAAAAAGCCAAAGAAAATTGAGCAGAAATGTTTTTCAGACGAAAATGCCAAAAGAAGGGTGCGGCTTAGCAATAGTTTTTTTATCAATCATAATTCTACAAGTGCCAAGTTTTTGGAGAAATAATTTGTGAATGTAAAAATTTCTTTTTGTCAGCTTTGGCAAGGCGGCAAAATCAAAGGACATTCGAATATTATAATAATTAATCTTTTCCCTGTGCCCATGAGCAGTTTTGATTAGTGAGCAAAAAACTTGGGATTACTTACCCGTGCTTATTACGAATATATAAATGTAATTGTAGTAAATGATAAATGCCATTTTCTGTGTAAATGCCCTCCTCCCCCCCCCTTTTCCCAGTGCCATTGTACGATTGTAAATCGGTGACTGTTTCTTCCACAGCGGCTGCTGCGGGTCATTCATCAGAAATCTTTGATAATCACAAGCCCTCTAAACTGGCAAATGCTCAGTTAAAACTTTTATTAACCTAAGCAAAGACAATTAGAGGCGTTCCTCCCAAATCTAAATTTTAGTTGGACCTGGATCCAGGCCTGGATTTTTCTGTACCCAGGTCCATGGCTTTTTTTCAATTTTAGAGTTATAAAAAATTTGGCTTCTCCTATACAGCACAAATCGCTTTGGCTCTTCTGTTTTCTGATCATTGAAATCGCTTTGGTTCTTCTGTTCTCTGATCATTGACTAACCATTTTTTTCGAGAAACAGAGAAGCATAGAAAAAGAGATAAGGTTAGTCAGAAATGAAAGGAATGCGAGAAAGCGTATACAGACAATGAAAGCAAAGCGAGAGAGCGCAGACAGACTACGAAAGGAAAGGCAACAGACAAATTTAGATAGAGAAACATGAAAAAGTGAGAGTGCGCAAGTGAGAAGCGAAAGGAAAAACGAGACAACATATAAGAGAAAGCCCCTCGGGGGAAGAAAAGCAAACGGCCATTTCTTCTGCTGTTGGGACACACAACCTACAGCGTCTTCTTCCCATGTGATCAGCTAATTAGCTATTAATTAACCCCAATTAACAAAACTGTCCCCTGCTTCTTCTGAAAATGGCCCCCAAATGCCTTCCGCCTGAACTTTTGTACGAATTCGTGCTTTTCATCCCTGTTGAAGATGCCATTCCGAATGTGCTCTCGTCCTGTTGCCTGCTTCACAATATTTTGCGGCCACGTGTCATCAAATGGGAAAAGGTATGCCATGCCATTTTTGACCAAGGAATTAGGCATGAACTGCCGCAGGGTGCGTGCTTATTTTTTTATGCCAATTTTGGTTATAAAATGTATGGTTGCCAGGACTGGGCCGGGAATTTCTCGGTCCTCCCAGGTCTCGGTCCCCACTTTTTAAAAATCCATTGCTGCTACTCGAGACCCGAGACCGAAAATCCCGAGACTTTTTAAAAAAAAATTTTCTTGTTCGCTTAAAATCGTTTAAAACTTTTTTTAAACAAATTTTTGTTTTTTTTATTTTGATTCAATTTGATACATTTTATCAATCCAAAAGCACAAAATACCAAAAATTTGGTTCTTTTTTTTCTTCGTAAATTGACTTTTTCCCTGCCTCATTGGTGCGCGTAGGTGCCGGTCAGGGCTGGGCGATTTTTTTAATTCAAAAATCTATGTACTTTCGTTGTTTTGAGCCAATTAAAAATAAAGAGAATTGACTCCGCCGATAGGCGCTCTTGAGAAAAAATAGGAGGGGAAAATTTTTGAAAATTTGAATGTACTTTGTCAAAAGATTTAGTCAAAAAAAAGGACAAAATTTTGCGATTTTGAGCCTATTTTAATGGCTCAAAAACTAATAAAATTCGGACCACAAAAATAAGATTTTTCTAAAAACTAATAGTAGCGCGAAGGAAACGCAATAAAAACATGAAAAGTTAAACATAATTTTATTAGCCTAAAAACCAAGGATGCCATCTGAAATTTACAAAATCAGCATGTGGCGGACAAAAAACATAATTTGAGGTGAAAAATCAGCATTTTTGAAAATCTTACTGAAAGTAAAATCAACAAAAAAGTATTGTACGGCGCGCTTTTTTCAATGCGGATCGAGGGGGTTCGGCGGTGCCGATAGGCGGCGCCGGGAAAATTTTATGAAATTTTAATGCAATTGTTAACACATTTTCACCAAAAATAATTTTGAAATTTTGAGCAAATTTTTATTAAAAAAAAAGTTTTGAGGCCCAACTGTGCCGATAGGCACTGCCGTAGGAAATTTTGACCATTTTTAACAGATTTTCACTGAAATTTTAGGCGTTTTAAAAGAATGAAATAAAAATATATATTTTCAATTGAATTAATTCAAATATTCGCTGAAACGATAAGCCAAAAATTCATTCAAATTAAACGTCATAACTTTGGCTAAAGTTGAGCAAATTAAACATTCTTTGTATCATTAGATAGCCCTTAATGTTCTCTATCTATCTGCAAAATGCAAGAAAATTTATTGCTTTTCAAAAAAGTTATGACCAAAAATCGTAAAAAAAAATTTCGTCCATAACTTTTTTCCAACTCGATCAGTTTTTTGAAACTTGGTATGCAGATAGAGAATCGAATGATGCCAAGAATGTTTAATTTGGTCAACTAACAAAAGTTATGACGATTTTTTTGTCGAAAAACAGTACGAGTTGGGTTTCATCCTCCTAGGCCAAAACTTTTTTCTTATATGATTAGGGCGCATAGAGAATGTTATGTAACTAAATTATGGGCTTGTAACAAGGGACGGGACAAATATATTTTTTGCTTATATGCATTGAAGAAAGGAGCAAAAACGCATTTCTGCATTGAAATTTTGCAAAAAGATTATTCTTGACTATTTTGAAAAATGCCTAACCTAGAAAACTGAGGATGTTCATTGATTGGACACAAATAAACTGAACTAGAGCCAATTTTTTTATTTGTTGTTCTTTTTACAGAAAATGCAAAAACTTATTGACGAATTTGGCAAATTTCGTCGCGATTTTGATGGATTCCGAGGCGAAGTTCGTCGCGACTTTAGCGAAGTTCGTCGCGATTTTGATGGATTCCGAGGCGAATTTGATGGATTCCGAGGCGAAGTTCGTACCGAACTATCCACAATGAAAAATCGTTTTGAAGTTCTGGACAAGGTTTTTCCTTCAATTTACACCATAATGCGATTATTGCATTCTAGGCACTTTTACAGAAAATTTTTAATGAAAAGATCATTTGCTCTTTTCCACTTTTCACGTCCATTTTAGTTCTAGATATTTTTGAGAGCCTTGAATGTTCTCAATTTAGCCTGCAAAAGGGTGATGAGTTGTTTATAAAAACCATAAAAAGGCGTTATGTAAAAAAGAAATTTTTAACAAAAAATTACCCACAATTTTGCTCAAAAGCAACCAAATTTTAATTCTCGATATGATTCGATAGCCTTAAGAGTTCTCTATCTAGTGCAATCGAATGATATCATTAATTACCAATTGGTTGCTTTTGAGCAAAGTTATGGGTAAGGTTTTGTTCAAAACTTACATTTGATGGTTTTTTATACAAAACCTTTTTGATGGTTTTTATATAAAAAGCACATGCAAAATCTCAAAAAAAGATAACTTTCATGTATGTTTGAATCAAAATACTCGAAAATCTGCCATCCTCTGATTTGGGCATTCCCAGGGGAACACTGACTTTAATTACCTTCCTCAGTGCCTCATCATTCTTTTTAAGCCGTTTGGTCAGTTGCCTGTCAGCCCTCAGACTTTGGAGCACAACTGGGTAGTTTAAACGACAAATAATGAATTTTCAAGAAATTTAAAAAACAAATGTTTATCTCAATTAGGCCCAATTCATTGACTATTTGGTGCGAGCGAATAACGGAGCGACTGGGCGAATGGCCACTCTGACCAATGCTGTCGAGCGACTAAATGCGGGGGACACTGACGAGGCCGACAAATTGTACGGGGACGTGACGGCACTGGACAGCGATTGTACCGACCTGGCGGAGATGGTTCACCGAATTGCGCAGCTGCCAAATGTGGCACAGGCGACACAATTGGCGACGTTGGTAACGAAGGTGTGGCGAACCGTTCAAAGAACAAACATAAAACACTTAGGCAATGCTGGGAATTACCAGATTTGCGCCAAAAGCTCAGTCTTGCGATTTTGGGCAGATTAAAAAACAATTCGTAAGGGCAATCACATTTTTCACAGGTGACTTGCGACAAATCTCAACTTTTCGAAATTCGACTCGAATTGATGAGAAAGGAAGATGGGGAACAGAGAATGAGACGAAAAGCCCAACAGATTTTGCACAAATTGGAACAGGTCAATTTTTTAATTAATGTCCTGCACTTTGGGGAGGCATCTTTTTTCGGGACAGCTTGTCCCCCCACCCCAGCCGGCAATTTGAACCACGGACCCGAATTCGAACAAAAAATAGAAAAATCAAAATTTTCAAATTTCGCATTTATGTTTAAACCTTGCTTAAAAAAACATGGAAACGACTTAAAGGTCACAAATGCTTCAATAAACATTTAAACAATTTTTTAGCCTAAAAGTGGAAGTTCAAAAAGTTTCAATTTTAGATTTTTTGCTCGAATTCGGGTCCGGGCTTCGAAATTGGTCAGGATGGGTGACGAATTCGTGATCCGCGACCCCGAAAACACTTGGAACCATGTTTCACGACATTAGAAAAATTTTAAAAAATAATTCGAAAATATGGGGACCACAGCTCCACCATTACCGAAATTTTTCTTTTCATTGTTAATTTGGTCGTAGGTGGAAAGGGGCATTAGCGACTGTTTGTGCTCTGCTGAGGCGCCGTCGTTTGTTTTTTTGCGTCAGTTCGCTTCTTTGGAAGGCGATCTCAGCGCCATTGGGCACGAGTTGAATGAGTTTGAGAAAGAATTCTTTGCTCTTCACATTGACGCATTGTCCACTGGAGCTGAACTGCTCAATTTGTTGGCTACGCTTCGCATCAAAAAGGTTGTCTTATCCGAAAACGGCACCTTTCCCGTTCCCTCTAAGAAATTGGAAAACTGAAAAAAATTTTAAATTGATTTAAGCTTGATTTGGCACTGAAAATTGAGGGTCAGCGACGCGAACAGTTTTCTCTGAAACAATTGAAAGACTATAATGAACCGCAGCAACAAGGCAGTTCCCAAATGACTGGCCAGAATTGGAATTCGATTTTGCAAGAAATGGATCGCAACAAAATTGAGTAAGGACTTAATGGGATATAATAGAATTGAGTACTGATTAAATTTCAGTGTCTGGGCAATCCGTCAGTAATTTTAGGCAACAATTAGGGAAAATAATTGTCCGAATATGTCCTCCAACAGATTTTAATGACTTATAGCGTTTTTGTCAATGCGCTTTTTAAAAAATAAATAAGTAAAAATCATTTTAAAGAAAAAATTAAGCATTTCTAAAATTTATTTTTACTACATATAATTTACATAAATCTGGCGTTTTATATACATTTTGCTGACGGATTGTCCGGGAGACATTGAACATTTACGAGTTTTTGAAAGATTCAAACTAAAATCAAATTACCTAATAACAAAAAATCAATAACCACAGAATACAGCCCGATGCCGGACGGAAGAATCAGGAAAAGGTGCCCAAAAAGGTAAGGGCGTGGGGACGGCACGGCACCCAACAAATGGGGTTAAGCCATGGAATCCGTCAAACTTTTCAAAATAATATTTTAAATCTCAAACTCCAAAGATTGTACGAAATTTCGAGTTGTTAAAAAATATAAAATTATGAAAAATTTATTTTTTTAAATTTTCTTGAAGGCAAACAAAGGGACGATGACAGAGGATAAAAGACGGAGCTCTTTGAGTTCATTGGCGCATCGTCGTTCTTCGGTCGGAATAAAAGTATGATTTTTTGAAGAAAAAATATGCCATCGAAAGTTGACCATTAAAAAAAAGAGTGTTACTGATAAGGGGTCGGCTCGTAACCATTATAAATTTTGGGAGAGGGGGGGGGGAATCCTACATAATACATTTTTTCATGACTTTTTCAATACTGAATGGAAATTTTTTGTAGTTTTTCGTCGAAAATTTTTTTATAAATTGCATTTTGGATAACTGAAAATTCAATGAAATTTTGTTGTCCGATGGTACCGATGTGTTCCACTAGGGATTTTTTTTTAGGAAATAACGGAATTTGAAAGAAAAATTCTCAGATTTTAAAATGAGCCAATTTTCCTTAGAATCGGGCCGTGATTTCCGAGGTGGACCCGGACAAAAAGTCTCAGGCTCCTGTTGCATTTTCCAAAGCGGACTAGGGTCCTTGGAAATATTGTCCAGGCTCTAATGGTCTCTTCTGTTGTGCGAAGGTGTCCACTGGTGTTAAACCGCTGCATGTTCGTGTTGGTATGGTCGTCTCTGCTCGTGCCATTCATCTCACTTGGATTGTGCCAAAGGGCGTGGTCGACTACGACAAAATTTCGGCTTATGTGGTGCGTTACAAAGTCGATGACGGTGAAGGAGCGGCGGACTCAGCTGTCGGTGGAGGCCAGTGGAAATTCGTGAGCAAGGTGTTGCACTTTGTAGGGAAGGTGGTGCTCGAGAGTGACGACTCGAGAAAACTCAAGTTTTCTCGGTCTCGGGGTCAACTCTTGGGAGGTATTATGTCCCGAGTATCACTGGTGGCCAGAGGTTTTTGGTGATGAAATTCACCATTTAACCGCCATATTTCCTTTTCGGGAGTGCGACAGACTACCAATCTGAAACTTGAAAAAGAAAAAAAAAATTAGTCAAAATTTTAGGCAAAAACTCTCAGAGATGCTCCCGGCATTTTGGCTTGGAGGGTTGAAAGGGTACCAATAAGGAAAATTGGAAATCTAATTCTTGTCATTTTTGGGGTTAAAATTCCAAAAAAGAATGTAAACTGGGGTCCGGCGATGCCGTAGGAACCAACTGGAATGCATTTGGTTAAGTAAATTGATTTTTAAAAAAATTTTAAATTACCACTCTTACTGAAAAAATTTTTCTCATTCGGCGGGCGGCAACTGCCCCCGGGCCTGGGAGTACGTGTCCTGCGTACCCCCATCCCTGGTACCGTCTCTGTAATGTGTGTATATCTCACTCCAACTTTCGAAATTCTGTTCTATTATGGCACAAATTGGCGCCGTCGGATCCCCAATAATTAATGCTTATGATGGTGCCATTTCCAGCGTCAACATGTTGCAGCGAAAGAATATGAAGACATTTGCAAGCCATTGTGCCCTGGCACGTCATACAAAATTTGCATTTGGGTGGAGGACCGCCACGGGAAAGCGCTTCATACTCATAAACTCAATGCGCGGACCAACTTGGAATAATGTGGCTATTCGATTAAGAATTAATTCATAAACATAAAATTCGCTGCCTTTTCTACATAATTTATTTATTTTATTTATTTTTTGTTTTCTGCTGACTAAACGATGCCTTTTTAAATTATTGATAAATATGCAATAATTTTTGTCATCGTGATTTTTGAACTGTATTAATACATATTTATGTCCTGCTTTAACATTTCAGAATAGCAAAAATGAAAAATTAATTTCGTTGGTTACTGGGCTGTTCGTGAGTTTTGATTCAGCTCAAGAAAATTTTCTGCTTTTGTAGTCTAAATTTCGATATTCCTTCGGAAGGCAGACAGTGCACTGTCTGACTGTCTGTCTTCGTAGGGCTGCGGCGGGTGGGAGGGTAGACAGTAGGCAGCCGTTTGCTGGCTGTGCAGCAGCATTGTGTGTGGGAAAGGGAAGGGATGAGAAAAAGAAAAGAAGGAAATAGTGCACTGTCTGGCTACATTTTGAAAAAATTCGACCAATAAAAGAGGATACAAACTTAATTAGTACCAAATTTACTTTACATATTTTCTAGCATAAAATACGCTTATAACGAAACCAAGCTTGGATTTTTGAAAATCATTGATTTTTTTAATAATAAATCATAGGCAAAATCCATGTTTAAAATACAGAAGTTTTCCGGCATCAGGGTCCAAGTTCTAGAGCAACGTTTTAATGATATTGTCGCACATTTTGGCTACCTCTTGCTCATATTCACAATGCTAAGGTTAAAAATCCGCATATCCCTAGCTGTAGCTATGGTAGCTGCAGATCGATTAATCTACAGCTCAAAACCCGTATTCTCAACTCTGAATACGACTGGGGATAGTTCGATCCCCAGCTACCTATCCAAAAGATACGGATAAGCCACTACTTTTCCCTTTGTTAGTGTATTCTTTGTCTAGTGGTTTGTGCTTTGGACGAAAAAGCGTCTGTGGGTTCGAATCCTTTAGGGGCTAATGTAGTTTGTTAGTTTTCTAACAATATCTATGCACCTCTAAGAATTGAAAAATTTTCTCAAAAATGAATTCCCTAAAATACATTTTTTTCTTGATAAACTTTTGTTAAAATTTTCTTATTCATAAAAAATTTTAATAATTGCATTTACAATTGAAATAAACCAAAATTAAGTTTTTTACGTATTTTGCTTCCTAAAAAGTGTTATAAGAAATTTTATTTGCCTATTTTTCGATTTATCTGCAGCTAGCGAATTATCTGCGGATAGTTAGCATTGTGAATATGAGCATCTGTTGTTTGTTTAACATTTCACTCTGAAATCTGCAAAAGAAATGTTTCCAAAATTAAACAAATTTTGACTCAAATTTCTTGGGCAACGTTTCTTCTCTCAACGTGTCCCCATACATTTGTGCCTATGTCAGAAATCGGGTTTTAATTGAATTTTTTTAATCCTAGAGGTTAATCATAAACAGCATTAAAGTGATAGAAGTGATTGGGTTCGAAATTTGGTCGTCAGTAAACATTTTTAACAATTATTTATTCAAACAACAGAATAATGTTCCTAATCAACCGGAAGACAATTTTTCTCATTTTTTTCAAACAGTCTAAGAAAAAATGCATTTTAATTGTCTAAATGAACGGCTAAATTAAACTAAGAAAGTTTCTTTTCCTTTTAATTGGTTGCAAATTTTCCGAAAATTTTTTTGGCACTCTTTGTTCCGTTGTCCTCCCCCTCAGGGCATTTTTTTAAATAATTTAAATGTAATTTAATTGTTTTCATTTTTAATTGTCATTGTGCTGCTTTGCGTGATCATTGTCCGAATGTTTAAAAACACACAATGTTACGACAAAGACAACGACAAACCGACCGCGGCGACAGTTGCGCACATTGAAATTTAATTTTGGAAAAATGTTTATAATTAAAAAGCATTGCACCAAACCGGGACCGAAAGCACTCAAAAAGTTGCGGGAAAATAAACCCAGCGGTGTAAAAGCCAAAAAAATTTCATCGTTAATTATGGTTTTTTTTTCTCGACTCTCGGCTGCGGAGTCAATTGCCCGTGGCAACTTGTTTTAGCAATGAATGACCCGCCGCGGGCAATTAAATTGCAAATGACTCGCCGCAGGCATTTTCAACTAAAGAATGAATAAATGGTAAAATGTTTGCATGGACTAAAAACGATAATTGAGTTTAAAAAATTTAATTAAAAAACATCCAAGTATGGATTAATGCGGATTACAATAATTCATTTGTGGTTTTTTTGATTGGTTGCATTTTTGGCACCAAAATTCGCAAAATATGCACAAAAATGTGCAAATATGATTTTTTATTAGAGCTTTATATAACAAAAAAAAAAAATTCAAAAACATTTACAGTCATGGTCATATGTTTAGACTCACTTAGTGCTTTTTTATTGAATGCATGATAAAAGCTTAATTTTTGGCCAAACGGCTAACATGTTTAGTGTTTTTTGTAGCATTTTATGTGGGCTTTCCAATGATATCACTACATCCCAATTGCTTCGCATAATTAATAATTACAAAATAAAAGTCAACTTCACCCCAATTTTGGGTGGTCATATGTTTAGACTCACTCTTTAGTTCTTCAATAAAATCAATATTTTGTAGGCCAAAAATTCTGAAAAAATTCCTGCTAAGCTAGCTTTTGATGCTGATCAAAAAAGTCTCTTACAGCAACTTGATCAGATCACTCCTTCATAGTGATCGGCACACCACAAAATACAGTGAAAATCGGGGAAATTTTCGAAAAAAATTCCTAGGGGGTTGTGAAAATTTTTTTGGAAAATTTTATCAAGCCCATTAGAAAGAACAGTGAATTCTCTACCGGTTTGCCTTTTGAATGGTGACTTTACGACTTACACCCGCTGAGATATGGGCAATCCAATTTCAGTGTCTACAAAAAGTACTGTATTTCGTAAGGAAATAGTGCATTTTACAGTAAAATGATCATGACTGAAATTGAAGTGGCCATACCATAGCGATTTTAAGTCGTAGAGATTTTCGGTTTTTTACATATTGTAGAAAATTTTGTCCCCTTTCTAATGGGCTTGATAAAATTTTCCAAAAAAATTTTCACAACCCCCTAGGAATTTTTTTCGAAAATTTCCCCGATTTTCACTGTATTTTGTGGTGTGCCGATCACTATGAAGGAGTGATCTGATCAAGTTGCTGTAAGAGACTTTTTTGATCAGCATCAAAAGCTAGCTTAGCAGGAATTTTTTCAGAATTTTTGGCCTACAAAATATTGATTTTATTGAAGAACTAAAGAGTGAGTCTAAACATATGACCACCCAAAATTGGGGGTGAAGTTGACTTTTATTTTGTAATTATTAATTATGCGAAGCAATTGGGATGTAGTGATATCATTGGAAAGCCCACATAAAATGCTACAAAAAACACTAAACATGTTAGCCGTTTGGCCAAAAATTAAGCTTTTATCATGCATTCAATAAAAAAGCACTAAGTGAGTCTAAACATATGACCATGACTGTATTTTATCAAAATTGGCGTTTTTTATGAAAATCTGTTTAAAAATATGGCCATAATCTCAAGTTTCTCTCCCTGCGGCGCTTATCCGCACTGCCGTGCCTAACTTCTTAATTTTTTCAAAACAATTGAGTCAGAAACCGCGAAACTCGGTCATTTTTCGGACAAAATCTAATAACAAATTGTACTCAAATAAATTCAAATTTTTTTAGCGTCGCCAATTTGATAAATTTCTTCGCGAAAAAACTGAAAAGACCGAGCGGATTGAGGTAAAAAAAAATGAATGCTAAAGATTTTTGGAGATACGCATTTTATGTAGTAAAATGAGATTTTAATTAGTTTTTTTTTGTACAATAAGAAAATACGAACTAAAAAGTTGTCTAGCAAAAGCGCCAAAAAATTAAAAAACCAACAATATGAATGATTTTTTTTTTGATTTTTTTATTCCTTAAATATAGCACTTAATTTTTTAAGTTGTTTTAAAAACCAAATATTTTCAAAATAAAATTTTTTCTTATTTTTGGATGTTTCTTTTAAAAAATTCAAAAGTTTTATTCTCAAGTTCATTTTTTGGCAATCTTTGTCATTTGCTCAACTGTAATTTGTCCCTCTAATGACCTGCCCCAGGGCAAAAATTCTTTAATGAATTCATTATAATTTATTTACGAATTTGTTCTGATTTTTTATCAGCATAGCTCATTTTCTTTTTGAATCTCTTTCTCGATTCTCAACAAAATTATGTTCAATTGCCAAATGCATTTTTTCTATTAATAATCCGCCTGAGGCAATTTTTTGATAATGACTTGCCTCAGGCCATTTTTTTTACTAATTGCCCGCTTTTATGTATTACTTGCAATTTTCTGTTCCATATATTTTGTATTAATTTAATGCTATTTTTTGGAGTTATCTCATTCTCGACTCATTAAATTCGGTGATTACCAAAGCAATTTATTTACTAATGAACCTCTCCCCGGGGCAAATATTATATTACTAATTGCTACCGGTGCTTTTCTTTCATTCGTTTCTTATTTATTTTCTCAACTACATTTTTTAAATTCCCCTTTTTCAGTTTTATTTTTCTCGGTGATTAATATTATTTCGCCCAATTATGCCATTTTTCTCCCACTAATCACTTCCTAATTTGTCACTTTTTTGCTCCGTTCGCATTCCCGACGATCACGCCCAATTTTTTGCAAATTGTTTTTTTTTGTTTATTGCGCATTTTTTTCAGCTTTACTAATTGTATCTCGAGATTCCCGACTACAATTTCCCCTCAAATTTGTCGTCATCATTTTTTCATCCATTCATTCGTCCTCCGCAAATTATTTGTCCTTCATCGTCGCCACTTTTGCCCCACACCTTTCTCCAATTGCCTGTGCGTCATTGCAATTTGGGTAATTAAAGTGAATGGTGTGCGGCAAGCGGCGAAAAATCGGCAAAAAAGTCAATTGAGGAAGGAATGTGTGCCCTTCGGCGAGTCAAATGCAAATGATGAATTTGTTGGTAAATAAATCGGAAAAACGATCAGAATCAATCAATAAGCTGGGGTGGACAAGAAATTTAAACAAAAACTGATCAGTGGGGGAGCACACAAAGTGACCAAAATGAGTCAATGATATTGATCACAAAGGCGAGGAAATCAACAAAGATCAAGCGAACTGATCAGTAAATGGCCCAAAGTGATCAATCAATATGAGTGATTTAAAATAAATCAAATTGAACTATTGATGAAATGAACAACCAGATCAATAATGAAACTGATCAGAGATAAAGCACTCAATGGAAAATGATCAGAGCTTTCCTCATGACGATGACCAACCCAAACAAATACAGAAATCATATAAAATTTTCATCTGTTGATTCAAATGAATTTTATCTGACTGTTTTCCAATCATTTTGATCAATCCATTTTTGGGTTTAGTCGGCTAATTGATTTGTTATGCAATTTGTGATAAGCTTCACCCGAAAACAAAACAAAAAGCACCACCAAAAGCAGCAGCAGTGGCTTCTCACCAGCAGCCCATCAACCAAATTGATCAGAAGCAGTGAAAGTGTCGTAAAAGGAAACGGGTGAAGAAAGAAAAGCACAGGGGAGCCGAGGAGAGGTGGAGTTGGATCTAAATTTTAACCGAAAATCTTTTCGTTAAAAGCTTTTATTTTCCCGTGCCGTTAAAATGTGACTTTTCGGGTCATTGGACGCCCAAATAATTGTTGCTATTGCTTTTCAGATGGTTGTAAAGTCTCAACTACTTCTCTGATCATTAACTAATTACACCAAAATGCCCTCTTGGTTGTTAAAACAATAATTATGTCAAATTAACATTTCCCGATCATTTAAATCTTTCTGATCATATCCAAAGTGTACGTTAATCCAACACAAATAATTTCCGATCACAAAATGCCCCAAAAAATGATATAATTTAATTTTGATTATTGCAAAAATTGGTCACCAACTTTTTTGATCATAAACACCCAAAAATGATTCTCTTACTTCCTAAACATTGTCTTTTTATAATCAACCTGATCAGTCACCAAATGTCCAGGTTAAGAAGGTTTTCTGATCACTCATTGTCAAAAATTGAACAATTTAATTCCAATTAGTGCTAATTGGCCACTTTTTCCTCACATTATCAAAACTTTCTTCTCTGATCACACCCAAATGTCCCGTTAAAAATGACTTTCTGTTGATCATTTAATTTGTCTTCCCCTCCTCCAAATCCGTTCTTCCTTCCCCACTTTTCTTCTCGTCCATTCTCGCCCTAATCAATTGCACTTTTTTCGCTTGAAGGCGCGGGAGAATTAAAATGCTTGAATAAATAAATGTATGAATAATGTGTGCCCATCAATTCCTTTTGAATTTTTCCATTTGCCGACCACAGAAAAATGGACATTTTCTTTAAATTTACAACATTCATTTATTTTATTTTTTGCAATTTCAATTTAATTCATTATTTTTGTATTTACTCCGATCCAAAAATAATTAAATTCCCCGAAATTATAATAATTGTTAAGCCCTTTATTTTTGAATTTACGTTGATTAAAATAATCGGTTGAATTACTCCTCCTTCTGAGATGGGTAAATTTCTTTTTTGGGTTTCCTCATATATACAAAAACATTTAATTTTAAATTTTCGTCTTACTAATTACTTTTTAATTTCTACATTAAACCAATAAAGCATTTCTGATCAGCAAAACCAGCTTACTGCTAAATGAACCTCCTGCTAATAAAAGTCATTATTATTTTTTTATTTCGCTCATTAAAGTGACCCATTATAATATCAATTGATGATAATGATGATGATGATAAGCATTTGGTAAAAATTGCTTTTGTTTGTATTGGACTCAGCTGGGGACAAAAGCGGGGGCCAGCAGCGATCAGATGGCCGGCCACTTTCCCACCACCACCACCCGCTTCTTCGTCCAATGCTTTCCCCTCCTTAATTAGACAAACAAAACCGAATAAAAAATAAATAATATTATTATTGCACGGGTTGGGGTGACGATGGGACGGATGGACGGACACATGAGAAGCACGGGAAGAAGCCTCACAGCTGCTGCGGCTAATGAAGCCTGGGGCTGTTATGGCTCTGATCATCAGCAGAAGCAGCAAAAGTAGAGACGGCTAAAAACATTGATCGATGCATTCGCGGATCGCCCCGGGCAAAATGGGGCGCGCGCGCAAAGGACAACGCGGCAAAAAAGTGTGTTGAGGCGGCGATGGGTGGGTGGGTGCCCGGGGGCACGCACAAAAAATGGGTGCGGCCCCGCGGCCTGGGGCGATCGCCGGGCGGAGGTGGGACAAAAAGCAATCGGCGTCGGCGACACGCAATTTGCAACTTCCGCCGTCGCTACCACCGCCCCACCCGGCCGGCCGCCCGTCGCGCAAAAGTTTGGCGACCAAGCGGAACTCGCCGTTGCAGACAGACAATGCCCACATCCACACATAAAACACAGTGTCCCAGCAGGACGATTGATAAGGTGGTGATTGTGGCGTTGCTGTCACCACCAACTCCATAACCGTGATCACTGATCAGTCAGAGGTATGATGGTCAGTAATCGCCCCACCCCCGCCGGTGATCACTCAATCACTGTGCACAGAAAAATGACCGAGAATTTTGCGGCGGTGCAATGCATCGCCACTGATCACCGCCAATATCACTTTTCTATATTATCAAAGCTGCGATCTGAGTAATTTATTATATAATCAATGTTTTATGGCTAATTTGGTAACAATGATGACAATAGCACTCCGATTCGAGTTATACGAATCATAAATCACGCCAACTGAAATTTTTGTTTCTGATCACATTCTTGCTGAATTAACCTTTATACAAAAATTCAGCTGGGTAAAAAAAAAATGGGTCGTACTTTATTAATGAAGTCATCATAAGACCGTCATATTCTAATATGGTCCCTCAAATTCATATGATAACAATTCCTCTACGGAATAACATTCTTCATTTGGCGATGTTTGATCATTATAGCTTGATCATGTTCACTAAATGATCATGCTGCTTGACGAATGGCTTTTTGCTCTGATCAGCAGCCGCATTTTGCACATTCTCCCGGCACCCGCATGACCATTTTTGCAGAGATGCTAAATGCATTTGGCGGTGTTCATGGTCAGCAGATCAGCATCATGATCATTTAGATCACTTTCTCGACAGGGAGTGTGAACGTGATAATTAGTCCCCTCCGCCCTCCCACTCATCATACATTCCCCATTCTTCCATTCTTCCGTTTGTTTCCGATCACCCAACCCTTCCCCTCCCTTTAAATTATGTCCTCTTCCGCCGTCCGATCACTCCGATCATTTTTCCCCCGCCCAAAAATAAAGTTTGGTTATTACAATGGCCGGCCGTACAGTTTGAATTGCTCGCCTTTGCTTCTGATTGCTGTGTCTACGCCCCCACTTTGTCATTTTTCCGCCCCGTTCATCCGCCACCGGTTGCATTCATTGCACACACAAAATCCCTCCTCTCCATCATTTTAACTGCGAAAAATGCCCCAAAGTTTGCGTCATAGGGACTTGTCCCCTTCTTTCTTCGCCTTATTCCACCTATCCGATCACCTTCATCATCCTCCGATCACCTCCTCCCCCTCCCCCTCCAAAGTCCTTCAAAATTATTACAACTTCCCCCTGCCCGGCCCCGGCGGCGATTGAAACTGATCTTCTATCCCCCCCAACCCCGTCCCAATGTCAAAAAAGCCTTCGCCCCTCCCCACCCCGCCCATGATGACGATGCGCGGTGGTAAAGGTTGCACAGTTGCAGTTGCGCGACGACGATGACAATTCGTCCAACCTCCCCCCCCGCCCACCCCCTTTCCCCGCAACCGTCGCGGCCCCGTCTCCCTCTTCCGACACGGGGGGAGGGGAGGCAATCGCCGGGGGCAATGGGCAATCAGTGTAAAATTATATTGCCCATCACCACCACCAGCAGCAGTATCACATTTCACATTTTGTCTCCCGCCTCCTCCCTCCCCCGGGGCCCGCTTGTCCCTTGTCTCGATCATCGCCAGCACAGAGAAAATGCATGTATTTGGGGGGGGGGGGGGGGGAGGGGGGCGGTCGAGACCGGCGGCGACGACGACGGCGTCGGCCCCATCCGTCGCGCTTGGGCCCCGGTCCCAACGCTCGCCGGCGTCGTTATAAAACTTTGCCCCCGCCCCCCGCGACGCGACTCACTCACTCTGTGTTCACGCCCAATTCAGCCAACAAAACTGCCGTGCACATCGAGGCCCAAATTTTTGGCGGAATATAAATATATGTATTGGAATGGAATGAATTCGTCGCGCCCGCGGCGGCCCGCCCCCCGGGCCGAAAAAATTTGTTAATTCAGTGCCCCCCCCCCAATGCTTGATTATAAATGTGCACTGATCAGTGCGTTCATTGCGCATTCACCGACTGATCAGTGAGTGTGTTTGTTCTTCACTGGACTTTATTAAGGACATTTAATGACTCTCTACTGATCAGTAATCGCTTGGCATTTCCCTGTTAGCGGCTTTCATTGTTTAAATTATTGGGACTTTTTGCTTTACTCACCACTCTAATCAATTTAAGGCACACAAATTGGTGTTCCATTCTCTAGTTTATAAATGGTCTTATGTAAGTTCATCAATCAGAGTTTCACTGATACATAAAAATTAAATTTGAATTTTGGATTTTTCAAGCATTTTTTCGATGAGCCTCCTCTTTCATGCCACCCAATTGGCATTCCTCTGATCAACGCTTAATTATTTCTCTTAATCAGGCACCAAATTTCCATCACTCATTTCAATTTAATTAACCTTCAAATGGCTCTCTGAACAGTTTCACAAATTCCCGTATCTTATCAATCCTTTAGCGGAAGCTTAATAATGAATATTAACTATCCTTCACTGATCAGATCCCAAATTGAGATTCATTGGCCAAATCCAGAATTTGGTGCGATTTTGTTTATTCTTTACTCACCCCCATGCATTTTCTGTCACCTATAATTTCCTATTTGTTTGTGTGCCGCAAATGGAAATGTCCAATTGTGGCACTTTTCTCCCCCAGGCGGAAGGGTGGGTGAAATGATTGACAGGCACTTTTTGTTGGGCACCCCAATTTTAGAAATTTTCAGCATTTTGCTGCAATGCATTGGACAAATCCGTAATTGCCAATGTGTGCGCATTTCCGCCGATGCCAAATTTTTGCATTAAATTTTAATGCGTTTTCCGATTGTCCCAGGCTAAAAGAAAGGAATTGCACATCATTAGCGGCCCATTGCCCCTCCCACCGGCTTTC
>CP049711.1:4941285-4966935 GCA_004148225.2 Heterodera glycines | reverse complement strand
CCGTCCCACCCACTCATGTGTCAGCACACTCATCGACCGTTGCTTGAAGGGTGACACGGAGTGTGCCGATGAGTCGGAGTCGTCGCCATTGACACCCAACGGCGCTGCCGCCGATGCGTTACCGCCCCTAATTAGTTTTGATTGATAAATATTTTTATTTAGTTTAACATATTCAAATTTGTAATTTTCGTGCATTTAAAGTTGAGTTGCAAGCGAAGAGATCCCCGGTCAAACCGGGGAATTGGAAAAGCGGGGATGATCAGCTAGAGGGACCCGGGCGATAGTCCAAGCATTAGTTTTGGAGGGCCTTGGGGATACCACTGGAAATTTTAGCCAATTTTTCTAAGTTTCATAAGAAATTTTACCCCTACGTACCCACCCTGTGTACCCCTCTCCCCTCCCGGGACCGTCCCTGGGCAATCCTTGATAACGGTGATTAGAATTTATCTATTTTCAGTCATTGAGCCCATGTGTTTTTCCCCCGTCCCTGGCGGGGATGGGTGCGGGGGACCCACTCCCAGACAGCGACCGGGACGCTGATCTGATGAAAATGTCGGGGATCTTCCCCCCCCCCCCCCCTCCTCGGCTGCATGCTTATTTTTGTCCCTCATTTATTGTCCCTAAATTCGACCCCTTTTTGTCGCTGCCGGCGTTTGTTTTCAGCGGCTCATTAATGCACTCTTCATGGCCATGCCGATGATGATGATGAGATTTGCTGTAAATGATCGAATTAGCAGAAATTTAAGGCATTTTACCGTATCAGACATATAATTATTTTTTGGTTGGCGTTAGCTCATTTCTTTATGATTTTTTTTTAATTTAGTGTTGAAATTTTCAAATTGTGCATTTCACTAGTGCTCAAAATGCTGTGTGCTTTTTGCACCAAAAATTGGGCATCAAATTTGTGTTTTAAAAAATGTCGACCATTTGTCTGTGCCTATTAGGGGTATTCGTTTCGAAAAATCCAAAAACCGACAAAATGAATCTAGGATTAGGATTTAGGACCATAAATTTGGAAAATAGGACCTCCAATGGGAAAATGAAACAATTCTGGTGGCAAGGCAAGGTCCATCAAATGTTTTTCTCGTTTCGAATTCAAAATTTTTTGCCAGTTTTTCCCTACCCTTCGCTGTTGCCATGAGAATGGCCGCCATGGCCACCGTTGTGACAGTGCGCGTGTTGCTGGTGCTGTTTTGCGGACGCGAACACTTTTAGGCAAATCTCCTCCAGAAAATAGACCAAGAAAAAGCCGCAGCAGACAAAGAATTGCGGGAATGGGAAGTCGGTGTTCCACTGGGACTTGGCCAAAAAATGGGCGTAATTCTCGCTGAAAAATGGGGGATAAGTGGGGATCGTCAGGATTTGTTTGCTGTTCAGTATCGGATCATTATTTGTTGACATAAATGTCGAACTCAAACATTCTGATCGGAATTTTGCGTACATTTTTGTATAAAAATTATTTCATTTTTAAATAAATATTTTAAAATTTTAATCCTTGTCTCGAGACTCACGAAGACATATCCAGACAATGTAATCGGGATTCATAAGCGGAAACTGACTTAATATGTGGGAAAATGTCCAGGAAGCAAGTGCTCATGAACACACCGCCCGCAAAACAGGACAAAAGCGTCAAAATGTAATCCGATTTTCTGCTCCGCTGCTCATCATTTTCGTCCTGACGACGTGTGATCGCGTGAAGAAGCTGAAAATTAATTAAAATTCTGATCAAATGTTTTGATTAAAATTGGATTTAAAATAATTAATGCTTATTCTATTCGATTTTTTTAAATTTATATTTCTGTTAAATTTTTGTAAAAATCCATTAATTCCTAATCAAAATTGGTCAAGATTATCAGCAGTCCTATAATATACAAAATAAATTTCTTCTAAAAATTCTCTCAATTAAAATCCACGATTAATAATTTCGGATCACTTTGATCGGAAGCAGTCCGGCCAACGCAGTGGTGGCAAACATCGCAAATGCGAGCAGTACTTGCAGAGAAATGGTGTCCATCAGCAAATGTAGAAATGAAAAAATGAAATAGTAATGACCCGTGTTAAATAAAAAAAACCTTTAATTATTTAGGTAATTAGTTTCATTTATGCCGGTCAGCCAAGCAAATTCTTGGATCCCTTTGGTATTGTCACTGGTCTTGAGATTTAGGGGTATAAAAATGGTTGATAAATATATTCGAGACTCAATCAAAAATTGCAGAGACTCGACACACTGAAAGCAAAAATTTCTCGGGTCGAGACTCTCGAGCAGCAAATTTTAAAGAAATATATCGGTCAGAGCAGTTCAAAATTTCCGCTCTCCTTAAAGATACAGCTCACAATCAGTAATTTTTCCTCAAAAATCTGCCGCTATTTTATATACAAATATATGGTAGGGACGTAAAAATTGCATTTTTTTTTCCCCCGAAATTTGGGACGAATGGTCGCCGGGAACCAATTAAATTGGCAAAAAAATAAATAAAATTGCTTGTGAAATGTTTGTTTTAACTGTGGTGACTTGCGATCAAATTGGGGGCACTTATTCACTCATTCGTTCGTTCGTTTTTCGATCGGTGCGCCCTTTGTTTGTTTTGCGGTGCGGCATTTTGCAAAACATAATTATGCAATTATCATTTTTTATGATTGTTGTGGGACATTCATTCACTGTCAATTAATGTTTCTCAAATCGAACGATTCCCAAAACAGAAAATGCGAACAATCATCAGTTTGTCATCAACATCTCATCTCACTCATTGTCAGATCATTTGCAATAAAACAAAAATTGGGGGACGACGGACGGAGCGGCGGACAATTAAAAAAGAGGCGCAAACAAACAAATTTGGCCAAGGGAATTGGTTGGAGTAATTGCGAGTGATCAGGCCGAAATTTGGGCCAGCGATGGGTTTGATCATTCAAATTTATTGGAAAGTCCAGTTATAATAATTGCGAGTGATCAGGCCGAAATTGGGCAAAATTTATTTGATGATTTGATTATTTGGGGAGAGTGGCTGTAATTACAAATGCTCAGATCGAATTTGGTAAGAATTTATTTAAATTGATTAATGTGGGAGATCAGCTTTAATTGCAAATGATCAAAGCGAAATTGGGCAAGAATTTGTTTATGAATGTTCGAATTGATCAGATTAGATGGTGATCAATCGAAAAAAGTTGATCAGCGATAGGTCTCGAATGTGACAAATGATCAGACTGTTAGATCGAGATAGATTATGATCGATCAGATTTACATATAATAACCGGATGAGTGGACTAAATTCTCCATCCTATGTATTGTTCTTTGTACTTGATCAATGCAGGATCCATTAACACATTTTACTGTCACTGGAGGACACTCTGATCATTTTAAGAGGCGAATGAATAAATATGTCAAAATAAATCTTAAATAGCACTACTGAATTCCATGCTAAAATCGTTGTCGATTTCAAAATTTAGATTTAAAATTTTCAATCAATTCAAGCACCAAATTTTGAGAAAATTTTGCTTTTTAAACCGCATATGCAAAATGGTACAAATGATAAGGAAAATTAACAAAATGATGATAAAAGATAAAACCAATAAGGGGCACAAAATTGGTCAATTAAACACTAATTGTCTCTGTCCATTGAGTGATCGATTGATCACCGTGACCAGCCAACGGCAAGCAATGGGGTGATTTGATCACCTGCTGCTCGCAAGAATTGATTGCCAGCCAAAAGCATTTAATCAAACTCAACGTTTAAAATAAGCACCAATCAAATGGGAAGCGTACAAAAAAAAATACGCAGAAAATTGTGCGGTTTATTGAATTTTTTTTATCAAGTCTACTTCAGCATGGCTCTGATCTCAAAAATTTGAATATCGATTTATTTATATAAAAGCAAACAATTTTTTTGAGGATATATTAATTTTAAAAAGAAAAAAAGTGATGATGGAAAATAAAGCATACGAAGGTTATGTTAAAACATCTACATCTTTTTGAAGTCGCAAATAGATAAAGAAGAATTTAAATGATGATATTTTTGATATTTAATTATTGAAATATCTAAAATAAAACAGATACAAGATCTTATTAAAGAAATTTCTATATTATTTCATCCAGATAAAGGTTTATATGATTTTGTTGATTCTTTAATTCTCATTTAAATTGCATAAATTCAATGAAAAAATTCGTTTAATAAATTTTTGCCGTTAAATAAACATTAAATAATTGGCCACAAGAATATCAAATAACAACAGTTCACTTGTTGGACCTTAAGTGGGAGTGGCGGGGGAGGCGAAATCCCACAAAATTCTGTAGCAATAAATTCTGTATTGTTTTAATGCGGAAATCGCTTTTCATTTTGTAAAAATAAAAAATAAAAAATTTGCAATAAAAATTGGAAGCGGAAAATGGCGAAACTCTCGCCGGTGTGTGCAGTGGGGCGAGACTGAATGGCTGACGAGAATTGGAAAGGATCGATAGGTGATGGGAATGTTGGGATAAAATGCACAGGAAGAGGAGGAGGAGGCACGGATTTGGGGATTGATGGGGCGGAAGAGGTCGTTTTCGGAAGAGGGGTAATTAGGAATAATTGAGAGGATGATGATGATGATGGTTAACGCATGGACAATAAAATGGGTCTCGGGATTTGTGTCGAGAGCGAGGGGAAAGGCATGGAAATGGGTGATGGTGATCGCGAGTAGCAAGTGGGTGCACGAGAGTCAACCACACTGGGAGGATTACCATAATAAAATGGGACAAAAACATTTTGTGATTTGAATTTTACTCAATTTTCGAAATTAAATTTAAAAAATGCCACTACCTTTGTTATTTGATTGAGATTTTGACATGCCCCACATATTCAGGCACGGATACATTTTATAGACTGTCCGATCACTGCTGATCAATTACTTTCAGGGTCAATCAAAATCGGCTTACACCTAACAAGTCTCTAAATGAAGTTAGATCAGTCACTGGGATTAACCAAAAACGTGGCATTTGATCAAGCACAGGCACTGGTACAATTCAATCTGTTGTCCGCTCCGATCACTATTGATTAGTGCGTACCGTCGGGACTAATCAACGGTGCGAGAGCGATTTGTCAAAAATGGCGACGCGACCAAAAGCATTATTTCTCTCCAAAAATAATCATCGCTAATTATCACAATATAAACGCATCCGTCCGTCCGCGTCCAACGAATTTACGAATAAATATTTGTGTGTGTACAGCAGATGAGGTGAGACGAGGCTGAGGTGATATGGGAGCACCATTTGCTGATAATAACTGATAATGCGGTCGATTTTCACTTTTGTCGCCTTTCTGCTTTTGCTTATTGCTGATAATGAAAAATGATGATGCTTCTCATATATTTATGTGCATACACACAAAATGAAGCTTTCTATTATTACATCATTTGATTTGAGTAATTAATCCGCGCTTTCTTCACAAATGATCCAATTGATCACACCGCGGCTTATAAATCACATGGACCGTATTTTCTTTTGGCACCTAACCTTTGATTGATAAAGGAATTCGTAGGGCTATCGGGCTAATAGGATGCTTAAATCTATTCAAGAAGAATTTCATTATGGTTTATTGAGTAACGCCCATTTTGATGGGTTTGAGTAATATAATACACCGGAGCACCGACATTTGCCCAAAATTCTATTCAAAGTTAATTCCTTCAAGCCCTGATAGCCGAAATCAGATGATCGGATACAATCCCTTTCTACGCTTAATTATTTTTGAAATTTAATTGGGTTTTCTTCGTTTTCCAAAATCCTACAGTCAGATGAGGACAGTTATTTGGATTATCAGTTTAGCATTTTAAAATTTTGTTGAAATCGCGTTCAAAGCTTAAAAGTGGTGGACCAAAAGTAAAAAAGTACACGTTTATTCAGAAGTGAAACAGACCTGTAAAACCAAAAGATCGAAAAAAGTGCTAAATCAACAAAAAAAGAAAACAAAAATTAAGAGAAATTAAGCCAAAAATTAATGTAAAAAAATTAAAATTAAATTCCTGAGAAAAAATAGTGAAGAACTCGCAACAACCATGACAAAATAAAATGGAATTCCATCACTTCTTAAAGGAATAGCTGCGTGTATTCGTACGGAACTGAAAAACATATCATGGAAAATGGAAAGAAAGTCCAAAAATCTTAAAAACTCCGCCCCAAATTCGCCACTTGCTCTGAATTTGAACTTGGCACATCCCATGGAATTTCTCATCAGGGAATAATCTTGAAAAATTTCCGGATTTTAGTTTTTTTCCCTTTAAAAACCGTCAAAATTTAACATTTTTTAGTCATTATTTTTGCAAATTGTGTTTCCAATTTTGAATCCCAATAATTTTTGCTGTCCTTAAAATTTATGATTTTCAAATTCCCTGGGTTGGATTCTTTGTTAAGCTCCGCACCAAATTTCGCATTCTGTTGCCGGTCTCGGACAAGGTGCGACGAAAAGTTTGCACCGACGTTGGCACAATTGAGGCGGTTATGTCCAACTCATCGGTGGGCTGTGAATTTGTGCATTTGTTGTATTTATGGGTGCTCAACGTTTCCCCCCCCCCCCGCCGTTTCCCTCCTCCATATCAAAAATAACTTCTTTTTTTGTCAAACTTTGAGATTTTAGAAAAAATATTTAAAGAAATTTTCAAGGAAAATGGAATTTTTTTCTAAATTTTTTTTGTATTTTAATATGAATAATTACATTTTCAAAAAAAATAGTTGAAATTCTAGTCTAGGTATTGACTAACGTAATCAGCCAAAATATTATCACCGTGTGCCCAGCAGCAGCGAATTCTTTGCCCTGATTTTTCCGTCCTTTTCCCATGTTCTCTTTGCGTTCGGGTGCCGTCTCGAACGGTTCGAAACTCTTCAACAATTTTACATTTAAAATTTGCATGACAAATTTTGCCGACAATTTATTGCCTTTGCTGGCTGTCGTTGCGGTGCCTTTGGCTGAACATTGGCATTGGTGTCACGCGGCAATTGGCCGCGTGACTCAGAGGCCAAATGGTGAAGACCGCCGGAAAGAGGCGTGAACAGATTGCTGAATGGGGGTTAAATACGATAAATAAAGCGACAAAAAATTCCCATTTTCTTTAAAAATTTCATTTCAGGGCGGTGGGGGAGCGTCAGAGGGGGGGGGGCCCTTTCACCCCCCCCCCGTGTCTTGGTATGGAGTGCAAAATCCGGTTTTCCCTTCGCGTCCCTGCCGGTTACTTACCCAATTGTGGAAACCTTCGACACATTTTCAGCCTTCTCATGAATGTGCAAGGCCCACTTAGACAATGTTTGAACAATTTCTTTTAATTTGGTAGCCTCTTCGGCGTCAATTGATGAGCGAAGGCCGTTCATGACAGAGTTCATCTCGTCCAAAGAAGACATGAATCGCGCTTCAAAGTCGGAAATAGCTAAATGGCACTTTTATTATGGTATGGCACTAAAAAATTTGCCAAAACACGAAATTCTTATTTTAAAAATTTAGTTTTTCTAAAAGAAAAACTAAATTTTTTTAATGGTTTGATTTTGAAAAAACTGAGTATCTTACTGATGAAAACTCTAAATGTAAGAAAAAAAAATTTAATTTTTGATGGAAATTGAAGAGGGGCTGAAAGGGATGAGAGAGGACGGAGAACGAGCTGCCCCGGGCATGACAAACGAACCAATGTTGATCGACGTTCTGTCAGTGCATTCGTTGCGCAGTTTGCGAGGAAAATCATGCAGCAGAGATTGAAGAGACTCGGCATGTTCGTAAAAAAGTGCTTTGTCTGACTTCTCACAATTTGACTTGATGGCGCTGTCGACACCGGGATTGTCCAGTCGCCCTTGGCGAATCGCAGTCGAAAGCGAAACCTGAGGCGTAAATTGATGTAATTTAACAAAAGGACAGCAGATTGAAATGAAAGAGGTGCTCCTCCAGCCCTAGTTGACAAATGAGGACAACCAACCACTAAGGGCGTATCCAGGGGATTTGAGGGAGCTAAAACACCCCCCTCCCCCCTCCGAAGCGAAAAAGTAAAAAATTTAAGCATTTTGAAATTTAAGTAATTTTTCTTAACAAATTGCTTTATTTATTTTTCCCGGCGGGGACTCATATTTTAGCATATTTTGAAAAATAGGGACCAAATGGCGAAAATAGTAATTTTTGGCGAAAATCGGCTAAAAATTTTGCAAATAGACCTCTTTTGATTTTTTTTTTTGAAAAACTGAATATGAGACAAGGAGAGTGGGGGACGACCCAATTAAGCCTAAGTCGTAGTGAATTAAGCCAGCGACCAAGTATATACTTTGTCGTTTGGGCAGATCGGCGACGTCGTTGACGGTACACAGCCGCCAAAATTATTTACTTTCGCACCGAATTCGCCGCCGCATGCAGCCGATGTGGCGGCAGACGGAGCAGCGGCGGTCAGTTGACCGCCGCCGAACGTTCGTTCAGCGGTCATGGCTGAATCAGTGTCCTAAAGTTTATACAATGCGCCAACAAGTTTAGTATTTTCTCAGCATTAACTTTTTCCCTCAAATGTGGAGAAACCCGTTTTTCCAACCACTCGGTGTTAAGAACCAAAATTTTTTGCCAGTTCGCAAATTTTATAGCAAAAAATGTTGCCAAAATTAATGAATTCTTAAAAAGTTTTAGTGACAGTAAAATTCATTCCCTCTCCTATTTCCTAAAAAAAGCAAAATTAAACCATTTTGTGTTGAGTTTGATTTTTGAAGGCCGAGACGCCTGCATTAATGTTTAGCGAGACTAATTCCATAGTCTTGACAGCATGTTCAGATGTGCGATTGATTTCTCGGCATGAACGAATTATTTGCTGACAATAATGTGCAGTGTCGCGGCACAAACGGGCAACTTCCTGGTTGCCGAATTCTGCAGTCGTAACAGTTGAATCCAACTGATGAATTGCATCCCTTTGAAAAGTACGGAGTTCCCGTACTTCTTCTTCCAACTGATCAATTCGCGATAACATTTTCTAAAAATTGAAATAGTTAAATTTCAGCTCTGATCAGCATTCTCCATATTAAGACAGCTTATATGTGAAGCTTTTGAATGAACCGAGATTTGTTTCGAGAAGACCCAATGGTGGACAAAAACCCAACCCTTTTCTTTAAGAAAAAACTGGAAACCGGCCAACTAATAAATAAGAACCAACATTTTGGTCCCCACCTCCATTTTAGAGATTTTTTTTTGTTTTCAAAAGCCATGAAATCATATTCCCAAGGGTTTCGGAGTCGTTAATCCCGAATCTGGCATCCATTTCGGCCTATTCCAAACCCGGAAACCCGTTTGAATTTTCGAATTTTGCCGATTTCAAGGCAATTTCGGGTTTTTAGATTTCCATCAAGAAGTGATCTGACCAGGTCCTGGGAAAAATTAATCTAGTAAATATTTTATAAGAATTATTCTATAGTTAAAAATGAATGTTCGTGTATAAAATTAAAACAAAAAATGAATTGTAAAAAAAATTACTGACCTACAAATTAATTTTTGAATTTATTTCAAATTTAAATAATGGGATTTCGCCAAAATCCAAATTAAGGCTGAGTTCTATACAATATTTTTTAATGATAATTGTGATTAAAAAAGTTAGTTGGCCGAGGGGCGTTGAGACCTGGTTCTAGATTATTTTACGCGTTTCACGGCATTTTGCGCGTCCCAAAACATTTTACATCATACCTGTACAAGGGGTGGCCGCGGCCACCCCCCCCTCGTCGTAAGTGGCCTCGGCCACCCCCCCATCGTTCGTCGTAAGGGGGGGGGGGCGGGTAAAAGGGGGGGGGAGGGGGGGTCGTCGTAAGGACGAAAGGGGAGAAAAAAAGGGGGAGGAGGCGGGGGGGGGGGGTCGTCGTAAGGGACGGAAGGAGAGAAAAAAATTCTGATCAAAATTTATCTCAAAGAAAAATACGATAAATAGATTTTTTCTGGTTCTTTATAATATGCATCTTTTCTAGTTGTCTCAGTGTATCCTTCGACATCTATTTGCTCTAACATATCCTTAAGCAATAATGGCTCATCATTTCATCAAACTTTTTGCCGGCGAAGGGGGGGGGGTCGTCGTAGCAAAGGGGAAAAGAAGGACATTTCTGAAAAATTTGGCTTTCTTTTTTCAGCAAAATTAGCCAAAATCTCAAAATTTGGCGTTCAATTTTTTTTGGTCATGGACCCATCGTAAAAAAAAGAAGATGTGGTGCGCAAAAAAAAAAAAAAAAAAAAAAAAAAAAAAAAAAAAAAAAAAAAAAAAAAAAAAAAAAAAAGGTCTTCAGATTTTTTGGACCCCATCGTAAGAAAAATCGGCCACGGCCACCCCCCCCTGGTCCGATCGTACATCGTACGACCCTCGGCCACGGCCACCCCTTGTACAGGTATGTTTTACATGCCCCAATACGGCATCCCATAAAAAGGACATACAAAGAAACAATTTTGTTCTTAAGGTTATTGGGATAAAGTACCAAGTAAAATGTAATGGGACGCGTAAAACCGACTTGAACCCTCTATTTAAATCCAATTCGTTGGCTCAACGAAAAATGACATGGCTTACCTCTTTCCATTTGTCAACACGTGGAAGCAAAAAATTGTGAAGCAGCCGACAGGATAAAAACACATTCGGAAGAGTTTCCTCGACAGGGAATAAAGGCACAATTTCGAACAACAGTTCGAGCGGTAGGCATTTGGGGGCCATTGTCGAGAGAAGCAGGGGACAGTTTTGTTAATTGGGGTTAATTAGTGGCTAATTAGCTGATGGCATGGGAAGGAAGGTGTCAGAAGCGAATATGTTGGGTTTGTCCCACAGCAGAAGAAATGGCCGGTCGCTTTTCTTCCGTGGAGAAATTCTCTTCTGTGTTGTTTCGCTTTTCCTTTCGCTTCTCACTTGCGCACTCTCACTTTTTCATTTTCTCTATCTAAATTTGTCTGTCTGTGATCTCTCCCTTTCCTTTCGTTGCCTGTCTGCGCTCTCTCGCTTCTCTTTCACTTCTTACTAACTCTATTTCTTTTTCTATGCTTCTCTGCGTTCCCGACAAAAATGGGTTAGTCAATGGGCAGAGAACAGAATAGTCTTAAGAGAAGCCAATTTTTTATAACTCTAAATTGGAAAAAAGCCTGGACATGGGTACTGAAAAATCCAGGCCTGGACCCCAGGTCCAGCCCTAAAATTTTAGATTTTTGAGGGGCACCTCTAAAAAGACATTTTTGCTTAAGCTTTTAAAATTTAATTGGCATTTGCCAGTTAGGAGGGCTTGTGATTATCAACGCTTTCTGAATGACCCGCAGCAGCCGCTGTGGAAGAAACAGTCACCGATTTACAATCGTACAATGGCACAGGGAAAAGGGGGGAGGAGGGCATTTACACTGAAAATGGCATTCATTTTCACGACAATTGTACAGTTCTCATTTCATTTATATACTCTGATAGCAAATAATCCCTAAGATTGATCAACTGCTGATTAGCCCTGTGAAAAGATTAAATTTTACATTATGCATTAATTACTCCGAATGTCCATCCATGCGCGTCTTTGACTTTGCCGCCTCGCCAAAAAGCCGACAAAAAGAAATTTCACATTCCCAAATTATGTCATTGCTTTTCGGCATTTAACCTAATTATATATTTCCAAAGATATTTTATCACTAGGGTTCCAATTTTTTGAAAAATTCTTCCTAAAGGGTCAAACAGGCACAAAATGCCATAAAAAAGCCTACATAGGTTTCAGGGTCAATCAAAATCGGCTTACACCTAACAAGTCTCTATATGAAGTCCGATCAGTCACTGGGATTAACCAAAAACGTGGCATTTGATCAAGCACAGGCACTGGTACAATTCAATCTGTTGTCCGCTCCGATCACTATTGATTAGTGAGTACCGTCGGGTCTAATCGACGGTGCGAGAGCGATTTGTCAAAAATGGCGACGCGACCAAAAGCATTCATTATTGCTCTCGAAAAATAATCATCGCTAATTATCACAATATAAACGCATCCGTCCGTCCGCGTCCAACGAATTTACGAATAAATATTTGTGTGTGTACAGCAGATGAGGTGAGGCGAGGCTGAGGTGATATGGGAGCACCATTTGCTGATAATAACTGATAATGCGGTCGATTTTCACTTTTGTCGCCTTTCTGCTTTTGCTTATTGCTGATAATGAAAAATGATGATGCTTCTCATATATTTATGTGCATACACAAAATGCAGCTTTCTATTATTACATCATTTGATTTGAGTAATTAATCCGCGCTTTCTTCACAAATGATCCAATTGATCACACCGCGGCTTATAAATCACATGGACCGTATTTTCTTTTGGCACCTAACCTTTGATTGATAAAGGAATTCGTAGGGCTATCGGGCTAATAGGATGCTTAAATCTATTCAAGAAGAATTTCATTTGCTTTATTGAGTAACGCCCATTTTGATGGGCTTGAGTAATATAATACACCGGAGCACCGACATTTGCCCAAAATCCGATTCAAAGTTAATTCCTTCAAGCCCTGTTAGCCGAAATCAGATGATCGGATACAATCCCTTTCTACGCTTAATTATTTTTGAAATTTAATTGGGTTTTCTTCGTTTTCCAAAATCCTACAGTCAGATGAGGACAGTTATTTGGATTATCAGTTTAGCATTTTAAAATTTTGTTGAAATCGCGTTCAAAGCTTAAAAGTGGTGGACCAAAAGTAAAAAAGTACACGTTTATTCAGAAGTGAAACAGACCTGTAATAAAAAACAAAAACATTCACAAAAGAAAGAGTGATAAAGCAACAAAAAAAGAAGACAAAAATTAAGAGAAATTAAGCCAAAAATTAATGTAAAAAAATTAAAATTAAATTCCTGAGAAAAAAGTGAAGAACTCTTATACACACCGTTTCAAAAAACGAGACATGAACCAATAAATAGAGAGTGCAGAGAAAAAAACATCTCTCTTTTTGGCGTATTATTTCTTTATCTCTGTTAATAGAGAAAACCCGAATTTACTTCTCTCTAAGAAAATTTTTTTTACGTTAACAGATTTTCTTTAAATTTTGCATATCGATAGAGAAAAAAATTACGAACAAAATTGGAGGGTTTTTGGAAGCAAAAAGTGGGTTAACTAAAAAGTTATTCGAGAAACAAAATTTCGAACCCTCATATCTTTTTCCTAATCAATCCAAGTGCTTAGCATTTGCTTAGGAAAAGCTTCTCCTCATCGAGAGCTTTCGCATGATACCAAGATTATCCAATTTGGTTGGCAAAAACCTTCAAAAATAATTACCAAAATTCGTCATTTTTTAATATTTTGGACAAAAATAAATAAAAATATTCATGTTGCACAACGGACTCGAACCACCTCCCTTTGTCCCTTTACTATCTTACAAAAACCACTTCGCCACACATGCAAATCTTATTGGAACTGAGAGGCCAAAATTGAAACGGTGTGTATAATGATAAGCATGCAAAAATATTTGAAAAATTAAAATCGAATTATCACTTCATCAATGAATAGGTGTGTGTTTTCTTACGCAACTGAAAAGCATATAATGGAAAATGGAAAGAAAACTCCAAAAATCTTTAAAAAACTCTAAAACGATGAAAAATTTTTAAAAAAAGAGATATCAAAAATTAAGTTTTAAAAATACTAAAATTATTAGGGATGTAATTTATAGTTTTTTCACTATTTTTTCCTGTGCTCCCCGTGGCCTAAAATGCACGAAAAATATGTTTTTTTTCGGCTGTTGTTAAGCAACTTTTCGAGTTATTATCAACTATTTTCTAGTTTTTTATTTTTTTATTTTTAGAACCTAAAAAATCTAAAATTTTTTGAAAAAAACTATGTTGGAAAATTGGAATTAAAAATTTTTTCAAATTTGTTACTAAATTACAACCTTTTTTCGCTACAATTTCCATTGTGTCGGTTATCAATAGGGACGTGAATTTTAGGTTTTAACTATTTTTTTTGCTCAATTGATTTGAAGAAAGGAGCTCAAAAAACGCATTTCCGCATAAAAATTTTTCGATTCTGATGTCATTATCGGTCACTAGAAATCACTATTTTTGGATTTTGTCACTAAAATAGTGAAAATTCACTATTTTGGAGTTTTGTCACTATTTTTTCACTATTTTGACATTTTTGGGCAAAATTCCTTAACAAAAATGCAATAAAACCAAAAAATACCCCCTAAGAATCGACCTAAAAAATTTCAAAAAAATACACCCCTAAGAATCAAGCTAAAATTTTTCAAAATATACTCCTATGAAATGAAAAAAAATTTTCTCAAAAATCTACTTTCTTGGCAAAAATTTTTAATTTTAAAAATTTTTTTAGGTAACTATTTTGGGTTTTTTGGTCTTAAAAATCCCAGTCCTACTCATTTGCAACTGCAATCAGTGAATAAAAATTATTTTTGCTCAATTTTTGGCTGAAAATTATGTCACTATTTCTTCACTATTTCGGGATTTTCGTCACTAAAAGTTGCTGCCCTAGTAATTGGCGTCAGGAAAACGAGAGATGAATTTTCACATACTATTTCTTTATCACTTTTAATTGAAAAGAAAAACAGAATTTGTTTGTTATGTTAATTTTTTTCTTGTTTTGCATCTGCTTCAGATTTTGCATAAATAAAATTCACGTCCCTAGTTATCAATGACAAGATTCGGTGGCCCTCCCAACCGAAAAAACTCAAAAATTGTGTGTGTCCCCACAATTCCATTTATAATTTTCCAGCACTATTATTTTGTGGACCGACGCGAAATGGAACGAATGATTGATGCCGGACAATTCCTTGAACACGCCGAATTTGGCGGCAATTTGTATGGGACGAGCAAAAAGGCGGTAGACGACGTGCAAAGCAGCGGCAAAATTTGCGTTTTGGACGTGGAGCTGAACGGCGTGCGCAACTTCAAAGCGCTGCAATTTGACGCCAAATTTGTGCTCGTCCGACCCCCGTCCATCGAAGTGTTGGTCCGTTACTCAAAAGGAGGAATTTTTTGTGTTTCTATGGGGTTTCGTGATCGCTAAAAAAATTCGTGGTACTTATCCGTTTGGGGGCCCACATCCAAATTAAAAAATTGTTAACAAAGAGCGCGCTGGGAGCCCCGACTTTTGCGGCCCCGACATTTTCGCCTATGTCAAAAATCGGATTAAGTTAAATTTTTTTTCAAGCCCTGATAGCCTAAACAGCATTAAAATTAAGGAAAGTAGTCTTCTAGTATATTAGGAGCATTAATTATTTGTTTGAATAATTAATGGGTTTTTCAAAAATTTAGAGACTATCAAATTATCAGGCACAATCACTTTCGATCATTTATATAGGTAATGCTGTTTAGGCGATCAGGGATTGAAAAAACTGAGATTTTAACCAGATTTTAGACATAGACGTAAATGTCGGGACACGGCACGGCTGAACACCCAAAAACTGCGCTTACAAATTAGCTATTTGGGAGGCATAAAAGCAACAATTTGTGCCAAAATATCATCGAATGAGTCCGCATGGCGATCGCGCTCTTTGTTAACAATTTATAAAATTTGAATGTTCGTGTTCAACAATTCCGAAAACCCCTATTTGCAAAAAAGGGAGCGGGGCGTCCCTCACTTCAAAAAATCTTGTTTTCCAAAAAAAAAAAAACAATTTTTTCTTAACAATCCAAAATTGACCATTGCGGCACATATTTCATCACTGTGGACTCACATTTTACAATTTTTTGAAAATTTGACACCCCAAAATTGCAAAATGAATATTTAAAGCTCATGCTTTTTCTCTCAGCGCTTGAAAATTTTGAAATAGCACTGATGAAAACAAATAATGTTGTTTTTGTTTGCTTCTCCGTCTAAGCATTGAGTTTTAACAAAGACTATGTATACTGTATTTTTGCTGTATTTATATTTTATTTTTATACTAGACGAGCAAATGCTTAAAATGCGTTCCGTCGTGCCACATTTCCCACCGTTGCCTGCTCTTCGTGACTTTATCTACATGTACCGGATGGACGCGGACAAAACGCTGAGCCAAAATTACTTGATGGATATGAACTTGACTCGGAAGGTATGTCGGATTGGAATGTTTATTTTTGTAAAAATCGACTCGGATCCAAACCTAAATTGTCAGAAATAAAGAAAAGTCTTTGGTTCCCTCTCCCACCCTCCTAATTTTTTATTTTCTGGCTACGGACCTGTAAGACCGGGATTTTCTTCATCGTTTTTCCCAGACGAAACCCGATTTATAATAAGCGGACCATAAGAAACAGTACTGGGTTTTCAAAAAGCAAAATCAAAAATTCAGGAACAACGACTTCGCCAGCGCGGAAGCGAAACTGAAGAGACAATTGCGAAGCGGCTGAAGCACGCCAAGGAGGACATGGAAGCCGGTGGGACAGTCCAATGCTTAAATAAATCGCCCAATCAAATTTCGAAATCCGTGGAAATTTCATTGAAAATTTCCTTCCCATGGCCCCCCTCATTTTGCCCGTTCCAGTGGAGAAGCAGCCGAGCCTGTTCGACTATGTGGTGATCAACGACATCTTGGACAAGGCGTACAACGACTTTTTGGACGTGATCAACCCCGAGTTGGACGCATTGCAAAAGCAGAAACAGCACCAACACCAGCAATAGGGACGGAATGCCAAGCGATGGCGCCAAAACGGATGTTTGAATTACATGAAGCTTTAGTGTGCGTCCTCCTCCTCCACATCCCTTTTTTCTTTCAACGGCCAGAAAATCCAATGTATTTAACGCATTCACAACTTCTTTTTTTTCGATCGAATTAAACTTTTATTATTCAAAAGCGAAAATAATTAACATCGTTTTTCGAATATATTTTTTAATAAATATAATTTTACTAAACTATGGATTTTATGGTCATTACATATGCATATTCAATTTCCATACATTTCTATAAAGGGTAATCAAATAATGTTGTTTTTGTTTGCTTCTCCGTCTAAGCATTGAGTTTTAACAAAGACTATGTATACTGTATTTTTGCTGTATTTATATTTTATTTTTATACTAGACGAGCAATGCTTAAAATGCGTTCCGTCGTGCACATTTCCCACCGTTGCCTGCTCTTCGTGACTTTATCTACATGTACCGGATGGACGCGGACAAAACGCTGAGCCAAAATTACTTGATGGATATGAACTTGACTCGGAAGGTATGTCGGATTGGAATGTTTATTTTTGTAAAAATCGACTCGGATCCAAACCTATGTCAGAAATTCGCAAATTGGCATTTAAAAAGGGTAAATTTCAAAAAAAAACGTTTTTTTTCAAACAAATATTTGCTACGGCGCATGCACGGTCGCCATCCATCTCCCTTCGCCCCAATCATTCAGAAAATTTCACTATTTCCATCAGTTGCACTTTTCTAGGCACGAAAATTTATGTATATTTACGTGGTTTTGACTTGGTGGTTGTGCACTCCATTTCCACCCCCCCCCCCCAGAAATTTCTTTTTCAAAAATCTTAGTAATTCTTCATAAAAATTCTTGAAAAATTGCAAGAAAATAAGTAATTCTTTATATAAAAAAAATTTTATAGAAATTATAAAAAATTTCAAGGTTTTTTGAAATTTTTTGTTTGGAATTTTTTTAAATTTTCGGGCGTGTGAGGGACGACCTGCTCAAAATGAATGGTTGGCATTGATTTGAAAGACGCACTCCCGTGTTCAGTTGGTCACAACGTCTAAAATTATCGCCCGGGACAAAAAAATGCTTTACAAATTCTTTCAATTTTTAATTAAACAGATGGTTAGGAGAGCCGGAGACTTAACGAATGCGTTTGTTGTGGAGGTCGGACCGGGTCCAGGTGGAATTACCCGAGGTTTGTTGCTGCAATTTTTGGTACTTATGCACTTTACTAGCCATAAAAATTTTTTTTTTGAATTCGTGAAAAAGTTGTTTCCATAGGTTTTCAGCACCGCTGATCAAGAATCTGACGTCCGTTTCGATCAATATCGAACCCCTAACCCGAATTCGAACACCGAAAAATTTTTCAAATTTATAATTGAACAAAAGTCGAAGATCAACAACAAAATGCCAAATAGCCCCATTGCACCATCACATTGAGACAAGAACGTCTGGCATGTAGCAAACCTTAGGGGCCTTTTTTACCTATCGCACTTCAGACGCCGACATTGATTTAGCTGACGCTGTTTGGCATTTTGTTGTTGATCTTCGACTTTTGTTCAATTATAAATTTGAAAAATTTTTCGGTGTTCGAATTCGGGTAGGGGTTCGATATTGATCGAAACGGACGTCAGATTCTTGATCAGCGGTGCTGAAAACCTATGGAAACAACTTTTTCACGAATTCAAAAAAAAAATTTTTATGGCTAGTAAAGTGCATAAGTACCCAATTTTTTTGTATTTAAATTTTTTGCTTTTTTAAATTCGAGTTCGCACTTGTTAAAAATGTCTATAGGGACCAGCATATTTCATTAGCCAAATTTTTTGGTTCTTAAAAAGCGTGAAAATTCATTCATTTTCAAGGTTTTTAGCCAAAAATGTCTTTTCTCTCTTTTTCGGGTGCATCCCAAAATATCGCCGCATAAATTTAAAAATTTCTGTAGCGAGTCTGTCGAGTCTCCTTTTTTCGTCATCCAAAAGTGCCATGCCATAATATCCTATCCTAAACAATGCTCTTCCCCTTCAAATTTGCCGCTTTCCCGTTTCAGCAATTCTTGAGCAGCCGTGCAAACGATTGGACGTGGTCGAAATTGACAAACAATTTTTGATGCCTTTGCAGGTTGGTGGGGAGAAAAAGGAGAAAATTTGTTGCAAAATTCGACAAGTTCATAAACAATTGCCTTTGAATCGCCGGCAGTAAAATTCTGAAATTTGTTCGCAAAATTGCATTGACAAAGAACACTTACTTGGCAACCGCTTTATCGGGCTTTTCGAATTATAATTTTGATATTCTCGACATCGTTTGTTCCCAAAAACCGCAATTTTTCATTAAAAATACGAGGTTTTGCCTTTTATTAGTTGAATTGGTCTTTCTTTCCATGAAAATCCCTTCCATTTTTAAAATATTATTTTTTTAAAGTTTATTTCTCTTCTTTCCATTAGCATTTGAGCAATCATTCCATGGAGCGGATGAATGTCCATCGGGCGGACGTGCTCAAATTTGACTTTGAACAAGTGTGGACGGATGCGGGGGCGGCCAAATGTTCATGGGTTGAGGTGGGCACTGGGGACAGGGGCGCGGCCATACCAATCACCCCCTCCCCCACCCAAAAAAAATTTATTTTTCATCCTTTGTTGAAATTTTTTTTTTTATAAATTTTGACGGTACTTTTCCGTTTGGGGGCCGCACATTCAAATTTTAAAAAAATGTTAACAAAGAGCGCGCTGAACATAAAAACCATTTTGACAATTTCGTTTTTTATTCCGAGCATTAAAGTACTAAAAATTCAAAAGAAACGCCCAAATTAATTTTGAATCGGATTGAAATTTTTACTTTTCTTATTTGCCATTGCACAGGAGCATCCGAATTTTCACATCATTGGTAATTTGCCCTTTCACATTTCAACGCCGTTGGTCATAAAGTGAGTGGTTTTTATCATAATTCGTAAGGCGTATTTGAATTATGCAAAGGCCGAAAAGCCTTGAAAACTGAGACTTTGGCATTTGCCAAGCTTAACAGGGTTTTCTAACGAGTTTAATGGAGGGTAACCAACACGAACCCCCCTGGGACTTTCCCTGGAAGCTAATTTGTGCTAATTGCCCTCATTACAGGATGATGAGACAGATGTCTATTCGCCGTGGACCGTTCGTGTTTGGCCGGGTTCCGCTCACCTTTACCTTCCAGTCCGAAGTTGCCAGGCGTGTAGTCGGCGAACCGGTCAGTGGTGTGCCGTTCCGTTGTTGGGGAATGCCTTTTTCAGCTCTATCCCAATTAGGATTTTTTTAATTTCCAAAATAAATTTTTTTTTTTTAAATTTTCCCGTAAAATAAAATCATTTTTGCTGTAAGTGCACCGACTTTCGCTCTCGCATCGGAGTGACGTGCCAAAATTTGACCGAGCCGCGCATTCTCTTCAATGTACCTGGTTAGTGTTTTGAATTGTTATGTTTTTTGAAATTTATTTATTTTTTCTCTAATTGACTATTTTTAGTTACAAATTTTGTCTCCATTTTATCTTTTTCGATCCCTCAAGACTTTTTTTGATTTTATTACATGTCCAAATGGGTCCGTCAATAGCATGCTTTTCCTTTTTCATGTTCTCCGAACCTCCAACTGTTTTTACAAAAGACTGGATTTTTTGGGAGCAGCAGGGGGGAGTATTTGTTCAATGGATCGGGAAAATTTGTTAATTGTTTGCCTGATTATTTTTAATTTAAATTTGGCACTCGCTTTTCCCCCAGGCAAATGTTTTACTCCTCGGCCTGACATTGACGTGTGCGTTGTGCAGTTTCTGCCTCGATTGGAGCCGCTCATTCCCACCGCTTACATTGTGCGATTTGTGAAATATTTCTTTTTACAAAATTCCATTTTTTTGAAAAATGGGCAAATTTTAGCAAAATTTTTGAAAATTTTATAATTTTCAAAAAAATGAGCGTTCAATTACTTTTCTGTATTTCCACATAAAATGTTGTTGTCCCTTCTGTCACAGGTGGCGGACAAAGTGTTCCGTACTCTTTTCCACTACAAACGGCGCTTTCTCGGCAAGGCTGTTCAGCTGCTGTACCCGCGGGCGGTGGCGTTGGAAATGGGCCATCACCTGTTGACGTGGGTGTGCCCGCCTATTTTGGGTCAAAAATTATGAAAAAATTTAAATGGGGAACTTTCTTTCGCTAAGAGAGTTAGAAAACTCTAAAATTTCACTTTTTTAATATTTTTCGGAGACGCCGGGACGGAACAGGACAAATTTTCACTGTGGAAAATTTTTTTAATTTTAAAGTTCGAAATCTTTGAAAACCAGAGTTTTTTTAGAAGAAAGGTTTACTATGAATTAGTGTGTTTTTAGATCCGCTAAAAAAATTTAAGACTTCTTTTCCTTGGAATTTCTTCTTTTTTAAAAAAATTGTGTTGGGACCGAAAGAGTTGGCCCGCAAATGTTGTTTTTGGCTGGTGGCCGCAAATGTCAGGGCACCACAAAATTTTACATTTTGTGTAGGTTATGAAAAAAAGTGATTTTACATAGGCACACCGGTATTGACCAGGAGGAGGTGGTCACCCGACTGGGCATGGACGAATTGGCTGCCATTACCCTATGCTATGAAAAACAGTGTCGAAAGTGAGTGAGCAAAAGCCGTGTTTTTTGCATAGAACTTTTTCAAACTCCAATTTTGTATGGTTGCATACGTTTTTAAAATCAGACTACATAATAAACCTATACGGAATTAGGTAAAAAGGAAATTTGAAGATTTTCAAAAAAACAAAAATTCAAGTGGTGAGTGAGAGTGAGCGCCAACCGCATTTTTTTTTTTTTGCAGAACCCCCGGCTTATTTCATTTCGACTTCCGACATCCGATGACTTTGGACGTGTTGGCCGAAGAATTCAGCGACGACCCTTTCCCGCCAAAATATTCGTCAGTTTTTCTCACTCATTTAACAAACACTATCATTAGAAAAAAAAACAAAAAAAAAATTGCTGAGTTATTCAAAAATCTTGTTTTTTCTCATAAAATTCCTTTATAATTTTCTTTAATTTTCCCCAAAATACAAAATTGTTCTTCCACAGTTAATGCCAATTTTAATTGCCACAATTTCCTGCCCCTCACAGGAGACCTACCATTGAATTGGAGCAAATTGACAACGAGGGAATGACGCTGGAACAATTTACCAATTCGTTTTAAACAATTTCATTGGTAAAAAAAGAGTGGATTTTGCAAAACGGATAAAATTTTCTTTTTGTTGTTTTGTTTCGTTGCTACTTCAGTACTGATGGGCTTTTATTTTGTGACAAAAATTATTATTATTTCGTGATCGCTGACAGCAAAGGGGGATAGGTATGCTGGTCACTAATCTGACGTTTATTTTCAGCCATACTATATTTTTTGTGAAAAGATGCAAAATTTGAAAACGAAAAAAATTAAATAGACGGCAAAGAGCGACGGTATTTCGAAAATTTCATCAACACTAGCGGGATTAGCGCCTTCGGCACATCCTCCGCTAGACAGTACGGTTGTATTTAGAATAATGAATGGAAAATTGATTATGACTCGGTCCCTCCACGGCCTCGCAGTCGCTGATCACGAATCCGGCATCCATTTCGGCCAATTCGAAATCCCGGACCCGAAAACAAAAGTCAAAAATCCAAATTTTTGCATTTTTCGTCTAAAAATGGTGTAAACACATGGAAACATTCTGAAAACCACAAACCTTGCATTAAAAGTTTATTTAAACCGATTTTGGACGAAAAATGCAAAATTTGGATTTTTGACTTTTGGTTCGAATTCGGGTCCGGGATTTCGAATTGGCCAAAATGGATGCCGGATTCGTGATCAGCGACCTCGAAAAGCCCATGAAACTTGTTTTTATGACATTAAAATTTTTGAGAATTTTTTTTTCAAAAAGGGGGGGGGGATAAACTACACTATTACCGACATTTTACCTCAATATCACCAATTCTTTGGCATGCGACTCAATCGCCGGCATCCCAATCATTGTTAATTGATCGGACTCATAAATACCTTTGGATTCATAAAGTGCAATAGAGCCCCCACCTTTTCGTCATTCCGATAACCGGAATTCAATCTCAAACAATTGCTCGCCATAGTAATTGTTAAACTCAATGTTATGACGAAAAATCAAACAAAACGCATTATTTTATTACCATCAATGGAAATCGGAAATGCATATGCCGTGAGAGTTCCATACACAACATTAAAATGTGCAAAGCGTGTAAAAGTAAAAAGGATTTTCAAACGATAATTACAGTAGAAAGAAAACGGTGAAAACGCCATTATTGTACGGTATAACTCAAAAGGAAGAAATGACAGAAAAGAGAGACCACCGAGACAGATCAAATAAAGGGTATGCTCTAAACAAGTGCAGCTTACACGACTATAAAATCCAGTTTTTCTCTCTCGATCTGTACTCTATTTGTCTTGTCAAAAAATTCAACTATAATCCGAACTTTTTTTTTCATAACTGAAAATGAAAGTGGATTGATGGAGGCCTTAAAATAAGTCAATAGATTTTTTGGTCACTGTAAAATGCAATTGAAGAGCCAAAAGGGTGGAATGTGTGATTGATTGACTGATTGATGCTGTTTCTATTTCCGATTTATTGCGACGTTTTGGCTGTTTTTGAGGTGGTGATGTACATTTTTGAAAGAAAAAAGGGATGTGGAGGAGGAGGACGCACACTAAAGCTTCATGTAATTCAAACATCCGTTTTGGCGCCATCGCTTGGCATTCCGTCCCTATTGCTGGTGTTGGTGCTGTTTCTGCTTTTGCAATGCGTCCAACTCGGGGTTGATCACGTCCAAAAAGTCGTTGTACGCCTTGTCCAAGATGTCGTTGATCACCACATAGTCGAACAGGCTCGGCTGCTTCTCCACTGGAACGGGCAAAATGAGGGGGGCCATGGGAAGGAAATTTTCAATGAAATTTCCGCGGATTTCGAAATTTCGTTGGTGATTTTCATAAAAAATAAAATTTCCACCGGCTTCCATGTCCTCCTTGGCGTGCTTCAGCCGCTTCGCAATTGTCTCTTCAGTTTCGCTTCCGCGCTGACGAAGTCGTTGTTCCTGAATTTTCGATTCTGTTTGAAAATCCAGTACGGTTTCTTATGGCCCGCTTATTATAAACCCAATTTTTTCCCCGAATATTTTGGTAAAAAAATATAATTTTTAGCCCTTTTCGCCAAAAACAAAATGTTGTGTGGTCAGTTTCAAAAATATGGTAAATGTGAGTCCACGATGATTAAATGTGTGCCGGAGGGGTAAATTTTGGAATTTAATTTTTCTTTAAAAAAATTTGGGGAGCAAGTAACCCACTCCTGGATAAGAAATTGTTTAAATTTCCCTATTTTTCTAGGAAAACAAAATATTTTTTAGGGGTGGGGCATGGGGGTTGGAATTCCTCCCCCCCCCCCCTTGGCTTGGTCCCATAGTTCCAAAAGTCGGTGTCGCCGTTCACTTTTTTCTAAAAGTTGCTGCTTTTTTTCTCCCCCTTTTGAGTAACGGACCAACACTTCGATGGACGGGGGTCGGACGAGCACAAATTTGGCGTCAAATTGCAGCGCTTTGAAGTTGCGCACGCCGTTCAGCTCCACGTCCAAAACGCAAATTTTGCCGCTGCTTTGCACGTCGTCTACCGCCTTTTTGCTCGTCCCGTACAAATTGCCGCCAAATTCGGCGTGTTCAAGGAATTGTCCGGCATCAATCATTTGTTCCATTTCGCGTCGGTCCACAAAATAATAGTGCTGGAAAATTATGAATGGAATTGTGGGGACACACACAATTTTTGAGTTTTTTCGGTTGGGAGGGCCACCGAATTTTACCCTTATTGTAACAGAAATTTGAGAATTTTGCAAGAATTTGGGACCATTTTTTCAAAAAAAAAAAAGCAAATTAAAGGGTCCTCTCCTCATTTCGGTTTTTATGAAAATCGGCCCGTTAAAAGCGTAAAAGTGCCAGAAAATACTCGGCATCAACAATGTAAGTCCAACATTTGATATTTTCAACAACCTGCTGGTCCAATTCGCCATCCCGCGGCTTTCGCGTGGTATCTAAAAAACCAAAACAATTTTTTTTAATTGACACAAAAAATTGCTTTAAAATTTTGATTTTAAAATTTTTTTAAGTTAATTTTCCACAAATAAATGGAGAAATTTAGGCCAGTAACCAGGAAAAGTCCTATTAACTTCCTTGTCAAAATCGCTAAATTTTCATTATTTTCCACAATAAATAATTTTTTTCCAAAACTTGCCTAAAAATTATCTAAAATTTAGCATTTTTGCCAGATAATTAACATTTCAAACCCGAATTATTGCCGCTGACCCACAAAATGTCCAGCCCACGAAATGTCCAAGTCTCGAATTTGAGTTTTTTATTATTCAGATGGGCCTAAGGTTAGGCAAGGGGTAATATAAAGGGTATATTCGTATTCAGCGACCCCGAAAACCCTAAAAATCCTAAATTAGACATTTTGTTTTTATAAATTTTGAAAAATTTTGGACATTTCGTGGGTTTTTACTCTTTTGGACATTTCGTGGCTTGGACACTTTGTGGGGGTGCCATTATTGCTGGTTACGAGCCTAAATTAAACGCATTTCTTGCTCTGTCAAAAATATGAAAAAAAATTGCCACGAAAAAGCGTACGAGAAATGCTAAAAGCAAATGCTTCGGGATATTCTTTCATTGCGCGGGCCAAAATTGTGCTCTTCCCACAACCGGAAGGACCAGAAATGATGATGGGCCTAACCTTGAAAAAGGGGGAAAAATGAAAATTTGGAATTTTTTTTTTGAATTTTCTAAAACCATGGCTTGCTGGAAGAGGCTTCCGTTCAACAATGTTCCGAAAATGTGTCTTTGCAAATGTTGTCGAATGGTGTTAGTCAATGTTCCTAAAGAATGCATTTTGCTAATTTTCCCGTCACATTAAAAAAGTTTTCTATTGGCTTTTTACTCACTTTTATTATGTTTTTTAAAATTAAGGTAGGCCGATGTTGTGTTAATTTTTCAACTTTAAAATTTTAGACCTCATTGTCGACTTTTCGTACTCTTGAGCGATTATTGAAAATTGTACGATATTAAGGAATTT
>CP049711.1:4794943-4940689 GCA_004148225.2 Heterodera glycines | reverse complement strand
ATGGGTAATTAGCGGTAATGTCAAAAGTTGGAAATTGTCCCATAATAATCATTTCGGAAATCGGCAAATTGAATTTTGATCAGTTAGCCCTTTGCATGCTATCTATTAAACATATCCTGCTTATCAATTAGGCCATCATTATTTCCCACTGTCCTTTTTCAGCAAATTCCAAGTGTTGCGGATAGTGCCCTCCACGGCGGACGAGCTGACATTGCTGAGAACATTGTACAAAGTTGCACAAGAGTTTGAGGTTGGGAAAATTAAACACCAAAAATCTTGGGAGAAACTCCCAAAAGCAATGAAAATGCCAAAAGCATTGTCAGTGGAGTCGGAAATGGCATTTTAAGCCCTAATTTCAACGGCACAACTGCCCCAATTCCATATTCCATTTAAATTTTGGCGTTAAATGGCACTTCAGCTCGACTTTTGGAAAGCGCCGACAAATGTCGGTTCATTTGTCGACGTGATGGTGGCGCCGGAGTTTGTCAGCTCGTTGAGCGAATTGTTGGACAAACAGCGGATTCAATACAACACAATCATTGAGGACGTACAAAGGTGGGACAAAAAGGGATTGGGTTACAGAAATAGTGCTGTTTTGTTACTGTATTCCCAAGGGTGGCCAAATACATAATAATGCCGAAATATTGTATTTATGACTGGTTACAGTATTACAAAAATCTTAAATTATTTACTATATTCCAGAAAATAGAACACGGTAATGACATAGATTTGAAAATTCATTAACAGTAACTTACCAAAAACAATAAAAAAATTTTCATCGAGGGGAATAACAGCTGATTGAGTATCACATGAAATTCACGCCATTTTTTATTGTCGCTACGGGGTTTTTAATTACTTTTTAATTGCCTAAGGGCAAATTAATGGGATGGAAGTTTTAATAAATGAATGACGACAAAAATTATTATTAATGCGGTTAATTGATGATAAATGATAAACTGCCATCAATTCAAAGGGAACTCTCCGTGAGCTATTTTTTATGTGCCCCAGTGAAGAGTGGCTATTTAGGAGAGACAATTATCTAATTAATTAGTCACGGTCAATTAACCAAAACCTGTTGAACGGATGGCATAAGCAAAAATTGGGATCAACTGATGAATGGGAGAGGAGGATTAAATGCGCAATTGCAGAAAATGAAAATTTAAAAAAATTTCGCTGGTTTTTCAAATAAATGAAAAGATGTGTGCCGATATCTCTAGAAGTAAACAAGATTACAGTATGACTGTTTACAGTATGATTGTTCAACGGGAAAAGGCAACCGGCGGACGGCACCATCACCACAAGGGCAACCTCAGCGAGTCGTTGCTGCTCAGCCAGTTCAAGCTGTTCGGCAAACGGATGCGTGACGATGCGTCGCCATCCTTTGTATCGAGGAATAAAGCCGTTTACGGATTCGGTGGGTGCAATATTAGCGATTCAAAAGCCCTGCCGTCAATGACGATATAAAATAGCCCCAATATAATTTGATAGTGATCAGTCCACACCAAATGATCAATGTCAAAATATGTAAATGACCAGCTGGTACTGATTTTTCCATGTCATTGATCACATATAGAAGAATAAAAGAATTAAATCGTCAACTTTGATCAGAAGACGATTTGAGAAAAAATACTGATCAGAAAATGTCGATATTTTGCTGGCCATTTAAAGTTATCATTTTTATTTTTTGGGAAAATTTATGAGAATATTTAAAATTTAATTGCGTCAAAACTGCAATAGAGCCTCTAATTTGATTTTGGACAGCCGTATAATTTTGTGTGTCCTCACAAAATAGGCGATTACCATTCGTACATCGAAATGCTCACTTGGATGGATGACATTGAGCGCTTTTATCCGCAACTGGCAAAAACCTTCACAATTGGCACCACATACGAGGGCCGGTCCATCCGCGGCATAAAGGCAAGCCGAGTCAAAAGAGCGGCATGACAAAGAAAATCGGGAAAATATTCGAGAAATTACTCAACCGGCACAACGGGCATATGTAAAAAACAGCAAATTAGGGGAAAACAACATTGGGAAAATTAAACAATTTAAGTCGGGGAAAAGCCGCGAAAATCCGAAGGTTTGTCAAAACAGAAAATTTCGGATTAAAATTTAAAGCGAATTTTTTTGAAAACATTGAGTGACATTTTTCCATTTCTGAGATTGCTGCTGAGACCAATTATCTCACCAAGATAAGAAGATTAGCCTCAAATTGACCAGTTGATAGACCATGGCTCTCCTCCCTCCTCCATCCCTTTTAAAAATGAAAGCAAAATTAATTTAAACCAAATTAACGGCTTTTCCCTCCGCTCACAGATTGGGAGCCCAGTTTCGGACACAAACAAGCGCATTGTTTGGATTGACGGAGGTAATGGGAGGGAGAGGAGGCGGGATTTTTGGAAAAACGGTCATTAATTTTAATTAATTTCAGGAATGCATGCCAGAGAGGTTGGTCATTGTTGTCAATCGTTGGCATTTTTTGTGGCTTTTTGGGCGCATTCAAAAAAATAGGCGACATCTATGGGAATAGAGCCTCCCTGACATTGACCAAAAATTGAAAATTTTTGAATTTCTTGGAAGATATTTCCAAATAGGAATTTTAAAAAAATGCCGAATTTATGGATTTTCACAATTTTCTTTGGAACAAATTTCATATTTTGGAAATTAAAACTTATTTCCAAAATCCTTAAAAAACTGATCTTCTAAATTGTTTAAATGGCATTCGACCAGTTCTTGGGTGATAAAAGGGATTTAGTAAATTATGTCTTTATCCCGTGCCAGTCGCTTAATCCCCCGCCTTTCAGTGGGCTTCAATTCACACGGCACTTTGGTTCATCGATCAGGTGATTGATTATTAAATCTCTTGTGATTATTTGTGTACACTTTTGTAGCTGATCTCACTGTATGGAGTGGACCCGCAAGTCACAGCTTACATGGACACGTTGAACTTTTACGTTTTGCCGTTGGCCAACCCGGACGGATTTGAGTGAGTGCCAACATTTTCAAATGAAAGAAACGATTGGATTATTGACAAACATAACTTGATCAGTAATTAAATTTAAAATGTTGGAACATCGATTAGGGCAAAGTTGTGTGATCACTGATCAGCAATCATTTCCACTTGATTGACTAATTAATTAATTAATTGTCACAGATACTCGCGCTCTGACGTCAACCCGCAGACGCGCTTTTGGCGCAAGAACCGAGGCCAGCAAGTGTGCAAGAAGGACCGCTGGAGACGGGAACGATGCTGCGGCGGGGTGGACCTCAATAGGAACTTCGACTTCCACTGGGGAGGTACGGAATGGCATGGCACGGGGGGTGATGGTTGTTAGGACTGCTCGAGACTCTCGGTCTCCTTAGTTGTTGAGTTTTTCAATTTTGCCGTTTGAGGATTTTTTGGGAAACTTTGGAAAAATGAAAAGAAATTAGTGACAAGTGGTGCGCTAGGCGTGGCCTGAGAAAATTGAAATTTTAATTGCCCATACCGGTGATCCTACTGAGTAAAAACAACGGAACTTGAGAGGATTCTTAGAAATTAAATCCTTTTTTATCTGGATCATTGCCTCAGTATTTCAAAAACAGGCTCACTTTGACCAGTTTTTCACTAGAAGAATATCGGGACCAGGATTCGGGAGAATTTGTCGGGACTAGGCTCGGGATTCGGGTAGAAACCCTGTCATTTTTCCAAGAAAGCCTTGGCGGGTTCGGCAGCCTTTAATTTTTAGTCCATTTTCACTCATTATCCCATTTATTTGCAGAGACTGGCTCCAGTTCTGACATGTGCTCCGACATTTACCAAGGGTTCGTTGTGGCAGAATTTTAATTTAATTTACAATTTTTTTCAAATCCCTGAAATTTCAGTGCCTACGCCTTCAGTGAGCCCGAGTCGCGCGCAATTCGCGACAAAATGATGTCATCGGAATTGTACGGCAAAGTTGACGCGTTCCTCACACTGCACACATACTCACAGATGTGGTGAGTTTTTTTTTCAATTTTTCCCCAAATTTTTGGGGTTTTTATTTTTTATCAAAATATTCTTTTAATGGTTTCATAAGTCATCATTTAATTAAAATTATTTAAAAAACAGGGTTTAATTTGCTGCGATATTTTGTTTTTTTAATTTATTTAAAAGAATTGATCATTTTTAGAATGTTTAAAATGTTAATTAATTTAAAGATTTAAAACTGATTTTTTTAAAATTTTTTTTATTCAATTTGTTCATTCAATTGTCTCTTTAAGGATCCATCCCTACAACCATGAACGCAAATCATTCCCAAATGACATTGAAGATTTGGTCAGTGGGAGAAATTTTAAAAATTCTACTAAAATTAAAAAAACAAAAATGCATAAAAATATATTCTTTAAATTTGAATGTCATTAAATCCCATTAATCGATTAATTATATTCCAATTTTATTTTCTTTATTGTATAAATTTACATTTTAGCAAGAAGTTGGCCGACGTGGCGTCCGTGCGCTTGAACAATTGTACGGTACTCGCTACCGTTTTGGTACCGGCGCCGACATACTGTACCCGTCCGCCGGAGGGCAAGTGCTAATATAATAATGAATAGAGCTGTCAGGGCGGGATAAAGGGTCCTAGTTTTTGCAAGAAACCACATCATATCTCTGTGATGTGAATTTAAATTATGCTTACATCCTCTAATTTCACTGATTTTTCAGTTCGGATGATTGGGCAAAATCCAAAGCTGGCGTCAAATACGTTTATCTGTTGGAACTGAGGCCGGGAGAGGAGGAATGGGTGAGGAGTGGACCATGGTTGTACTGATATTTTGAAATTCGCATTTTTCATTCGGATTTTAATTTTTTTTTAAACCGAGTAATTTTGCACTAATTATGGGGCCAATTTCTCATTAGCGAAATTGTTGTCTCAAACCTATTGGCTATTATTTTCAACAAAAACTAAGTCTCACACCCAAGAACCCAGAATTACTACAAGTAATTGAAATAATTCATGTATCTCGACTTACAATTTAACTCGGTTTTGAATTTAGGACGGTTTTCTGTTGGACCGGCGCCAGCTGATCCCGACCGGCCGCGAGACGTGGGAGGGCGTAAAGGTCGCCGCACAAATTAAACCAATAAAAAATATAAATTAAATTTTGCAGGTCGTAATTGATGCCGTGATGCAACGTGCCAAGGGGTTGCAGCCTTGGCGCAGTACGACAACAACAACGACCACGACAACAACGGTGACAACGACACCGATTCCGCAGCGACCGCCGGCACCCGTCGTCACCCCTCCGGCGGCGCCGCCACGTGCCGTTCTGCCCGATTTGCCACCACAAACCGTGCCAACAAATGCGAGATTGGTACGTTTTGAGCGTGGTTCGATAATGTTTTTTCATCAATCGGTGCTCAGTAGGGATGGTACAGATTTTTCGATTGGCCCCCCGAATTGGGTTTCCGTTTTCTAACTGCTTTTTAGGCATTCAACTTTCATTTTCTTGTTCCCAATTTATGAATTTGAAATTGTAAACATTTTATGCTAAATTCGGTCGTTCAGTCAAAAAAATTGTTTAAAAATGTGTCGAAAGCCATAATGAATTTCGTTTTCTCTTAATTATGATCACATTAATGAATTAATTAGTTGTTCCTTTCTGGCTTAATTAATACGCCCTCCCATTTCCCTTTGGCAGCAAAACTTTGGCCCATCGGCGAATGAGTTGCAGATGAACCGACGGGTGGACAGCTCCACAGACAACGATGGACAATCAGCATCGACACTCAGACAGGCAAACAAAGGGGGGACGAGAAGGGGCGGGACGAAAAGACAGGATAAAGCAAATAGGGTGAGGAACAGCGGGAATTAAGCGAAGGGGGGCACAAATAGAGGGCAAGGGGACATAAAGCCAAAAGGGGAAGGGAGGAAAAGCGGATAAAGCAGGGAGTGGATAATAAAGCCAAACGGGGAAAGAAAAGAAGGGCGAGGAAGTGGATAACGGATAAAGAAAAATTGAGGAAACCCCAAACAGAGGGAGGAAAAGCGGATAAAGCAGGGAGTGGATAATAAAGCCAAACGGGGAAAGAAAAGAAGAGCGAGGAAGTGGATAAAGGATAAAGAAAAATTGAGGAAAAGCCAAACAGAGGGAGGAAAAGCGGATAAAGCAGGGAGTGGATAATAAAGCCAAACGGGGAAAGAAAAGAAGGGCGAGGAAGTGGATAACGGATAAAGAAAAATTGAGGAAACCCCAAACAGAGGGAGGAAAAGCGGATAAAGCAGGGAGTGGATAATAAAGCCAAACGGGGAAAGAAAAGAAGAGCGAGGAAGTGGATAAAGGATAAAGAAAAATTGAGGAAAAGCCAAACAGAGGGAGGAAAAGCGGGTAAGGGAGTGGATAAAGCATTAAACAAAACGATGGAAAGGAAAGGCGGATAAAGCAAATATGAACAGCGGGAATTAAGCGAAGGGGAGGGCACAAATGGAGGAGGGACATAAAGCCTAATGGGGGAGGGAGGAAAAGCAGATAAGCCAGCGAATGGGTAATAAAGCCAGATGGGTGGAAAAAAGGGAGTGAAGGAGTGGATAAAGCATAAAGAAAAATTGAGGAAAAGCCAAACAGAGGGAGGAAACGCGGATAATTCAAGGAATGGGTAATAAAGCCAAATGGGGAAAGAAAATAGTGGCGAAGAAGTGGATAAAGCATAAAACCAAACGAGAAAGGAAAAGCGGATAAAGCAAAAAAAAAAGGGAGAAATGAGGAAAAACGGACAACACCAAAAGAGGACGAAAAGTAGAAAAATGGAAAAAGAAAAAATGGGCTGCCAAAACAAATTCTTCCGCTTCCAGGCACTTCACATGCGATTGGCACGGTTACGCCAAAGTCAGCTGGCAGCAAAGCGCGAATTTGAACGGAACATGCAAATGAAAGGTCAGTGTTGTAAATTCGGACCAATGATTTTAAAAGGAATATGGTTGGACTTGAGGAATATATTTTTGGTTTTTCTTCGGCTAAATACACTGTGTCTTGAATTTTTAACCAATTAAAATTTTTCCTATTAGGGCTGTGCATTGTCGGTGATTAACTGGGGAGGGTACTGGTTTCGGTTAGGCCTTGTTCCCGAACCCCGGCTCTCGTTTTTGGCCCAAAAAGTCGGGTTTCGGTTCGGTTAAACGATTTTACACAATTCTATTAGACAAACATTCAAAAATGCCCAACATTATTGGTCAATTTAATCACGACTATGTGTGCTAAGTTAACATTTTCAGCAAATAATGCCGCCCAATCACCGGCATCGAATTGCTTCGACAGAGCTCCATGGTAAACAACGCCCCAAATAGAGGGCATTATGCCATGCCAATTTGTGCCAATTCAACCCCTCGCCCCCCAAAGGTGTTCCGGATGGATCCAATCCTCGCCGTTGATCTGTCGTACATCGTCCATTTACATGCGCCAAGACTGTGCCAAGTCGTGCGGGTTCTGCAGCAGCAGCAGCTGAAGCGGGCACAGCTCGCCGGCGGACTTCAAAAATCAGCAGCCAAGCGAAAAGAAAGATCTCATCGTTACAGAATGAAATCTTAGAACGGAAAGAAAAGATTTTTATTGTCGTTTTTTTACATATTTTTTTTTTGTTTCATACATAATGCCAATTGCTAAAATAATTTGTCTGTCAATAATTAATAATTAAGGCTCGAAATTATATGACTAAAAAACCTCAAATATGGACATAAAATATGGACTAAAAATGCCCGAAATATGAACTAGAAAGCTCAAAAATAGCCAAATATGGACTAAAAACTGACAAAAATTAATTTCGCAGGCGAAAAAGCCTCATTTTTATAAAGTTTGCCGATAGGCGCCACCGGGAAAAATTTTGTGATTTTTAATACGATTTGTTAACAGATTTGTCGGCAAATATGGCCAAAAACATTATGCCAATTTATCAAAATTAATCAAAATTTAAAAAATTGACGAATTTTCCCCAAAAATCTTCAAAATTTGTTGTAGAATTTTAATTATAATGACTCATTAGTGTTAAAATTTTTCTCCGTCTTCTCGCCGAATTTTTACATTTGACTTTGTTGGATGGTCATCACACGCAGTCCAATTTTGACACGGCAACGAGAGTTGAATTTTGAGATTGCCGTTGACAGAAGTGGACATCAGATTAATGTCGGTGGAAATCTTCAGAACTCTCCGCAACGCCAAAACCACAGTGCTGGAGAAAGTTTTCCCCAAAATCAGCAAATTGAAAACTCGTCAATCTCACCCACTGAACTCGCGGGCTTTAATGGGGAAAATGAGGACGACATTCTCCTGTTTTAGAACCAAATATGACCGAAGAGGAATTGCGCAGGCGCTTGTTGGTGGTCAGCATTGAACGTAGCCAGCCGCCATCCAACGGAAATGCCGGAAATGGAGAAAACGCCGAAGGTTTGCGAAACGCAATCAGGGAAAATGATGGACGACCGAATTTTGGAGTAAATGGTCAAAAATTTGCCCACCAAAGGAGGCCGCATGACACTTTCTTATCAAATTTGATGAATAATGGAATAGGAAATTTTCCTCAAAATTTGGTCCATGTACCGCGCACTTCAACCCCAACTCGAAATGTTGAATTTGAACAGCAAATAGGACCATTCCCGTTTGTTGTTGACCGCAACAACAGAGCACCAACCCCACCTTTAAACATACGGCAACTGAAAGGCCTGGCGAGTGAATTTTTGTTGATTTTGAGCCAAATTAGGTTGCTCGATCAGCACTTGTTGCTGTTGGTCTTGGGGGTAAACCAAAGTCATTTTTCCATCAGGGCCCTGCCAAAGCTGAGCCTGCATTGGAATGTTTTGAATAAGTCTACTTCCTGCTTGAATTTGTTGCGCGTTTGATGGCGCGGCGACAGGGTTAGGAGCGGTGTACTGAATGTCGCAATGACGCTGTACGTTTGGCGGGGCATTAACGCAATTATTTGGTACGTACTGAACGTCAATGTTGCGTTGCGCGTTAACCGACACTTGGTTAATGCGGTGTGCATTCAGTGGGATGGGGTGGATTATTGTCCGATAAATGACCGTCAGAAAATCTTTCTTTTCAGGTTCAACTTTTTCGAATTCAACCAGTGCCTTATTTCGTCCATCATACAACTTAAATCCCAAATCCTGAAGTGCGTTGGTTCCAATTAAAAGACCGAAACCAATTGGGGCATTAGTGATGTGCAAAGGAATGGTCACCGGTTCATAAAAACCGTGACGATTGACAGGCAATTTAATCGTGCCGAGACATTTCACTAGTTTTCCGTTTACGTCAAAAATTTGGGTTTTCGTTTTGTAAATCTCCAATGTTTCCAGCGTAATCGCTTTCTCAATCAGCAACTTATGCAGAAAATCACCACTAATCAATGAGATTTGTGCGCCTCCGTCAAGCATTGCGTCGGTTTCTGTGCCAAACACTTCAAGTTTCAACGACATAACCTTTCCAATTGTTGGCAAAAAAATTTCATTTTTGCTTTCGGTGATCCGTTCTAATTTTTCATAAAATTCACTTACTTCCGGTGCCAACTCAATTTTGTTTACCCTCGCCTCGGCTAAGACTTCTTCATGCTGGACCACCAAACAATTTTGCTTTAGGAAATTAGCTGAATTTGGTTTTGGTGTTTGAAAATTTCGGTTCTGATTTGGGGGTTGGATTTGAGTTCGGTTCGCACCAGTAGCAACAAAGTTTTTTTGCTGATTTATTGGCTGGTTTTGCATAAAAGTTCTTGGACGTGAACAATTGCGTGAAAGGTGGCCATATTCATCACAATTGTAACATTTCCATTGATTTCTAGTGTCTTCTTTGGGCTGGGGGTGCTGATTTATGTTTCCAGCAAAATTTTGACCATTCGCCATGTTTTGGCTTGAGTTACCACCAAAATTTTGTCGCCATTTGGGTTGTTGCTCGCGCTGTTGAAAGCCATCATTTGGGTGTGTACTGAACCGTTTTGCAGCGCGTTGGGTCGATTCAGCCCTTGCTGCTAGTGACACAAAATGATCAAGAGTCATTCCCGGTGTGCGGATTAATTCCAAATTTAACGCAAGATCGGGATTTCCCATCGATCTGATCAGAAATTTGATCGAATATTCGTCGCACAAATTGTTGGTCAAACCCGGATAAGCACTCTTTACTAGGCGAGAAATTCTTCCAGCCAACTCATCAATGCTCTCATTTTGTCTTTCTTCCAACTGCCCATATCTTTGCATAAGATGCATCAAAAGCATTTAGTTGCTTTGAGTCGGTTTCTTCCAACTGCTGAATCATATCTTTGCGGATATGCTCGTATCGGTAGGGCTGCGTTGACTTTGCTGCCTCAAAAGCTCTTTCTGCTTTGTTGAAAACTTTGCTTTCTAACACCGAAATTCGTTTCGCGTTTGGCCATCCGTCGGTGTATGCATCAAATTTTTTGAAAAAGCGGCGCACAGAATCTGTACCCTCATTTCCATTTAGATCCGGAATTCTTTCCAAAATCAAGTTGAATTCGAGGTTGCTTGGCGCAACATTCGGTTGGGGATAGGTAGGGAAATGTCTAGGCTCTTGATTCGTTTCCGGATTGCTTCTATCGTTTTTGCTATTTTGAGTTAGTCTTTAAGAAAAATAAATGTTGGGTTCCGGAAGTCTTTGAGAGGAACCGCTGGAAAAATTTTGAATTTTCAATGCTTTGTTATGAAATTTTTTCAAGTTTCAATAATTTCCTTTTTTCACTCTTCGCCGATACCCCTACCTTTTTACCCATTTTTAGGCCCTTTGAGGCAAAGGGATGGGGGTTGACCCTCCCGCTTTTTCAACGGCCCGGAGTACTTTAAAAAATTATTTTTTCACTCAAAATATTATTATTTGAGCCCGGATTTTTATGTTTTTACTAGAGCGCGGCAAAAAAATTTACGGCACGGGAATCCCGTAAAAAATCCCGCTCCCGTTCAAATCCAATTTTACGGGAGTCCCGGGCGGAGTTTCGAAAATGTAACTAAAAACTCACAAAAATTATTAGCGGGAGTCGGGAGCGGGACTCCCGTAAAATCCGGCGGGAGTCCCAATCCCGCAGGGCTCTAGTTTTTACATATATTTTTTTACGGTTTTGTTATGGCGAGAGAAGCCCAAAAATAGTGTTTTCTCCAAACAATTTTCGATTTAGAGCGACTTATAAAACATGATAATACATATTTCTGGGTGTTGTCACATATTTTGTCATTTGTGGGTTTTTAGCACATAAAAATCCGAGATCTAATTATGATATTTGTGAGGTAAATTGAATTTGTGCTTCTAAAACGATTTAAATTTTTTACGAAATAACTTTTGTACACAGCCGACGGAATAACAAAAATTTGGCGATGTGTTTTATATTTGAATTTGAACGTTCTGAGAAAACAAAAAAGGCAAATGAGCTCGAAGCGGGTCAGTTCCGTCTGGCCAGTTCCGTCTGCCAGCCTGGCCAGTTCGCCAGTTCCGTCGCCAGTTCCGTCTGGCCAGTTCCGTCTTAGTAGTAAAAGAGCCGGTTCCGTCTCAAATATTTTTGGACCCAAATTTTTTTAAATTTCAGAATGTGAACAGAAAGTTGAGATATAATTAACAGTGCTGCCAAAAATATGCACGAAAAGTAGCCAAAATATGCAAATATGCACAAAAATCTCAAAATATGCAAATAAAAATACCGATTTTTATACGCAAACACAAAAAAAGAACGTGTTTTTCCTATTATTTATAGCATGGAAAAGGCAGGAAAAAATACATTTGCATGTTTTTGGCAGCTCTGATATTTAATATGCCTAATATTTTTGGGTGTTCAAAACTAAAAAAAAACTGCCAAAATATTTAGGTTTTCGGTTCTAAAAACCTCAAAATAGGTGTTAAAGTTTCAATTTAGGGGTATAAAATAACAAAATTTTTGAGGAAATTTTTCATTTCTCAGGGGTGTATTTTTGAAAATTAGACGAAATTTATGTAAATTAATCTTTATATTCGGGTTCGGGGTCCAAAATGGGTGCCGGATTCGCTGCAAACAAAGTGTTGGACACATTAAGGCTGCTAAATTTCTCGACACGAGGACCAAGACTGAGAATCCCGAGCAGAATTACTGGACATTTGCAATGTTAAATTCATTTCAAAAAAATTTTATTTTCGAATATACTTTTAATTAACCACAACTTTTAAAAAACCAGGTATATTTAGGCTGCGGTAGGCTGCGAAGTAAAAGAATTTTTACTTTTTTTTCTAAATTAGTTATTGATTTTAAAAAATTTGAGTCCAAAAATATTTGAGACGGAACCGGCCCTTTGAGTACTAAGACGGAACTGGCGAGACGGAACTGGCCAGACGGAACTGGCCAGACGGAACTGACCCCTACTGAATGAGCTACTCAACACGCGGTCGGGGTCGTTTTCGCGTGGCCGTTTTCGCGTGGCCATTTTCGCGTGGCCGTTTTCGCGTGGCTGGGGTACGTTTTCGCGTGGCCGTTTTCGCGTGGGGTACGTTTTCGCGTGAGTACCTGTTTAGGACTGAAATTGGTCGTATTTGTGCAAAACATCCATGTTTCGAATCCCGAACCCGAATTCGGACAAATTTCTTAACTTTTTAATTTTTTTATTTCTTGCGGCTAATATCTTCTACAATAATTTGTCAGTTTGGTCGGATGTGCGTCAAACGGAAAAAATAATTAAAATTTTATAAGAACACATAAATAGTATAACAAAAAATAACAAATTTCAGAACAAACTAAGGTCGCATTTCATAGTTTCGGGAAACACCAGTGAGAAAATTGTTAACGTTTTCGGGATTCACATTGACATTTGCATAATTGTGTCATTTTGGGGGAGGTGATTGTTATTGATGTCGTTATAACGGTGGACGAGTCAGAGAATCCGTGCGTCGGCTTCGCGATACTTCTTTTATCGTTTGATCACCTAAAAAACCAAAAAAATAACAAAATTGTTTTTGGATATAAACCCACTTTTTTGTGGCGCTTTTGCTCGGAAAAGCTGCTAGCACAGGTGTGCATGTTTTTTTCAGCACTTGAGCACGAATAGTCGCATGTGCTTCGCACGTCTCAGCAGCACGTCGCTTGAGTCCAGTTACAAGTCGCTGACATTCCACATGCGCAGCGTTCATGTCGCACGAATGAACTCACGACCAACTTCTGCACAACGTTATTTAAATTCGTGTGCAAACGTCCTGAATTTTAAAAGATTTTCAAAATTCAAAATAATATATTAACATACCCTTGCACTTGTCTGACGGGCCATGAAACTCACATCGCCAAAACGGCCACGCGAAAACGTCCCCACGCGAAAACGGCACGCGAAACGCCGAAAACGGCCCGCCTCACGCGAAAATGGCCACGCGAAAACGGCCACGCGAAAACGTCCTGGCCCGCTCAACAAGCCCGTTCATTGTTAAGAATATCTTAAAACCCACCTAAAATATTCAAAATTTGATACAATATGTATAGCAATTTTTTGGGAAAATTGCTTAATATGAATATAAAAATCTATAAAAAAAAATTCCCACAGGCCCTAAAAACCCTTTTTCTTTTTAAAAAATTGAGTCAAATTCACAAAATTTTGTCTTTTTTTGATAAAATATATTAACAAAGCATGTACGAATTTTCAAACTTTCCTCGGCGACGCTTATCAACATTGCCGGAACCCTCACCCCTTATTCCCCAAAATTTTTTAAATTTTATTTTCAGAATTCCACAAATTTTGAAAAAATCCCGGTCCAGGCGGGCGCCCGGTTAAAATTTTGTAGGTGCTGGTCAATTATCCAAGCCCGGTCCCGGTACTTTAAAATTCCGGGCTCAATTAATAATAATTGTAGAAGGAAAAATGCAAAAATTTTTACCATTACAAAAAATCTTATTCTTTTAACTAATTTAATTCGATTTTAAGTTGAAAATGAATCCAATTGTTTCACAAATTCTAAATGAATCTTATGGACTAAAACACCCAGTAACAAAAAAGAATATGACCATCAATGAGGCAATCGCAAATGGACTGTATCGCCCCGAGACTCGAAAATTTATCAACCCAAACACCGGCCAGGAGATGGATGCTTTCGACTCTGAGTTTTTACCATCCGGCCATTATTCACCATTTCGTAAAATTGGGCGCACTAGGAGTGAACACGATGGACTTGGCCGTTGCCTTGGAATGTAAGTTGGCGAGAAATTAAAATTGCACGAGACAATTTTGTCATCAAATGAGAATTTTACCAATTAAAAATGGCTTATTTTTGACGCAATTTTAAATTTGTTGCCATTTTAACCAATAATGTTCAATGTTTTCCTGTGTTTTGTTAAGCATTCCGTTTTCATTATCTCTTATACACTTATTTACATAAAATTTCAAACTCTCTCCATTAAGTTTTTCTTGACGAAATTCACGGAGTCTTTCGGCTGCTTGAATACGAAATATGTCGTTACCAGATGCACTCAAATACGGATATCTCAAAATTCCAATGGACCCGAGACATTTTCACTCACTTTGAGTGACTGCATCGAGAAGAAATGGATCAATGAACAGACGGGCCAGTTCATTTCCCGTCCCGGCGAAACCATCAGCCATGCAATGCATTCCGACACTGACTGGCCACCGCCAATTCTGAAGCGCAATGTGCGCGAATGCTTCGACTCGGTCACCAACGCGTGGTTGACCATTCCGGAGGCAGTGAACCGTGGCATTTTGAATGCAGAAACGGGCATTTTCACTGACCTAAGAAGTGGCGGACAGATGTCGTTGGCAGCAGCGCATCAGCGGAGACTCATCCAAAAACCGCTGACTTTGAGTGAAGCCGTGGAGAGGAATGTTTGGAGCGAAGGCGGAGGCGGACGTTTTCAAAATGGCGGCACCCATCATACTCTGCTACAGGCGAGGGCTGGGTCTTATATTCATTAAAAATCCTCTATTTAAATAATATTGCTGAAAGAATGTCGAAACATTGTCCAAAACATGGGAAAAGGTTCAAAACAAAGCAAATTATTAGGAAAAAGAAAAAATTTGCAGTATGCATTTTGCAGGCCATTAATTGCGGGTTTCTCGAGATGGATGTTCGGCACATTTTGTTGGGCGGGGAAATGCATTCAATAAGAGAAGCGTTGGAGAAAGGAATGTTGTTGCCGCATGGAATAATCGTCTCGGGAAATGCATTTGGCCACAATTTGGAGCACATGACTTTACGCATGGCTTACGAAAGAGGCATTTTGCGGGGTCGCGTTCGCTACACGATTTTCGATCTCAGAGGTTTCAAGCAGGAAAAAAATCTGTCTCTGTTGAGCTTCAACGACGCAGTGAAGGCCAAAATTGTCAAGATTTGCAAGGTGTGTCAATTTGAACAAAAAAAACATTGGTTGAATTTTACATCCCTTAGGCCGGAATGGGTAGGTCACTCTCACCAACGCAAAAAAATTACTATTTTTTGCCATTTGGCTCAATTTTTCAAAAAATATGGTAAAATGGGGGTCCGGCGGTGCTGATAGGCGCCGCCGGGAAATTTTTAAAGAATTTTAATGTAAATTTGTTAAAAAATTGTTTAAAATTTTTTACTTTTTGGTTTCGGGGGGCGGAGGGGCTTTAGCTCCCTCAGCCTCCCCCCCCCGCCCCCTGCCTACGCCCTTTTCCTGGGTGCATATTCCCATCAAAAATATTTATTTTCTTCTTTTGAGATTTTTTATAAGAAAAAACGTAAAGGATTTTAGAATTTTTTTCTGTAAACCTTGTCTCAAAAAAGTTAGTGTTTTCAATGGAAAAACTTTTAAAAACCAATAAACAAAAAAATAAGCATTTTCCAGCATAATTAGGTTAATTGAATATAATGTTTTCCAAACTAATTACATTTTCTTCACAGTCGAAAAGTGAGAAGGAAAGTGTGAAGTTTGTCCGAGGTCATCAAATGCTGTCGCTTGAAGATGCCGCGAACCAAGGACTGGTCAACCCGAGACTTTATAAGATTCTTACGGAGCCTCTCGGCTTGCGCATTAAAGGAACAAAATTGTCGTTGACAAGTGCGGTCGCAAATGTGCGTTTTATATCTATCATTTAAAATTTTTTGAAAAGTTTTTTATTTTCTGGAACAAACCCTTATACCATTACCCCGGTGCGAAGGGTACCCATTTTTTGCCCCTTTGGGGATGAGGGGAGGAGGGAGGGGGCTGTCGAGGCCTCTTAAACTTAAAAAAAATTTCATAGAACCTGTCAAAAACTTTTTAGTGTACATTTTTTGAAAGGCTTAATAAAGCAGATAACTTACCGTATTTTCTCTAATTATCACCCCGGGGGGGGGGGATTATTTTTCAACCTCCCCAGTAAGGGGGGGGGGAATAATTGAAGACGGGCTGATAATTAGAGAAAATACGGTATGTTGGCTTTTTAAATTTTCGCGCTCTTTCAAGTCTGTTTTGGATGCGTCCAAAGGTGTGCTGGTCGGTCTGAGCAATCGTAGTGAAATGTCTGTCCTTGATGCGTATGCCAGAGGACTTTTTGAAGATGTGGGCGATGCGCTCCACCTGGCCGCGCTGCTCGACGTGCACCCGTCACTTTTGACGTCGGCAATGGACGCGTGAAGAAAAACGGGCAGAAATTGGCAGAAAATGGACTTTCCGTTTTCGTTTTGTTGTTGCATCTCATACTTACGGCACATTTCCTTCATTCCATAATTAATACAGTATGTTTGGTTTGCTCTTTGCTATTATGTCACATGCCCATTGAGAATGAGGGCGGCGCTTCTGTCCTTAAATATTAAAGTATAATATTATTAAAAAATATTATTTCTGAGTTTTAACAAATTGAAATATTATTAAGTTTTTTGAAAAATTAAAATGAGCTGAGATGTTCATCAGCCGAATGTCTCATCATTTCGACACTGCTTTTCATAGCACACGGAAAGGGCAGCCAATTCGTCCATGCCCAGTCGGGTGACCACCTCCTCCTATGAATTACCCGTTTTTTTGCCAAAAAATAGCTACAGATTTCCAAAAATATGGTTGAGTCCACTTTGTCGCACTTATTGAGGACCGCTTGACACTTATCGAAGGGGAAATACACGCAATGAAAAATCCACCGCCATCGCCTGCCCCTTCCTCCAAAACACCTGAGGAGGAGGTAACAACAAATTCGGTCCACAATTTTTTTGGCTTTTGCTTGAAGAAGTTGTGCTTTCACTTTGAATTTTTTGGCCCCAATTGTTTTAAATTATGCTTTTTTTGCACAGATGCACACCACCAATCAAAGCGGTGGTCAAATGGAAGGAGGAGGGGCACGACGGGCAATGTCAATGTTTGTCCGCAACAACAGAGCCAGGTTTTGCGAAGAGATAAACCTCACTGAAAAAATTAAGGGAAAATGGTTGCACTAATTTTTACTTTTTTAAAAAATTGAATTTCCAAAAAGTTACAGTCGGTGCTTTTTGGTGCCGCTTGGATTTAACCCCTCCCCCTAATTTTAAAATCGTTAACAGAAAAGAATTGGGGGAGAAATAATCACCCAATTCGGGGCAGGCGTTTTTGGTTAGCGGCGTTTTTCCCCTAAAAAATGTCCATGATTCAGTATTGTGTTTGAATAATTTTCCTCCCCTCCACTGATTTTAAATGGTGCAATGCCGTGCAAAAAGATGGAGGGGGCGGGTGGCTCATCGGGCTCCACATTAGGGCAGCCTTAAGCAAATCTTAAAGAGCATTGTAGAGATATGTTTACAATATCCCTTTCTGTGTTTAAGCCGCCTTTCGTTGTGTTGCCAAGCCGTTTGCGTGTAGAAGTAAGGATGACTTTTGCTAGCCGTTTTTTAGTCAATTGCCTGCTTAAGGTTAGTGGCCGTACTCAGACATCAATTTCCCTCACTTGGATGTCTCATTCCAAAGTTGGTATGACGATCGCCTCGTACGTCGTGCTCGTGCTCAAAAAAAGCGACTTAGGATTGTGGTGGCCGATCAAAAAGCAAAAGGTCTGTCAAAAAATGGAATAAGAAACAAAAAAAAGGAAAAATGCACACCATTAAACGGACACCCCGGCCCTTCCAAATACGAAAAACAAATACAAACTGATAAATATTCGATTAACATAGCTCGTCGGTCTATTTGCAATTGACCATTTATCCACCCCGGTCCCCCTCCGTTTCCCTTTATGTTTCACTTCCTATCCAAATCCATTAGTATTTTGCCAAAAAATGTGTAATTTTTGCTTTCATTGCCAATTAACAAATTAATGTTATAAATCTACGAAAAAATATAAAAAGCCAATTTTTTATAATTTTGTTGGTTCGAGTCACCAAGTGCCATTCGCTTTTCAGTACCAGTACCCCTACAAGGAGGGCGTTGAGAATAACGCCACGATCAAACGCTTGAGCCCCGGTACCGAATACCAATTGAAAGTTGAGGCCTGGGATAAACACGACCGTTCCACAGACGCATACACACTGCCTGTGGTCCGAACAATGTCTTAAGTGATTCTGTATTGAAAATTTGTTTTTGTTGTCTTTTGACTGTTTGCAATAAATTTTAAGCCTAACTTTGACTTATCACAAAATTCGAAAGCTTTTCAGGCCTTAAAATTAGTCGCAAAAAAATATATTAAAATTAGTCACAATCATTGAAACATCAAATGATCTTTCCGTATATATTCTAACATAAAAATTGAATTTAAAAGTTTTGAGTTTTTGACTTTGTTAGAATTCGGGTTTTGGTGTTCGGAATTATTAGTTGAAATGGATGTCATATTCGTGACCAGCGAGCGACCCCGTAAACCAATGTAAGCATATTTTCATGCCATTTGAAAAAAAATTCAAAAATGGGGTGGGGGGGCGGCAAAACAAATATTGCCGGATTTTAGGCCCTGTCCTGTTAATTGTAGGACTAAAAATTTTAACAAATCAATGTTGGTTTTTCGAGCATTTTAGGCCAATTAGAAATGGACTAACAATGCATCAGTGCTTTTGGGTTTTCATGTGGCTCGCCTTATGCAAAACAAAATATGGAGGAGGCTTTTAGTGCCACAAAACGCTGTCCCACCCTTTTAGCAATTCAAAACTTGAGAAAATGTCCTTCTTGAATAATTCCGCTTCGTACCAATGAAATTGTTAGAACAGATCAGCAGAGGAAAAAAATCCGATGAAAATGTGAACAAAATGAGAAAAGACACGTATTTTTTAAAAGCAAAAAACTTTTTTAACCAATCAACCCTCATTATCATTATCGTCATTAATAGCCTCAACAAAATTGTCCTCGGCTTCTTCCCTTCCCTTTTGTTCGTCTGCCATTTGCCTGCGCGACATTTTCCGCCCCGCCGCCCACCCAAAAGAATTGCCAAACTGTTCCAGCGTCATCCCCTCGTTGTCAATCTGCTCCAATTCGATGGTCGGTTTTCTGTGAGGGGCAGGAAATTGTTGGCCATTAACTAGGTACATTAAAAATGATTTCCAAATTAGAACAGCATGTATGAATCGTCATTATTATGAATCTTATAGGGAAATTTTTTTTTTGAAAAAAACAGAGAATTTGCAAAAAATACCATTTCATAAAAAAAATAAAAAAATGTTTTTCTCTGAAATAAAAAAAAAAATTTTTTTAAGAGTTTGAAACGAATAAACTTAAAAACAGTGAAATTGTGTGCCGTTAAATGAGAAATGAGAAGTGAATGACTCAAACTGACGAATATTTTGGCGGGAAAGGGTCGTCGCTGAATTCTTCGGCCAACACGTCCAAAGTCATCGGATGTCGGAAGTCGTGAAATGCCGGGTGTTCTGCAAAAAAAAATGCGGTGGACGCCCACTCATTCATCACTTGAAATTTCGCTTTTTTTAAATTTCGCCAATCAAACGTTTTCTTTTTATAATATGTGGCAGGACTAATTGTTTCAAATTTGTCCAAACACATTTTTTTTTAATAAAAGAAGTGTCTGTCGGTTTTTCAGTGCCAAATTCAATTTTTGCAGCCGTTTTGGGTTTTAAAATGTCGTTCTAATCAAAAGTTTCGGCTTTTCCTCCACTCACTTTCGACACTGTTTTTCATAGCATAGGGTAATGGCAGCCAATTCGTCCATGCCCAGTCGGGTGACCACCTCCTCCTGGTCAATACCGGTGTGCCTGTGAATTTTTATAAAATTCGATTTGGGTTCGAGTCACTTTTATGGTGGGGGCCTTTTTTTTTGTTTTTTTCATAAATCACATAAAGTGCAAAATTTATAGATGTCTCTTGCATTTTGAAAGCAATGCCGTTGAGTTTGGAGGAAGAAAAAATGCCAATTACAAAAAACCAAGCAAAAATATAAAAAAATCCTTGAAAAAAATTTGAACCCAAAAAATCTCCACTAAAAATTTCAAAATGGTGACCAACTTCAAAAGATGGTGCGCCATTTCCAACGACACCGCCCGCGGGTACAGCAGCCGAATTGCTTTGCCGAGGAAGCGCCGTTTGTAGTGGAAAAGAGTACGAAAGACTTTGTCCACCACCTGTAATGGATGGGCATTTATGTGGAAATACAGAAAAGTCAGTCAATGAGTCAACAATTCGAATGTTCACTTTTTTAAAAATAACATAAAAATTCTGATTTTGCTTGCGCTTCCATAAAATAAATTTTGTAAAAAATTAAGTTTTTTATTAAATTTTAATTTTAGAATTTGGCGGGGGATGGATTTTGTTTAAGTTTTTTAAATTTTCAATCAAAAATTTAGTGATTTTGCATATATTTCTCCTTTTTTCGAAAAAAAAGAATTTTGTTAAAAAAAATATTTCGCAAATCGCACAATGTAAGCGGTGGGAACGAGCGGCTCCAATCGAGGCAAAAACTGCACAACGCACACGTCAATGTCAGGCCGAGGAGTAAAACATTTGCCTGGGGGAAAAGCGAGTGCCAAATATAAATTTAAAATAATCGAGCCAACAATTAACAAATTTTCCCGATCCACTGAACTAAATCCCCGCTGCTGCTCCAAAAAAAAAATCCAAAGTTTTTTTTTTTAAACAGTTACGGTTTCGGAGAACCTGAAAAAGGAAAAGCATGCTATTGACGGACCCATTGGATATGTAATAAAATCAAAAAAAGTCCTGAGGGATCGAAAAAGATAAAATGGAGACAAAATTTGTTACTAAAAATAGTCAATTAGAGAAAAAAGATAAATTTCAAAAAACATAACAATTTAAAACACTGACCAGGGACATTGAAGAGAATGCGCGGCTCGGTCAGATTTTGGCAAGTAACTCCGATGCGAGAGCGAAATTCGGAGCACTTACAGTAAAAATGATTTTATTTTACGGGAAAATAAAAAAAAAATTGATTTTGGAAATTAAAAAATCCAAATGGGGATAGAGCCGAAAAAAGGCATTCCCCAACAACGGAACGGCACAGAAAACTGACCGGTTCGCCGACGACACGCTTGGCCACTTCGGACTGAAGTGTGAAGGTGAGCGGAACACGGCCAAACGAGAAGGGACCACGCCGAATTGACATTTGCCTCATCATCCTATAATTAGGGCAATTAGCACAAATTAGCTTCCCAGGTCGATTTCTGCGAATAACTCCTTTCAGATTTTTTAAAAGTTGTTTGGGTTACGCCGTACAAATTATGAGGAAAAAAAACCTAACCCATGCCACCAACTCACTTTATGACCAGCGGCGTAGAGACTTGAAAAGGCAAATTGCCAATGATGTGAAAATTCGGATGTTCCTGTGCAATTGGCAAATAAAAAAATTTCAATCCGATTCAAAATTGGTGTTTTTTTGTCTCTTTTTAAAAATTGCTCATTTTTTCAATAAAAATTGTTTTTTTGGGGGAGTGAATTGTGCGTCCGCCCCCGGTGCCCACCTCAACCCATGAACATTTGGCCGCCCCCGCATCCGTCCACACTTGCTCAAAGTCGAATTTGAGCACGTCCGCCCGATGGACATTCATCCGCTCCATGGAATGATTGCTCAAATGCTAATGGAAAGAGGGGGAATAAATTTTTTAAAAATTTAAAAATCGGATTGATTGATGTTTGAGAGGTAACAGACAAAAATTGCGTTTTTTGGTAAAAAATTGCGCTTTTATGGATAAACGGTGTGGAGACATAACAGAAAACCCCGAAAATTTCTCTGATAAATAAAAAAATTTTCTACAAGTATTGAGACAATAAATTGAGAACCGGATGGAATCGAAAAAATTGGTATTATTTCTGGCGCTGCCGGAAAAATTGTTTATTTCGTGTTTTTATAAGGGATTTTGCGTTTCTCGCGCCACCAACCTGCAAAGGCATCAAAAATTGTTTGTCAATTTCGACCACGTCCAATCGTTTGCACGGCTGCTCAAGAATTGCTGAAACGGGAAAGCGGCAAATTTGAAGGGGAAGAGCATGGCACAAAATAGGATATTATGGCATGGCACTTTTGGGTGACGGAAAAAAGGGGGACGGGACCAAATCTCGTCGAGACAAAGTATCGCCACAGAAAATTTTTTTTTAAATTTCAAAATTTATAAATTTTTTAAAATTTCTGAGGCAAGATTTTGGGGTGCACCCGAAAAAGAGTGAAAAGACAGAAATTTGACGCTTTTAAAGGGCAAAAATTAGGCTAATGAAATAAGCTGGTCCCGCTTTGACATTTTCAACAAAGCAAACCCTAACCCAAAAAAAATCAAAAAAAAAATTGAAATACAAAAAAAAAATTGGAGAAATAAAAACAAACCTCGGGTAATTCCACCTGGGCCCGGTCCGACCTCCACAACAAACGCATCCGTCAGATCACCGGCTCTCCTAACCATCTGTTTAATAAGAAAATTGGGAAAAAGTCGGAAGAAACGCCCGACGAATTTTTATGTAAATTTTTTTTTGTGTGTGCCGGGTGTTCATTTTCGGCACACGGTTGGCCAACTGGACATGGAGTGTACATGCCGTACTAACAATTCATTTGACCAATTCCAAACCCCCGAAAAATAGACTTAAAAATTTATGCGAATTTTGGGCATTGTCGATGGAAGCCGGCAGGGAATTTTTTGAATTAGGCAGTGAATTGTCAAAAAAAATTTGTTTAAAAAGTAAGAGTAGCGGAAATTGTGAATTTTTTTTTGGAAATGGGGTCTTGGGAGATGGGCGACTGTTGTGAAGCTGGAGGAGCGATTTATTGAAACAAAAAATCGAAAAAAAATTTTTTTTTTTTTGAAATTTAACCTGTCAAAAAATGCCATTTTCGAATTTCTGACAATTTAGGTTTTGGTCCAAGTCGTTGTCATAAAAGCAAACAATCCAATCTCCGATATCCACCACACCTTTCGCGTTAAGTTCATGTCCATCAAGTAATTTTGGCTGAGCGTTTTGTCCGCGTTCATCCGATACATGTAAATGAAGTCACGAAGAGCAGGCAATGGTGGGAAATGGGGCACGACGGACCGAAGCGCAACCGACGAAGCCATCCGACAATAATAAACAAACAAAAATAAAAAGGCGCTATACTAAAAGTGGGCCTTTTTGAAACAAAAGGGGGGGGGACCCTTTTGTTTTGCAAAATTTTTTTAAGATAGAAAACCATGATAATTTTTTATCCGGGGTTTTAAAGGTCGCTAATCACGAATCTGACATGTATTTTGACTAATTTCTAATCCCTAACCCGAACTCGAATAAAAATCGGAATTTTGAATTTTTCAAATTATGATTTTTTGTTCAAATTTAGATTAGGAAATCGGAATTGATCAAAATAATTGAAGGATTCGTGATCGGGGACCCAAAAACCCAGAGAATAAATTTTTATGACTATCACAAAAAAAATTTTGCAAAACAAAAGGGTCCCCCTTTTGAAAAAATTTTCAAAAAGGCCACTTTTATATGCGAATAAAAACCTGGATTTGTTTTTTTTACCGATTTAAATGTATTTTTGGAAAAAAAATAACTTTTTGTTCAAATTCGGATCCGGGATTCGGATAGTCTTGTCATTGCGCTCCAATTTTTTTTTTTTTTGTTATTCTTGATTCCCTCAAAAAACAAGTTCAAAATCTCGGGACATGCACATATGAACATGATTGCGATCTAGGCCAGTCAATCACATTGGCCCAGATTTTTGAAAATGAATTTTGGGATTTTTCGATCAAACGTAAAAGGTTTGAACATTTGCTCGTCTAACCCCAAAAAAAACAACAAATACAGTACATAGTCATTAAAACTCAATGTCTATGCGAAATAGCAAACAAAGAAATCACATTATTTTATTACCCTAAATGGAAATGTATGGAAATTGAAAAAGTGCGCATATGTCGTGAGAGGTCTTTTCTATACAACATTAAAAATTGCGGTACTTTTCCGTTTTGGGGCCAAAGTTAAAAAAAAAATTTTAAATCAACAGCGGGCGCGTAGAATTGCTAAAGCTACGCGCCAAAATTATTTTGGAGGCATAAATACCACAATTTGAGTTAATATCTCTTCGAATGGATCTGCAAAATGCTTAAAATGCGTTCCGTCGTGCCTCATTTCCCACCGTTGCCTGCTATTCTGTCGGGCGTTTCTTCCGACTTTTTCCCAATTTTCTTATTAAACAGATGGTTAGGAGAGCCGGTGATCTGACGGATGCGTTTGTTGTGGAGGTCGGACCGGGCCCAGGTGGAATTACCCGAGGTTTGTTTTTATTTCTCCAATTTTTTTTTTGTATTTCAATTTTTTTTTTGATTTTTTTTGGGTTAGGGTTTGCTTTGTTGAAAATGTCAAAGCGGGACCAGCTTATTTCATTAGCCTAATTTTTGCCCTTTAAAAGCGTCAAATTTCTGTCTTTTCACTCTTTTTCGGGTGCACCCCAAAATCTTGCCTCAGAAATTTAAAAAAATTTTGAAATTTTGAAATTTAAAAAAAAATTTTCTGTGGCGATACTTTGTCTCGACGAGATTTGGTCCCGTCCCCCTTTTTTCCGTCACCCAAAAGTGCCATGCCATAATATCCTATTTTGTGCCATGCTCTTCCCCTTCAAATTTGCCGCTTTCCCGTTTCAGCAATTCTTGAGCAGCCGTGCAAACGATTGGACGTGGTCGAAATTGACAAACAATTTTTGATGCCTTTGCAGGTTGGTGGCGCGAGAAACGCAAAATCCCTTATAAAAACACGAAATAAACAATTTTTCCGGCAGCGCCAGAAATAATACCAATTTTTTTCGATTCCATCCGGTTCTCAATTTATTGTCTCAATACTTGTAGAAAATTTTTTTATTTAGAGAAATTTTCGGGGTTTTCTGTTATGTCTCCACACCGTTTATCCATAAAAGCGCAATTTTTTACCAAAAAACGCAATTTTTGTCTGTTACCTCTCAAACATCAATCAATCCGATTTTTAAATTTTTAAAAAATTTATTCCCCCTCTCCATTAGCATTTGAGCAATCATTCCATGGAGCGGATGAATGTCCATCGGGCGGACGTGCTCAAATTCGACTTTGAGCAAGTGTGGACGGATGCGGGGGCGGCCAAATGTTCATGGGTTGAGGTGGGCACCGGGGCGGACGCACAATTCACTCCCCAAAAAACAATTTTTATTGAAAAAATGAGCAATTTTTAAAAAGAGACAAAAAAACACGCAATTTTGAATCGGATTGAAATTTTTTTATTTGCAATTGCACAGGAACATCCGAATTTTCACATCATTGGCAATTTGCCTTTTCAAGTCTCTACGCCGCTGGTCATAAAGTGAGTTGGGTGGCATGGGTTAAGGTTTTTTTTTCCTCATAATCAAACGAAGAGTTGTCGATGCATTCGAAGACCATTTGCAAAACATCGTTGCTTATATGCCAAACTAACATGATTTCTTGCGATGATAATAATTTTTAGGAGAAAAATGAAAAATTTGAATTTTGATAAATTGTTCGAATCCGAGTTCGGAGTTCGAAATGGGTCGAAACGGACATCATATTCGGGTTCTGCGACCCGAAACCCATAGAAACGACTTTTTTATTAATTTAAAATCAATTTAACAAAGAAAAAAAATTTTGTTGACACAAAACGCACAAGTACCGGCGTCACTCTCTCCACCATTCTCCTTTTTTTCTTTCAACGGCCAAAAAATCCAATTTATTTAACGCATCCACAACTTCTTTTTTTAAGAAACATCAATCGAATTAATTTTTTTATTATTCAAAAGCGAAAATAATTAACGCATCATTTTTTGAACGTGGTTAATATTTTCGTCAGTAAGCATTTTCGTCAGTGAACGATTTCGTCAGTGATTTTCGTCAGCGGATAATTTCGTCAGTGAACATTTTCGTCAGTGTACTATTTTTATTTATTTTGCTGTTTTCCATTTTTTTCGTCAGTGTTCCAATTCGTCAGTGAACATTTTCGTCAGTGGATGCATAAAATTAAAAATTTTTCATTTTTATCAACTTCTTTAATACAGTATTTATCGCTTTTTGCGTATGGTAACTCTAGATAAAATAAGTGATTATTTGTACTTTAATAAATGATTTACATAAAAGAAATTGTACTTTAAAACTGTTGAATATTATTAGTAAATTTACTTCTCAAACTTCTTATCTCGCCATCGTTCCCATGCGTTCTCGAGTGCCTGCCTATTTGCATATTTGTTTAGTCCTTATCTAGTTTTTGCAATGCATAAAAATGAACGATATGAAAATTCATTCGTTTACTGCAACCAAAAATGGCTCTTGTTCGATTTGAAGATGCGAAATCCAACCGTGGCAAAATTCTCCTTTCTCGTCTTGGGTTCGAATATGCTTATGAGAGCGACTCTCGAATCGAGCAAGGCTGGGAATACTGGAAATGCCCAAAACGTCCCCCTTACTGTCCTGGGCGAGCTTGTGTTCAAATGGCGTGGCACGTCGATGCAAATGGAAGTCGTTACAAGATGGGTCGCATGTCAGCCGACCACAACCATGCCGCAGTTTTTGGCCAACTCAATGTAAGCCAAAAAAGCAAACCATCTATTTTTGGTATAGATAAGACAGGCAAATGAGCAAATTCGCCAAGAGGCTCGAAGTGATTTTCCGACAACCAGTCGAAACATTGTCCGAAATGTTCGGGCTGAACTTCCGGTCGATGTGCGTGTAAACGCACCAAGCGCCGTAAACATGCGAAATAAATTCAACATAGCAAAAAGAAAGCATCACGAAGAGGTGTATTTTAGTGTAAATGGTTTAAATAAAAATTTTTTAAATAACTAAATTTAATAACTAAAATTAAAAGGTCGGTGATGTTGGTCTTGATGCTTTGCCAATTGAAAATATTGTGATTCCCAATGCTCTTCAAAATCGGGTCATTTTCAACCAAATTTTAAATGGACATCGGATGATTGTCTTCTGCTCAGCGCATGCTCTCGAAATCCTACGTCAATACAATACCGAATGTGCCATTGATGGCACATTTGAAGTAAAAATATTACCATTTTCTTTAATTACTGTTTTTTAACCGTTAAAGTCATGCCCGCGGGGATTTGCTCAGTTGTACACAATGAGCGCAATCATCGACCATTGTTCAGTCCCATGCGTTTATGGGCTATTGCCAAATAAGGAGGGGGCAACATATGTACGTTTCTTTGAGGCAATCAGAGACAGCATTGGCAACAATTGGTCGCCGCAAAGGCTAATGAGTGACTTTGAATCGGCATCCATTCATTCTGCTCGAATTGTTTTTCCAAATGCAATCCGAAATGGCTGCCTTTTTCACTTTGGGCAGGCAATTTACCGCCGCATCCAAAGGCTCCAAAACCTACACACCCAATACCTTCAGGAAATTGAGTTCCAACGAAGCATTAGGTCAGGGCTAGGACAATATTATAAATAGTCAAAAACACTGTTATAAAAATGGGAAAAATTCGCTTGTAAAATTTGTTTGTTTATGAGTAGCCTTATTTCACCGTAGGTCATTGCAAGCATTGGCATTTGTTCCTATTGGCCTCGTTTATAACTACTTTTGCATTGTGGTGTCAACCCTCAATCCAACAGCTGAGCTACAGGGTTATTTTTTTGTCGAATTAAATTTTATAATTTATGAATATGGATCGGATTTTTAAGTTTTTATTTATTTTTCTAAATTTCAAATATAAATTATTTGCAACTGTAACAATGAATAAGATTGGTTGCCATAATTTGAAATTGTTTCTTATTAAAAAGCAATTTAAAAAATTATACCCCCAAATTTGTACTTTTTTGTCCTTATTTTTGCGATTTTTCACCCTTAAGAATCCGATCCCTAATTATGATGAACTCCTGCAAAATTTCCCTATTTTTCTTTGTTTTCATTTATTTTTTCGCTTAGAATTGATTCTTTATTTTCTAATGACATGGATTGGCCCTCGCCATGTCATTGAAAACGAAGAACCGCTTGTCGATCACGCGGGCGGTAATATGGGTGCGGCTGCCGACGGTTGGATCCGTGAACGAATTGAAGCATTGAATTTGGCACACCGGGATGCACTTTTTCCAATACAATTGTGGAACATGACAGACCGTTTGGCACTTGGACTTTCACGCACGAATAACAGCCTTGAAGGCTGGCATGCCATTTGGAATGCCCATCTTAAAGGAAATCAGCGACTCAGCGGTTTTGTCCGGAAAATGATTGAAGAAGATGAGATGTGGTGAATTATTGATTATCAGATTGCGCCTGCTGATGGAATAAGGGGGCCGCACGCAGCAAGAAAGGGGAAATATGTCAGACAAGACAACAATTTAAATGCTCTTTTCCAGGACATTGGAAACCGTGATCCGCTTGAATATCTTCGGGCCTGTGCTTACCATTTGCACTTTTAAATTGAATTAATCATTTTTTAAAAACACAAATTCACTGACGAAATTACCACTGTCGAATTCATTTGAAAGTAAATAGGCATTTAAATATTTAAGTTTTTTGTGGTGAAAAATAATCAAATTTTATATATTATGGTGCTTAAGCCCATTTTTGAATAAAATAAATTCTCAGCTATTAAAAATATACAAAGAAAGTAATATATATAAAAAATTGAGCCTGAAATAGTCACTGACGAAAATGTTCACTGACGAATTGGAACACTGACGAAAAAAATGGAAAACAGCAAAATAAATAAAAATAGTACACTGACGAAAATGTTCACTGACGAAATTATCCGCTGACGAAAATCACTGACGAAATCGTTCACTGACGAAAATGCTTACTGACGAAAAAGTATAGCACCTTTTTTGAATGTATTTTTTAATATATATATAATCGGACCGGGTCAGTTTAGTACGGGCTGTTTTAGTACGAGCGCACATTTTTCCACTATAACTTTTTTATTTGTAATCCAAATCCAACTTTCTTGATATCATTCGAGAGCCATTCGGATGCTCTATTAGCCCGCAAAATTTCGATAAATTTTGTTAAGTTTAAAAAAAGTTTGAGCCAAAAAAGTTGGATAATCTGGTTTTTTGAATTTTTCTGCCCATAACTTTTTTGAACTTTAACAAAATTTTTCGAAATTTTGCAGGTTAATAGAGGACACTTAGGGCTATCGAATGATACCAAGATTGTTGAATTTGGTTGGCAAAGAAAAAAGTTATAGCCAAAAACTTGCGCTCGTACTAAACCGACCCCGACCCATATATAATTTGACTAAACTATGGATTTTATGGTCAATATTAGAGTGCCACGGGACCGGGCCGGGAATTCCCGGTCATCCGAGGTCCCGGTCCCGGGTTTTGAAAAGCTCAGGTCCCGGTCCCGGTAGGGCAACCGGGAAAAACAAGCACTGGTAAGAATGGGGGTCTGAGTGAAAAATTAGTGAAGAAAATTGGAGTCAAAGGGAAAAATAAAAAATAATAATTAATATATTCTTTAAAAGTAACGCTGCCCGTGTGTGCAAATGGCCTAATGGCTAGTCTCCTTGACTTTCCCTTCTTCTTTCCCCTGGTTCAATCCCTCTACAGTAATTAGATTATTTTCAATTTTTTTTTTTTTTGTATACTCGTGGGTTTCCTATAAAGAAAATATGATTCCTCATAGTTTTTTTTTAAATTGATACATATTTTATCATTTTTTAAATGAAAATCCTACCAATTGAGCTTAATAATCGCAAAAACCAACCTTTTTTTTGTTGAAAATCTGTTAACAAATTGCACCCAAATTTTTAAAATTTCCCCCGGCGGCGCCTATCGGCACCGCCGGACCCCTTCTTTCCCAAAAGTTTTTTGAAAAAGCGCTCCGAAAAAAAGTGATGTGAAAATCAAATCTGAATTTCTATTAATATTCGATGATTTAGTCCAAAAATGATTAATTGTTTGAAATAATTGAAGAAAATTTGTTTGAAAATTTTCATTAATTTAATTTATTAAATAAAAAACCAAATAATTTTGTATTATTTTCACTTGATATAAATTAAAATTTGAATTTTTTTTTAAATTTTTAAAATTTTTTTGAATTTTTAAAATTTCCCGGTTGGTCCCGGTTCCCGGTTTTTCTTGCGGTCCCGGTCCCGGTCCCGAAAAAAAATCGAGGTCCCGGTCCCGAAAAAAAATCGAGGTCCCGGTCCCGAAAAAAAATCGAGGTCCCGGTCCTGAAAAAAAATCGAGGTCCCGGTCCCGGTTTTGGCAAAAATTCCCGGTCCCGTGGCACTCTAGTCAATATGCATATTCAATTTCCATACATTTCTATAAAGAGATAAAATAAATATACATTGTATTTTTGCTGTATTTATATTTTATTTTTGTATTAGACGAGCAAATGCGTTCCTTCGTGTCCCATTTCCCACCGTTGCCTGCTCTTCGTGACTTTATCTACATGTACCGGATGGACGCGGACAGGACTCTGAGCCAAAATTACTTGATGGATATGAACATAACTCGGAAGGTATGTCGAATTGAATGTTTACTTTTTTGTAAAAATCGACTCGGATCAAACCTAAATTGTCAGAAATGGTGGTTATGCACTTCATTCCCCCCCCCTCCGGAAAATAATTCTTTATAAAATTATAGAAAATTTTTTAGAAATTATAAAAGATTTCTAGTTTTTTTTTTTGAATTCTGTTTTGAATTTTCGGGCAGGGAGGGACTATCTGCTCAAAATGAATGGTTGACACTGATTTGTAGACGCACTCCCATGTTCAGTTGGTCATCAACATCTAAAATTATCGCCCTGGATAAAGAAAATTGTTTTAAAAATTCTTTCAATTTTTAATTAAACAGATGGTTAGGAGAGCCGGAGACTTAACGAATGCGTTTGTTGTGGAGGTCGGACCGGGCCCAGGTGGAATTACCCGAGGTTTGTTGCTGCAAATTTTTTTTATTTAAATTTTTTGGTTTTTTTAAATTCGAGTTCGCACTTGTTAAAAGTGTCTATAGAGACTAGCCTATTTCGTTAGCCTATTTTTTTGGTCCTTAAAAAGCGTGACTTTCATTCAGTTTCAAGTTTGAGCCAAAAATGTATTTTCTCTCTTTTTTTGAGTGCAAAAATCTCGCCGCATAAATTTAAAACTTTTTTTTTTAATTTTCAATTTTAAAAATTTCTGTAGCGTGAGACATGCTCTTCCCCTTCAAATTTGCCGCTTTCCCGTTTCAGCAATTCTTGAGCAGCCGTGCAAACGATTGGACGTGGTCGAAATTGACAAACAATTTTTGATGCCTTTGCAGGTGGGTGGGGAGAAAAAGGAGAAAATTTGTTTCAAAATTCGCCAAGTTCATAAAAAATTGCCTGTGAATCGCCGGCAGTAAATTCCAAAATTTGTTTGCAAAATTGTCAGTGGACAATGAACACCATACATGAAAGAGGGGGGGGGGGGGAGTCAACCAAAATTTTTTGCGAAGGGTCCCGGCCATATAAATCTTTGTTCTTTAAAAAACGTTTTTTTTTGCGGCGTGGTTTTATTAAAAAATTTTGGGGGACGGGGGGGGGGGGTTCGGTGCGCCAGGGACGGTCCCAGGGGGGGGTACGCGGGTACGTACCCCCCCCCCCCAAGACCCCCCGGGTCCAAAAATTTTTAAGGAAAAATAATATTTTGGCTGAAAATTTTAGGTTTTCCTTGCTGGGATGGTACCCCCACCCCACAGACCTGGCCTCACCCAAATTTTCCAAGAAATGTCGCTAAATTTTTCAAAAAATGCACAAATTTTTAATGAAAATCTGCTAAAAATGGCTCAAAATCACAAAATTTGGTCATTTTTTGGACAAAATCTGGTAACAAACCGCATTTAAAACCGCAAAAATTTTCCCGGCGGCGCCTATCGGCACCGCCGGACCCCCTGTACCCCAAATTTTTTTTTGAAAAAACCGCGCCACATAAAAAACGGGTGTGAAAAGCAAAAAAAAAAAAAAAAAAAGGTCGTCGCCCGGGGTGAGGTGCCCCCCCAAGCCAAAGTCCTGGGACCGTCCCTGCGGTGCGCCACATGCAAATCCCTGCTATTTAAAAAAAAATATATATATTTTTTAATTTTGTTTCTCTTCTTTCCATTAGCATTTGAGCAATCATTCCATGGGTCGTATGAATGTCCATCGGGCGGACGTGCTCAAATTCGACTTTGAACAAGTGTGGACGGATGCGGGGGCGGCCAAATGTTCATGGGTTGAGGTGGGCACTGGGGACAGGGGCTCACCCCCTCCCCCATCCAAAAACAAAAATTTTTTTTTTCCTTTATTGAAATTTTGTTTTTTATAAATTTTGATGGTACTTTTGCTTTTGTGGGCCTTACATCCAAAATTTAAAAAAAATGTTAACAAAGAGCGCGCTGAACATAAAAAGTACCATTTTGACAATTTCGTTTTCTATTCCGAGCATTAAAATACTAAAAATTCAAAAGAAACGCCCAAATTAATTTTGAATCGGATTGAAATTTTTACTTTTCTTATTTGCCATTGCACAGGAACATCCGAATTTTCACATCATTGGTAATTTGCCCTTTCACATTTCAACGCCGTTGGTCATAAAGTGAGTGGTTTTTATGAATTATGCAAAGGCCGAAAAGCCTTGAAAACTGAAGAGCCGGCTTTGGCACTTGCCAAGCTTAACAGGGTTTTCTAACGAGTTTAATGAATTGGGAACCAACACGAAAAATTTGAAATTTCGTTAAACATTCTTATCTTCTCTATAACTTCTAAAGGCCGCGGCTCTTTTGGAGTGGAGGGAGTTTTTATATCCCGCGTATTCCTCGCTCCCTCCCCACCCCCTTGGGACTTTCCCTGGAAGTTAATTAATGGCCAATTGCCTCATTACAGGATGATGAGACAGATGTCTATTCGCCGTGGACCGTTCGTGTTTGGCCGGGTTCCGCTCACCTTTACCTTCCAGTCCGAAGTGGCCAAGCGTGTCGTCGGCGAACCGGTCAGTTTTGTGTGCCGTTCCATTGTTGGGGAATGCCTTTTTCAGCTCTATCCCCATTTGGATTTTTTAATTTCCAAAATCAATTTTTTTTTAAATTTTCCCGTAAAATAAAATCATTTTTACTGTAAGTGCTCCGAATTTCGCTCTCGCATCGGAGTTACTTGCCAAAATCTGACCGAGCCGCGCATTCTCTTCAATGTCCCTGGTCAGTGTTTTAAATTGTTATGTTTTTTGAAATTTATTTATTTTTTCTCTAATTGACTATTTTTAGTAACAAATTTTGTCTCCATTTTATCTTTTTCGATCCCTCAGGACTTTTTTTGATTTTATTACATATCCAATGGGTCCGTCAATAGCATGCTTTTCCTTTTTCAGGTTCTCCGAAACCGTAACTGTTTTAAAAAAAACTTTGGATTTTTTTTTTTTGGAGCAGCAGCGGGGATTTAGTTCAGTGGATCGGGAAAATTTGTTAATTGTTGGCTCGATTATTTTAAATTTATATTTGGCACTCGCTTTTCCCCCAGGCAAATGTTTTACTCCTCGGCCTGACATTGACGTGTGCGTTGTGCAGTTTTTGCCTCGATTGGAGCCGCTCGTTCCCACCGCTTACATTGTGCGATTTGCGAAATATTTTTTTTAACAAAATTCTTTTTTTTCGAAAAAAGGAGAAATATATGCAAAATCACTAAATTTTTGATTGAAAATTTAAAAAACTTAAACAAAATCCATCCCCCGCCAAATTCTAAAATTAAAATTTAATAAAAAACTTAATTTTTTACAAAATTTATTTTATGGAAGCGCAAGCAAAATCAGAATTTTTATGTTATTTTTAAAAAAGTGAACATTCGAATTGTTGACTCATTGACTGACTTTTCTGTATTTCCACATAAATGCCCATCCATTACAGGTGGTGGACAAAGTCTTTCGTACTCTTTTCCACTACAAACGGCGCTTCCTCGGCAAAGCAATTCGGCTGCTGTACCCGCGGGCGGTGTCGTTGGAAATGGCGCACCATCTTTTGAAGTTGGTCACCATTTTGAAATTTTTAGTGGAGATTTTTTGGGTTCAAATTTTTTTCAAGGATTTTTTTATATTTTTGCTTGGTTTTTTGTAGTTGGCATTTTTTCTTCCTCCAAACTCAACGGCATTGCTTTCAAAATGCAAGAGACATCTATAAATTTTGCACTTTATGTGATTTATGAAAAAAACAAAAAAAAAGGCCCCCACCATAAAAGTGACTCGAACCCAAATCGTCGAATTTTTTAAAAATTCACAGGCACACCGGTATTGACCAGGAGGAGGTGGTCACCCGACTGGGCATGGACGAATTGGCTGCCATTACCCTATGCTATGAAAAACAGTGTCGAAAGTGAGTGAGCAAAAGCCGAGTTTTTTATGCATTGAACATTTTCAAAATCCAATTTTGTTTGGTTGCGTATGTTTCTAAAATCAGATTACATAATAAATAAACTATACGGAATTAGGTAAAAGTAAAACTTAGAAGATTTTCAAAAAAAAAAATTCCAATTGATGAGTGGTGGGAGTGAGCGCCAACCGCATTTTTTTTTTTTTTTGCAGAACCCCCGGCTTATTTCATTTCGACTTCCGACATCCGATGACTTTGGACGTGTTGGCCGAGCAATTCAGTGACGACCCTTTCCCGCCAAAATATTCGTCAGTTTTTCTCTCATTTAACACCCACTATCATTAGAGAAAAAAAAATGCTTATTATTCAAAAAAATTTTCTCTTAAAATTCCTTTATAATTTCCTTTAATTTTACGCCAAATCACACAAAATTAAAAACTGTTTTCCACAGTTAATGCCATTTTAATTGCCACAATTTCCTGCCCCTCACAGGAGACAAACCATTGAATTGGAGCAAATTGACAATGAGGGAATGACGCTGGAACAATTTACCACTTTGTTTTAACAATTTCAATGGCAAAAAAAAAGTGGAATTTTTCAAAACGCATAAAATTTTCTTTTTGTCGTTTTGTTTCGTTGCTGCTTCAGTAAATATCACTCGCCAATTCTTTGGCATGTGACTCAATCGTCGGCATCCCAATCATTGTTAATTGATCGGACTCATAAATACCCTTGGATTCATAAAGTCAATAGAGCCCCCACCTTTTCGTCATCCCGATAACCGGGATTCAATCTCAAACAATTGCTCGCCATAGCAATTGTTAAACTCAATGTTAAAACGAAAAATCAAACAAAAGGCATTTTTATTATCATCAATGGAAATCGGAAATGCATATGCCGTGAGAGTTCCATACACAACATTAAAATGTGCAAAGCGTGTAAAAGTAAAAAGGATTTTCAAACGATAATTACAGTAGAAAGAAACCGGTGAAAACGCCATTATTGTACGGTATAACTCAAAAGAAAGAAATGACAGAAAAGAGAGACCACCGAGACAGATCAAATAAAGGGTATGCTCTAAACAAGTGCAGCTTACACGACTATAAAATTCAGTTTTTTTCTCTCGATCTGTACTCTATTTGTCTTGTCAAAAAATTCAACTATAATCCGAACTTTTTTTTTCATAACTGAAAATGAAAGTGGATTTGATGGAGGCCTTAAAATAAGTCAATAGATTTTTTGGTCACTGTAAAATGCAATTGAAGAGCCAAAAGGGTGGAATGTGTGATTGATTGACTGATTGATGCTGTTTCTATTTCCGATTTATTGCGACGTTTTGGCTGTTTTTGAGGTGGTGATGTACATTTTTGAAAGAAAAAAGGGATGTGGAGGAGGAGGACGCACACTAAAGCTTCATGTAATTCAAACATCCGTTTTGGCGCCATCGCTTGGCATTCCGTCCCTATTGCTGTTGTTGGTGCTGTTTCTGCTTTTGCAATGCGTCCAACTCGGGGTTGATCACGTCCAAAAAGTCGTTGTACGCCTTGTCCAAGATGTCGTTGATCACCACATAGTCGAACAGGCTCGGCTGCTTCTCCACTGGAACGGGCAAAATGAGGGGGGCCATGGGAAGGAAATTTTCAATGAAATTTCCGCGGATTTCGAAATTTCGTTGGTGATTTTCATAAAAAATAATATTTCCACCGGCTTCCATGTCCTCCTTGGCGTGCTTCAGCCGCTTCGCAATTGTCTCTTCAGTTTCGCTTCCGCGCTGACGAAGTCGTTGTTCCTGAATTTTCGATTCTGTTTGAAAATCCAGTACGGTTTCTTATGGCCCGCTTATTATAAACCCAATTTTTTCCCCGAATATTTTGGTAAAAAAATATAATTTTTAGCCCTTTTCGCCAAAAACAAAATGTTGTGTGGTCAGTTTCAAAAATATGGTAAATGTGAGTCCACGATGATTAAATGTGTGCCGGAGGGGTAAATTTTGGAATTTAATTTTTCTTTAAAAAAATTTGGGGAGCAAGTAACCCACTCCTGGATAAGAAATTGTTTAAATTTCCCTATTTTTCTAGGAAAACAAAATATTTTTTAGGGGTGGGGCATGGGGGTTGGAATTCCCCCCCCCCCTTGGCTTGGTCCCATAGTTCCAAAAGTCGGTGTCGCCGTTCACTTTTTTCTAAAAGTTGCTGCTTTTTTTCTCCCCCTTTTGAGTAACGGACCAACACTTCGATGGATGGGGGGCGGACGAGCACAAATTTGGCGTCAAATTGCAGCGCTTTGAAGTTGCGCACGCCGTTCAGCTCCACGTCCAAAACGCAAATTTTGCCGCTGCTTTGCACGTCGTCCACCGCCTTTTTACTCGTCCCGTACAAATTGCCGCCAAATTCGGCGTGTTCAAGGAATTGTCCGGCATCGATCATTCGTTCCATTTCGCGTCGGTCCACAAAATAATAGTGCTGGAAAATTATGAATGGAATTGTGGGGATACACACAATTTTTGAGTTTTTTCGGTTGGGAGTGCCACCGAATTTTACCCTTATTGTAACAGAAATTTGAGAATTTTGCAAGAATTTGGGACCATTTTTTCAAAAAAAAAAGCAAGTTAAAGGGTCCTCTCCTCATTTCGGTTTTTATGAAAATCGGCCCGTTAAAAGCGTAAAAGTGCCAGAAAATACTCGGCATCAACAATGTAAGTCCAACATTGATATTTTCAACAACCTGCTGGTCCAATTCGCCATCCCGCGGCTTTCGCGTGGTATCTAAAAAACCAAAACATTTTTTTTTAATTGACACAAAAAATTGCTTTAAAATTTTGATTTTAAATTTTTTTTAAGTTAATTTTCCACAAATAAATGGAGAAATTTAGGCCAGTAACCAGGAAAAGTCCTATTAACTTCCTTGGCAAAATCGCTAAATTTTCATTATTTTCCACAATAAATAATTTTTTTCCAAAACTTGCCTAAAAATTATCTAAAATTTAGCAATTTTTGCCAGATAATTAACGTTCTAAAATAAATTTCCATTTCAAACCCGAATTATTGCTGGTTACGAGCCTAAATTAAACGCATTTCTTGCTCTGTCAAAAATATGAAAAAAAAATTGCCACGAAAAAGCGTACGAGAAATGCTAAAAGCAAATGCTTCGGGATATTCTTTCATTGCGCGGGCCAAAATTGTGCTCTTCCCACAACCGGAAGGACCAGAAATGATGATGGGCCTAACCTTGAAAAAGGGGGAAAAATGAAAATTTGGAATTTTTTTTTTGAATTTTTTAAAACCATGGCTTGCTGGAAGAGGCTTCCGTTCAACAATGTTCCGAAAATGTGTCTTTGCAAATGCTGTCGAATGGTGTTAGTCAATGTTCCTAAAGAATGCATTTTGCTAATTTTCCCGTCACATTAAAAAAAAGTTTTCTATTGGCTTTTTACTCACTTTTATGTTTTTAAAAATTAAGGTAGGCCGATGTTGTGTTAATTTTTCGGTACTCATTCGGTTTGGGTCCGCTTTTTTGTCGAAATTTTTTAAAGTGTAGCCAGACAGGCAGACAGTGAACTATTTCCTTCTTTTCTTTTTCTCACCCCTTCCCTTTCCCACACACAATGCTGCTGCACAGCCAGCAAACGGCTGCCTACTGTCTACCCTTCCACCCGCCGCAGCCCTACGTAGACAGACAGTCAGACCTCGTTTCCCCCGCCGATTCCCCCCGCCGTTTCCCCCCCAGCCGTTTCCCCCCGCCGTTTCCCCCCGAATCAGTTCCCCCCGCATCGTTTCCCCCCGAGAAAATTTTAAAAAAAAAATTGCTAACTTAGAAATTTTTCAAGAAAAAAATCTTAGAAAGTTTTTTTACAAGAAAATTCTAAGAAAAAAAAATTTTTGAGAAATTTTTAGCGATTTTTTTGAAATTTTTTTGAAAAATCTTAGTAATTCACCATAAAAATTTCTCAAAAAATTTTTTTTCTTAGAATTTTCTTGTAAAAAAACTTTCTAAGATTTTTTTCTTGAAAAATTTCTAAGTTAGCAATTTTTTTTTAAAAAATTTTCTCGGGGGGGAAACGATTCGGGGGGAAACGGCGGGGGGGAAACGATTCGGGGGGAAACGATGCGGGGGGGAAACGGCGGGGGGAAACGGCGGGGGGGAAACGATTCGGGGGGAAACGATGCGGGGGGAAACGGCGGGGGGGAAACGGCGGGGGGGAATCGGCGGGGGGGAAACGGCGGGGGGGAAACGAGGTGCCCTCTAGACAGACAGTCAGACAGTGCACTATTCTTCCTTCTCTCCAGTGGCTATGCTGAAGAAAAGAAGGAAATAGTGCACTGTCTGCCTGTCTGGCCACACTTTGAAAAATTTCGACCAAAAAAGCGGACCCAAACCGAATGAGTACCAATTTTTCAACTTTAAAATTTTAGACCTCATTGTCGACTTTTCGTACTCTTGAGCGATTATTGAAAATTGTACGATATTAAGGAATTTGAAATTCAAAGACATTAAGGAAAGACCAAATTTGAATAGGATATTTTTTGAATTTTAATTTTTTGTGTATTAAAATTGGTTTTATTTCAGTCCCGTTCGTTAATTTATAAATTGGATAATTTTTAGAGATCGACCTGGACCTGGATCCAGGCCTGGATTTTTCCTGGATCCAGGTCCAGGTCCAGGCCATTTTTCGGCATCCTGGATTTTTCCTGGACCTGGATTTTCCTGGATTTTTGTCCAGGAAATCAAGGTCCAGGTCAAATGTGAAAAAAAATCCAGGTCCAGGCAAAACAGGAAAAAACCTGGATTTTCCTGGACAAAATTTTAGAATTTATTTTTTCAAGTGACCGATGTTTTTTCAAGTTTTCAAAAAATGATTAAATATATTTAAAAACAAATTATTATTGTAAATTAGATATTTTTAGATGCTTCTAAGCAAATAATTAATTTTTTCAAACATATTTTTGATTTTTAAATAAATTTCAAAAAATCCAGGTCCAGGCCTGGATCCAGGTCCCGAGGAGCCTGGATTTTTCCTGGACCAGGATTTTTGTCCAGGAAATCCAGGTCCAACATGGAATCCAGGTCCAGGTCCAGGCTTTTTTCAAAATGTCGATCTCTAATAATTTTCATGCAAACAAAAATGGTTTTTTGGTACTTTTCCATTTTGGTGGCATAAATGCCACAGTCTGAATCCAAATTTCAGCAAAGGTTTAGGACCAAAATGAAAAGGGTAATATGTATATTGCCGATGGTCCCCACTTTTTGGAAGAATTTATTATTATTATTTTTTATGGGATGTTTTCAGAGTTCTGACATTTATTTTGCCAATTTCGAGTCTCTGACCCTAATTCCAACAAACAATCTAAAATTAAAAATGTCAAAATCTCACTTTTGTTCTAAAATTGACTGAAACAAGCTATAATTAATCAAAAACCATTGCATGCAAGGCCAAAAAGTGGTCATTCTATACAGAAACGAACATAAAAGTGATTTTAAAATCTTCAATTTTCGACTTTTTGTCGAAAAATTGAGAATATAAAAGGTATGGAGGCTGAGTGAATGCCTCTATTTTATTTGTACAGCGACTGTTGGCTGCCGGAGAGCAGCAGCAGGCCAAAGGAGGATTAAAAGTGTGTTAAGTGCTAAAGGCAAGCAGATTTATTTTTCTCTTTAAGCAAAGTGCCATGCCGTAAAAGGGTGGATTATTTGAAAGGTGAAGCGGAGGGATGAGGATGAAAGTCACGCAAATCCGTCGTCTGTCACTATTAGCGATTTTGCCGAAGGCAAAAAAAGGATTATGATGAAATATTTCATTCTAATTGGCACTTATCCACTTTTATTTATATTGGCTTCTTCTTTCACTTACGGCTCACAGAACGGCGCTGCTAGGCGAAATTTGAAAACCCTCAATTAAAGACAAAAGCCACCATTTTTTCAAAAAAAAAATTTCTTTTGAACGAATTCATTTTATCGGAGAATTTGTTTAATTTAACTATTAAATTTGGTTAATCTGAAAAAATATGTATAAGGATTTCATTTATGGCCGATATGCAATAAGCCCCGTTGAGAAATTTTCGGAATTTCATCAAAAAACTCACTCACTGTTAAAAAAGCACGGATTATAAGCGGAATCCTGGACAAATGTTTCGGTATAGGCTTAATCCCCATATGTGAAAATAACTAATTTGTAAGCTAATGCTAATAGGGATTCGTTCTCTCTCCGTTCCGTCCAATGGGAATGGAAATGATGTGGCAAACGGAAAAAACTCTGCTCCTTTTCACACCCGCCAATGATAAATGGTGATGATGACGCGTAAAAAAGAAGCACAAGACAAATGTTTGCCTATTTATTAGTCATGGGCAAATGCAAATATTTTTTGAGGCTTTCAGAGGAGTTGTCTAAGGCAATAATACAAAAACTTGAGAGCCGTCAAATGCATTTTCTCGGTTACAGTAACAGTAAAGATAAATCAGTGATTACTGTTACCGTTTTTTAAAAAGAAAATAAGACGGGCATTTTATCACTAGGGATCGGATTCTTAGTTTTTTAACTATTTTTTCTGCGGCTTTAACTCGACGAGAAATGCACGAAAAACACATTCTTTTTCGAAAATTTTTCGTTTTTAGTGCCACTATTCATCACTAGGAATCACTATTTTGGAGCTTCGCCACTAAAAAAACTATTTCGGAAGTTAGCCACTAAAATAATTTTTTGCCACTATTTTGGCGTTTCGTCATTATTTTTGCCACTATTTTGGCATTTTTTGGAAAATTTCCCAAAAAATGCAATAAAAACGAAAAATACACCCCTAAGAATCGACCTAAAAATTTTCAAAAATACATCCCTAAGAATCGACCTAAAAATTTTCAAAAATTTGGAAAAATTTCACAAAAATTCTTCCCCCAAATTTTTTTTTCTTGTTCAATATTTTCTAAGAAAATATTTTGTAACTGCAATCAGTGAATAAAATCTTTTTCCTTAATTTTAAATTATTTTCAAATTAAAAAACAGCTATTTAAAAAATTACACCCCTAAATTTGGAACTTTTTCGCCACTATTTTGGAATTTTTTTCTCACTATTTAGTTAATTATTTTGGGATTTTTTATCACTAAAAATCCGATCCCTATTTATCACTACAATTGGTATTTTTAATTATTTTTATTTAGAAAGTTCCCTTGTGAGTTGCCGATTAAATTACCATTAATATTTTAATTGCTAAATATTTTGATGATTTTTTAAATCCTTATTTAATAATTTTAGTGAGTTAATTTGTGACATTTTTGAAATGAGCAAAGTTTATTTTAAATATTCAAAAATTATGGAATAAATGAAAAGCAATTACTAAATAAATAATACATTATGTATTATATGCGACAAACTTTGAGTTTTGAGTGCCCCAAAAATCCAAAATTTCACATTTTTTCGACAAAATCGGCTGTTTTCAAAAAAAGAGATATAAAAAATTATTTTTTAAGTATTAAAATGTGATTCTAAGCCTATGTAGGCTTTTTTATGGCATTTTGTGCCTGTTTCACCCTTTAGGAAGAATTTTTCAAAAAATTGGAACCCTAGTGATAAAATTATCTTTGCAAATATATAATTAGGTTAAATGCCGAAAAGCAATGACATAATTTGGGAATGTGAAATTTCTTTTTGTCGGCTTTTTGGCGAGGCGGCAAAGTCAAAGACGCGCATGGATGGACATTCGGAGTAATTAATGCATAATGTAAAATTTAATCTTTTCACAGGGCTAATCAGCAGTTGATCAATCTTAGGGATTATTTGCTATCAGAGTATATAAATGAAATGAGAACTGTACAATTGTTGTAAAAATGAATGCCATTTTCTTCTGTGTAAATGCCCTCCCCCTTTTCCCAGTGCCATTGTACGATTGTAAATCGGTGACTGTTTCTTCCACAGCGCCTGCCGCGGGTCATTCATCAGAAATCTTTGATAATCACAAGCCCTCCTAACTGGCAAATGCAAATTAAATTTTAAAAGCTTAAGCAAAAATGTCTTTTTAAAGGTTATAAAAAATTTGGCTTCTCCTATACAGCACAAATCGCTTTGGCTATTCTGTTCTCTGCCCATTGACTAACCCATTTTTGTCGGGAACGCAGAGAAGCATAGAAAAAGAGATAGAGTTAGTCAGAAGTGAAAGGGAGGCGAGAGAGCGCAGACAGACAACGAAAGGAAAGGGAGAGATCACAGACAGACAAATTTAGATAGAGAAAATGAAAAAGTGAGAGTGCGCAAGTGAGAAGCGAAAGGAAAAACGAAACAACACAGAAGAGAATTTCTCCACGGAAGAAAAGCGACCGGCCATTTCTTCTGCTGTGGGACAGACCCAACATATTCGCTTCTGACACCTTCCTTCCCATGCCATCAGCTAATTAGCCACTAATTAACCCCAATTAACAAAACTGTCCCCTGCTTCTCCCGATAATGGCCCCAAAATGCCTTCCGCCCGAACTTTTGTTCGAACTTGTGCCTTTATTCCCTGTCGAGGAAACTCTTCCGAATGTGTTTTTATCCTGTCGGCTGCTTCACAATTTTTTGCTTCCACGTGTTGACAAATGGAAAGAGGTATGCCGTGCCATTTTTGGGCCAAGGAATTTGATTTAAACTTTTAAATTGAAAGGGTAATTCTGTCAATGGTCCGCCCTTTTTTGGAAGAAAATTTATTTATTTATTTTACAAAGTCGTGAAAATATGTTTATGGGCTTTTCAGGGCAGTTGATCATTAATCTAATAACATTCATTTTGACTAATTATGAACCCGGGCCCGAAATCGAACCAAAAGTCGAGAACTTCAAAATCTTTCAACTAGTGGAAACTTATTCTAATGGTTTTTAGGGTCGCTGATCACGAATATCTGATATATTTAGACCAAGTCCGGCTTCCTAACTTATTAATAAAAAACATAAATCGAAAAATTTGAATTTTTGACCTTTGTTCGAGTTGGGTTTGAGAAATTGGTCAAAATAAATGCAGATTCGTGATCAGGGACTCCAAATCCTCCGGGAACAAGTTAATAAACAATCTACCGGACGATCCATCCGTTGTTTTCACCAAAAAAAAGAATGAATTGAGCCGTAAATTGACGAAATGCCAATTTTTTATTTTGAGAAGATTAATGAAAATTTTAAATTCAAAATAAACTCGTGGGTCAGATTTTACTCTTTTTTCATTTCTCTTGTTGTTTAAAGATAGAAAGAATTTTTTTCTAGTCAATTAATCAAAATAAACCTTGGAATACTTCGAAAGCTACATGTTTATTTGCCCAGCCTTTTCTAAGATTTTGCTAAACCATATCTTAAAATTTATTAAAATTTTAATAAAAACCAAATTATTAGAATTATTAAAACTTATAAAAAATTCGTTCAAAGTTGATCGGTTTTGTCTGATTTTATCATAAATGATAGAGTTCAGCCTTTGTTCCACCATATGTGTGGCGTTTGGCGGTTCTCAAACATAACGATTTTATTTTTGAGGAAATGCAACGAAATACAGAAGAAATGGACCGAAAGTTCGAGGAAATGGAAAAAAGACTCACCACAAAGTTTGAACAATTTCGCGAGGACACATTTGAATTGCTCGACACGATTGTTGAGCGTATCGAAGACGGCAACAAGGAAATTGCCCACTTTTGTCGACACACAGCCCAAACGATGGACTTACTAGCACTTAACATCACCACCAGTGTGTCGGCCTTCAAAAGGCGCAAACAACAGTGCGGACAGGTTTTAAGTTCACTGTTTTGTAAAACGAGAAGAAAAGCATGTCACTATCAAAATAAATTTCCAACAAAAATGCAAAATACTCAACTGGCAAAATGTTGGTTCTGTACATTCATGGTTGAAAAATTGGGTTTCACCCAATGGAACATTTTCTTTGGGCCGAGCGCTGACTCGTTGACATAAAACATCATTAATTTTGGCAACATTTTTGCTATAAAATTTGCGAACTGTAAAAAATTTTGGTCCTTAACACCGAGTGGTTGGAAAAACGGGTTTCTCCACATTTGAGGGAAAAAGCTAATCCTGAGAAAATACTAAACTTGTTGGCGCATTGTATAAACTTTAGGACACTGATTCAGCCATGACCGCTGAACGAACGTTCGGCGGCGGTCAACTGACCGCCGCTGCTCCGTCTGCCGCCACATCGGCTGCATGCGGCGGCGAATTCGGTGCGAAAGTAAATAATTTTGGCGGCTGTGTACCGTCAACGACGTCGCCGATCTGCCCAAACGACAAAGTATATACTTGGTCGCTGGCTTAATTCACTACGACTTAGGCTTAATTGGGTCGTCCCCCACTCTCCTTGTCTCATATTCAGTTTTTCAAAAAAAAAAATCAAAAGAGGTCTATTTGCAAAATTTTTAGCCGATTTTCGCCAAAAATTACTATTTTCGCCATTTGGTCCCTATTTTTCAAAATATGCTAAAATATGAGTCCCCGCCGGGAAAAATAAATAAAGCAATTTGTTAAGAAAAATTACTTAAATTTCAAAATGCTGAAATTTTTTACTTTTTCGCTTCGGAGGGGGGAGGGGGGTGTTTTAGCTCCCTCAAATCCCCTGGATACGCCCTTAGTGGTTGGTTGTGGTTGTCCTCATTTGTCAACTAGGGCTGGAGGAGCACCTCTTTCATTTCAATCTGCTGTCCTTTTGTTAAATTACATCAATTTACGCCTCAGGTTTCGCTTTCGACTGCGATTCGCCAAGGGCGACTGGACAATCCCGGTGTCGACAGCGCCATCAAGTCAAATTGTGAGAAGTCAGACAAAGCACTTTTTTACGAACATGCCGAGTCTCTTCAATCTCTGCTGCATGATTTTCCTCGCAAACTGCGCAACGAATGCACTGACAGAACGTCGATCAACATTGGTTCGTTTGTCATGCCCGGGGCAGCTCGTTCTCCGTCCTCTCTCATCCCTTTCAGCCCCTCTTCAATTTCCATCAAAAATTAAATTTTTTTTTTTTCTTACATTTAGAGTTTTCATCAGTAAGATACTCAGTTTTTTCAAAATCAAACCATTAAAAAAATTTAGTTTTTCTTTTAGAAAAACTAAATTTTTAAAATAAGAATTTCGTGTTTTGGCAAATTTTTTAGTGCCATACCATAATAAAAGTGCCATTTAGCTATTTCCGACTTTGAAGCGCGATTCATGTCTTCTTTGGACGAGATGAACTCTGTCATGAACGGCCTTCGCTCATCAATTGACGCCGAAGAGGCTACCAAATTAAAAGAAATTGTTCAAACATTGTCTAAGTGGGCCTTGCACATTCATGAGAAGGCTGAAAATGTGTCGAAGGTTTCCACAATTGGGTAAGTAACCGGCAGGGACGCGAAGGGAAAACCGGATTTTGCACTCCATACCAAGACACGGGGGGGGGGTGAAAGGCCCCCCCCCCCTCTGACGCTCCCCCACCGCCCTGAAATGAAATTTTTAAAGAAAATGGGAATTTTTTGTCGCTTTATTTATCGTATTTAACCCCCATTCAGCAATCTGTTCACGCCTCTTTCCGGCGGTCTTCACCATTTGGCCTCTGAGTCACGCGGCCAATTGCCGCGTGACACCAATGCCAATGTTCAGCCAAAGGCACCGCAACGACAGCCAGCAAAGGCAATAAATTGTGACAAAATTTGTCATGCAAATTTTAAATGTAAAATTGTTGAAGAGTTTCGAACCGTTCGAGACGGCACCCGAACGCAAAGAAAGCACGGAAAAGGGACAAACAAAGCAGGGCAGAGAATTCGCTGCTGCTGGGCTCACGGTGATATATTTTGGTTGATTTCTGTAGTCGTTTAAAATTTCAAAAAGATGGAGACGATTAGTGAAACAAAGTTTGCTGAGTTTCGGAAAAATATTGAAGATTTTATGGTCCGTCGAATTTTTCATAAACTTTTTTTCAATCTAAGCTAGGTAACAATTAATTTTGATATTTTTTCTTGAATTTTCTAAAATAAAAAAACTTGTGGCGACGTTTTGGCCTGCAACTTTGAAAAATGAAAGTTTCTTTGGCGGTACCGAAAATTTTTGTATATTTTGTCCCTCATAAAATTTGGCCTACCCCCCCCTTTTTTTGAATGAACTGCTTCTTTTAATATGTCAACTTTTCAGAGTTCGAACGAATCCAACTCTCTGGGAAAAGGACGAAAAAAGCAGGGCAAAGAATTCGCTGCTGCTGGGCACACGGTGATATATTTTGGCTGATTACGTTAGTCAATACCTAGACTAGAATTTCAACTATTTTTTTTGAAAATGTAATTATTCATATTAAAATACAAAAAAAAAATAGAAAAAAATTCCATTTTCCTTGAAAATTTCTTTAAATATTTTTTCTAAAATCTCAAAGTTTGACAAAAAAAGAATATTTTTGATATGGAGGAGGGAAACGGAGAGGGGGGGGGGAAACGTTGAGCACCCATAAATACAACAAATGCACAAATTCACAGCCCTCCGACGAGCTGAACAAAACCGCCTCAATTGTGCCAACGTCGGTGCAAACTTTTCGTCGCACCTTGTCCGAGACCGGCAACAGAATGCGAAATTTGGTGCGGAGCTTAACAAAGAATCCAACCCAGGGAATTTGAAAATCATAAATTTTAAGGACAGCAAAAATTATTGGGATTCAAAATTGGAAAACGCAATTTGCAAAAATAATGACTAAAAAATGTTAAATTTTGACGGTTTTTAAAGGGAAAAAAACTAAAATCCGGAAATTTTTCAAGATTATTCCCTGATGAGAAATTCCATGGGATGTGCCAAGTTCAAATTCAGAGCAAGTGGCGAATTTGGGGCGGAGTTTTTAAGATTTTTGGACTTTCTTTCCATTTTCCATGATATGTTTTTCAGTTCCGTACGAATACACGCAGCTATTCCTTTAAGAAGTGATGGAATTCCATTTTATTTTGTCATGGTTGTTGCGAGTTCTTCACTATTTTTTCTCAGGAATTTAATTTTAATTTTTTTACATTAATTTTTGGCTTAATTTCTCTTAATTTTTGTTTTCTTTTTTTGTTGCTTTAGCACTTTTCGATCTTTTGGTTTTTACAGGTCTGTTTCACTTCTGAATAAACGTGTACTTTTTTACTTTTGGTCCACCACCTTTAAGCTTTGAACGCGATTTCAACAAAATTTTAAAATGATAAACTGATAATCCAAATAACTGTCCTCATCTGACTGTAGGATTTTGGAAAACGAAGAAAACCCAATTAAATTTCAAAAATAATTAAGCGTAGAAAGAGATTGTATCCGATCATCTGATTTCGGCTAACAGGGCTTGAAGGAATTAACTTTGAATCGGATTTTGGGCAAATGTCGGTGCTCCGGTGTAATATATTACTCAAGCCCATCAAAATGGGCGTTACTCAATAAAGCAAATGAAATTCTTCTTGAATAGATTTAAGCATCCTATTAGCCCGATAGCCCTACGAATTCCTTTCTATCAATCAAAGGTTAGGTGCCAAAAGAAAATACGGTCCATGTGATTTATAAGCCGCGGTGTGATCAATTGGATCATTTGTGAAGAAAGCGCGGATTAATTACTCAAATCAAATGATGTAATAATAGAAAGCTTCATTTTGTGTATGCACATAAATATATGAGAAGCATCATCATTTTTCATTATCAGCGACAAGCAACAGCAGAAGAAAGGCGACAAAAGTGAAAATCGACCGCATTATCAGTTATTATCAGCAAATGGTGCTCCCATATCACCTCAGCCTCGCCTCACCTCATCTGCTGTACACACACAAATATTTATTCGTAAATTCGTTGGACGCGGACGGACGGATGCGTTTATATTGTGATAATTAGCGATGATTATTTTTGGAGAGAAATAATGCTTTTGGTCGCGTCGCCATTTTTGACAAATCGCTCTCGCACCGTTGATTAGTCCCGACGGTACTCACTAATCAATAGTGATCGGAGCGGACAACAGATTGAATTGTACCAGTGCCTGTGCTTGATCAAATGCCACGTTTTTGGTTAATCCCAGTGACTGATCTAACTTCATATAGAGACTTGTTAGGTGTAAGCCGATTTTGATTGACCCTGAAAGTAATTGATCAGCAGTGATCGGACAGTATAAAATGTATCCGTGCCTGAATATGTGGGGCATGTCAAAATCTCAATCAAATAACAAAGGTAGTGGCATTTTTAAATTTAATTTCGAAAATTGAGTAAAATTCAAATCACAAAATGTTTTTGTCCCATTTTATTATGGTAATCCTCCCAGTGTGGTTGACTCTCGTGTCACCCACTTGCTACTCGCGATCACCATCACCCATTTCCATGCCTTTCCCCTCGCTCTCGACACAAATCCCGAGACCCATTTTATTGTCCATGCGTTAACCATCATCATCATCATCCTCTCAATTATTCCTAATTACCCCTCTTCCGAAAACGACCTCTTCCGCCCCATCAATCCCCAAATCCGCGCCTCCTCCTCCTCTTCCTGTGCATTTTATCCCAACATTCCCATCACCTATCGATCCTTTCCAATTCTCGTCAGCCATTCAGTCTCGCCCCACTGCACACACCGGCGAGAGTTTCGCCATTTTCCGCTTCCAATTTTTATTGCAAATTTTTTATTTTTTATTTTTACAAAATGAAAAGCGATTTCCGCATTAAAACAATACAGAATTTATTGCAACATATTTTCTGGGATTTCGCCTCCCCCGCCACTCCCACTTAAGGTCCAACAAGTGAACTGTTTGTTATTTGATATTCTTGTGGCCAATTATTTAATGTTTATTTAACGGCAAAAATTTATTAAACGAATTTTTTCATTGAATTTATGCAATTTAAATGAGAATTAAAGAATCAACAAAATCATATAAACCTTTATCTGGATGAAATAATATAGAAATTTCTTTAATAAGATCTTGTATCTGTTTTATTTTAGATATTTCAATAATTAAATATCAAAAATATCATCATTTAAATTCTTCTTTATCTATTTGCGACTTCAAAAAGATGTAGATGTTTTAACATAACCTTCGTATGCTTTATTTTCCATCATCACTTTTTTTTCTTTTTAAAATTAATATATCCTCAAAAATTTTTTTTGCTTTTATATAAATAAATCGATATTCAAATTTTTGAGATCAGAGACATGCTGAAGTCGACTTGATTAAAAAATTCAATAAACCGCAAAATTTTCCACGTATTTTTTTTTGTACGCTTCCCATTTGATTGGTGCTTATTTTAAACGTTGAGTTTGATTAAATGCTTTTGGCTGATCATTCTCAGTTTAAAAGGAAATCCAATCAATTCTTGCGAGCAGCAGGTGATCAAATCACCCCATTGCTTGCCGTTGGCTGGTCACGGTGATCAATCGATCACTCAATGGACAGAGACAATTAGTGTTTAATTGACCAATTTTGTGTCCCTTATTGGTTTTATCGTTTATCATCATTTTGTTAATTTTCCTTATCATTTGTACCATTTTGCATATGCGGTTTAAAAAGCAAAATTTTCTCAAAATTTGGTGCTTGAATTGATTGAAAATTTTAAATCTAATTTTGAAATCAAGTTCTGCTGGCGACCTTTTAAAATTTCCGGATATCACGAGCTTTAAAAATTCCCAGAAATTTTGAGTTATGGCGTAGAAATCTGGCAATTATCAATCACTCACTTTAGCAATGATTTCCATCTCCCCCTGGCAATTCACCAAGTTAAATATTATCTCTCCCACACCCTCATTTATCTCTGAGAAGATAAATTCACTAGTCTATTTGATCACGATTTTAGCATGGAATTCAGTAGTGGCTATTTAAGATTTATTTTGACATATTTATTCATTCGCCTCTTAAACTGATCAGAGTGTCCTCCAGTGACAGCAAAATGTGTTAATGGATCCTGCATTGATCAAGTACAAACAACAATACATAGGATGGAGAATTTAGTCCAATCATCCGGTTATTATATGTAAATCTGATCGATCATAATCTATCTCGATCTAACAGTCTGATCATTTGTCACATTCGAGACCTATCGCTGATAAACTTTTTTCGATTGATCACCATCTAACCTGATCAATTCGAACATTCCTAAACAAATTCTTGCCCAAATTCGCTTTGATCATTTGCAATTAAAGCTGATCTCCCACATTAATCAATTTAAATAAATTCTTACCAAATTCGATCTGAGCATTTGTAATTACAGCCACTCTCCCCAAATAATCAAATCATCAAATAAATTTTGCCCAATTTCGGTCTGATCACTCGCAATTATTATAACTGGACTTTCCAATAAATTTGAATGATCAACGCATCGCTGGCCCAAATTTCGGCCTGATCACTCGCAATTACTCCAACCAATTCCCTTGGCCAAATTTGTTTGTTTGCGCCTCTTTTTTAATTGTCCGCCGCTCCGTCCGTCGTCCCCCAATTTTTGTTTTATTGCAAATGATCTGACAATGAGTGAGATGAGATGTTGATGACAAACTGATGATTGTTCACATTTTGTGTTTGGAATCGTTCGATTTGAGAAACATTAATTGACAGTGAATGAATGTCCCACAACAATCATAAAAAATGATAATTGCATAATTATGTTTTGCAAAATGCCGCACCGCAAAACAAACAAAGGGCGCACTGATCGAAAAACGAACGAACGAAAGTGAATAAGTGCCCCCAATTTGATCGCAAGTCACCACAGTTAAAACAAACATTTCACAAGCAATTTTATTTTATTTATTTTTTTGCCAATTTAATTGGTTCCCGGCGACCATTCGTCCCAAATTTCGGGGGAAAAAAAATGCAATTTTTACGTCCCTACCATATATCTGTATATAAAATAGCGGCAGATTTTTGAGGAAAAATTACTGATTGTGAGCTGTATCTTTAAGGAGAGCGGAAATTTTGAACTGCTCTGACCGATATATTTCTTTAAAATTTGCTGCTCGAGAGTCTCGACCCGAGAAATTTTTGCTTTCAGTGTGTCGAGTCTCTGCAATTTTTGATTGAGTCTCGAATATATTTATCAACCATTTTTATACCCCTAAATCTCAAGACCAGTGACAATACCAAAGGGATCCAAGAATTTGCTTGGCTGACCGGCATAAATGAAACTAATTACCTAAATAATTAAAGGTTTTTTTTTTTATTTAACACGGGTCATTCATTACTATTTCATTTTTTCATTCTACATTTGCTGATGGACACCATTTCTCTGCAAGTACTGCTCGCATTTGCGATGTTTGCCACCACTGCGTTGGCCGGACTGCTTCCGATCAAAGTGATCCGAAATTATTAATCGTGGATTTTAATTGAGAGAATTTTTAGAAGAAATTTATTTTGTATATTATAGGACTGCTGATAATCTTGACCAATTTTGATTAGGAATTAATGGATTTTTACAAAAATTTAACAGAAATATAAATTTAAAAAAATCGAATAGAATAAGCATTAATTATTTTAAATCCAATTTTAATCAAAACATTTGATCAGAATTTTAATTAATTTTCAGCTTCTTCACGCGATCACACGTCGTCAGGACGAAAATGATGAGCAGCGGAGCAGAAAATCGGATTACATTTTGACGCTTTTGTCCTGTTTTGCGGGCGGTGTGTTCATGAGCACTTGCTTCCTGGACATTTTCCCACATATTAAGTCAGTTTCCGCTTATGAATCCCGATTACATTGTCTGGATATGTCTTCGAGAGTCACGAGACAAGGATTAAAATTTTAAAATATTTATTTAAAAAGACGATCCCCACTTATCCCCCATTTTTCAGCGAGAATTACGCCCATTTTTTGGCCAAGTCCCAGTGGAACACCGACTTCCCATTCCCGCAATTCTTTGTCTGCTGCGGCTTTTTCTTGGTCTATTTTCTGGAGGAGATTTGCCTAAAAGTGTTCGCGTCCGCAAAACAGCACCAGCAACACGCGCACTGTCACAACGGTGGCCATGGCGGCCATTCTCATGGCAACAGCGAAGGGTAGGGAAAAACTGGCAAAAAATTTTGAATTCGAAACGAGAAAAACATTTGATGGACCTTGCCTTGCCACCAGAATTGGTTTCATTTTCCCATTGGAGGTCCTATTTTCCAAATTTATGGTCCTAAATCCTAATCCTAGATTCATTTTGTCGGTTTTTGGATTTTTCGAAACGAATACCCCTAATAGGCACAGACAAATGGTCGACATTTTTTAAAACACAAATTTGATGCCCAATTTTTGGTGCAAAAAGCACACAGCATTTTTGAGCACTAGTGAAATGCACAATTTGAAAATTTCAACACTAAATTAAAAAAAAATCATAAAGAAATGAGCTAACGCCAACCAAAAAATAATTATATGTCTGATACGGTAAAATGCCTTAAATTTCTGCTAATTCGATCATTTACAGCAAATCTCATCATCATCATCGGCATGGCCATGAAGAGTGCATTAATGAGCCGCTGAAAACAAACGCCGGCAGCGACAAAAAGGGGTCGAATTTAGGGACAATAAATGAGAGACAAAAATAAGCATGCAGCCGAGGGGGGGGGGAAGATCCCCGACATTTTCATCAGATCAGCGTCCCGGTCGCTGTCTGGGAGTGGGTCCCCCGCACCCATCCCCGCCAGGGACGGGGGAAAAACACATGGGCTCAATGACTGAAAATAGATAAATTCTAATCACCGTTATCAAGGATTGCCCAGGGACGGTCCCGGGAGGGGAGAGGGGTACACAGGGTGGGTACGTAGGGGTAAAATTTCTTATGAAACTTAGAAAAATTGGCTAAAATTTCCAGTGGTATCCCCAATGCCCTCCAAAACTAATGCTTGGACTATCGCCCGGGTCCCTCTAGCTGATCATCCCCGCTTTTCCAATTCCCCGGTTTGACCGGGGATCTCTTCGCTTGCAACTCAACTTTAAACGTAGTGCGACATTTGCGGACCGACTTTTGCGGACCGACTTTTGCGGACCGACTTTTGCGGACCGACTTTTGCGGACCGACATTTGCGGACCGACATTTGCGGACCGACTTTTGCGGACCGACATTTGCGGACCGACATTTGCGGACCACTATTTCTGGGTTGAACTGTCAAAAAAAAAACAAAAAAAAAATAATTTTTTCAAAAATTGAGTGACTAAGTAGTTTTATTTGTGATTTTTACCAAGTTGAACATCGCCCTTCAAGAGTAATCGATCAACTTTTTGCAATCAACATCGAAAGAACCCATTTTTTAAAGAAGTTTAGTTTCCATAGATAAATATAGTATGTAGTTGCTCATTTTTAATTTTGGACCCATAGTTTTAATAACAGCAAATTACGGACAATTTTTGAGAAAAAGATAAACTATTTTAGTTTTTGTTTGTTAATTTAATTGGTTTGACATGCCGGAAAAAATTAAGCTCTCGGTTAACTAAAGCGTGGAAGTGAAACAAGATAAAAAATTTTCTTGGTATAAAATTCTTGAACTGACTTTTATATTTAATTTAGCTAATTTTTTCGCCAATTTCACAGTTTAATTATTAGTTAGAAATTCTATAAAAAAGAAAGAAAAAAGTTATGTCAAATAAGACTTCTCTCCAATTGAGACAGATCGCTTTGCATCAGCTTACCTTCACTAATTTCAATTTGGGAATATTGAATTTATTAAAATTTCTTATTATTTTTTTCTTTATTTAGACAGTTCTATCGAGAAATAGTGGTCCGCAAATGTCGGTCCGCAAAAGTCGGTCCGCAAATGTCGGTCCGCAAAAGTCGGTCCGCAAATGTCGGCTAACCACTTTAAATGCACGAAAATTACAAATTTGAATATGTTAAACTAAATAAAAATATTTATCAATCAAAACTAATTAGGGGCGGTAACGCATCGGCGGCAGCGCCGTTGGGTGTCAATGGCGACGACTCCGACTCATCGGCACACTCCGTGTCACCCTTCAAGCAACGGTCGATGAGTGTGCTGACACATGAGTGGGTGGGACGGAGGGAACGGGGCAAACAGAGGGGGGGGGGATTACAAGGATATGCACGAACCAAGATTAAAGAGTCCAATAAGTCGGGCTATGGATCAGGGATAGGAAGCGTACTCCGGGTCCAATTTGTTACGGTTGCGAACCGTGTCGTGGTCCTGTCATACCGCTGACAGACCAAGGGATAGATAGGCCAAGGATTAAGACGGCCCAGGGAGTCGGGGTAATGATCATGGTGGGTTTTCCCACGATACCGGAAGCGAAATTTAAATTATAAAATCAAAAACGAAAATTTGTATATTGCTCGATTCGAGGGTAGTTCGAGACAAATACTCTCGACTTGACTACCGCCACCAACCCCGTCCTCTCTCAACGAACGGACACCTAACACGAAAATGAAACTCAAAAGGAGCCGAAAACGACGGAACCACGAAAACGAAATTTCGCACACCCTTTTCCGACCAAAAAACTCCGAAATATGAAATTTAATTTTATTTTTTCAAAGAAGTCATTATTTATGAATTATTTTCCATGTTAACGAATTTTTTTTTTTTGAAATCTGAGATGAAAAAGAATAAAACATTTTTAATTGTATCCCTTTGCCTTTGGCAGAATTGTGATCGACGAATCATTGAAATACATGAGCAAGGCGGACCACCACCATGACCAAATGGAAAGCACCATTCTCCGATCACTGACCTTCGCCATCGCAATGTCTTTCCATTCTGTTCTCGAGGGATTCGCGTTAGGAGTTCAAGTTGGTCCAATAACTAATGTCTGTTCGAGACCAAGAATTTGGAGAATGTCGAGACCGATTTGAATGAGCTTATGTCCGAGATTAAACGAAACGATCTCGGTTGAGACTTGGCACCCCAAAGATTCTGAGACTTTGCCTCGAAATTAAAAACATGGGGCAAGCTAAAGTTCGAGATTTGAGACTTGGCATTCTGGGTTTGAAAAAAGAATCGGAATTCGAACAGTGCCACCTCATTTGTGCCGGCACTAGGGCTGGATGTACTTAGGGATTTCGGGTTCCGTAATTACGGCGCCTTGACGCGGCATTTGCCGGCAACGCCGGACACAATTTTTGTCTGCAAAGTATGAGGCGCAAAAAGAGATAGAGTGCAAATGAGACATTCCTTTCGAACGAGACTCTCGAGCAGTATGATTGAACAGTTAGGCCATGCCAAATCGTAATAGAATTTTTTTTTACACTAAAAGGACAACAACACTGGCATTCTGACACTGTTCGTGTCACTAATCATTCACAAGGGCATCGAGGCGTTCAGCGTTGGCTTGCAGATCACTCGCTCAAATGGGAGGAGAATGGTCGGTCGGTCACAATAAAAAATGGGGAAATTCATAATTTTTCTTGGCATAATTTTTCTGATCAAATAAAATTTCCAGAGATTTGTGCCTATGTCCAAAATCGAGTTCAAAATGAAGTTTTTTCAATCCTTGATCAGCTAAATAGCATTAAAATTAAGAAAACTCAGTCTTCTAGTTTATTAGGAGTAGGGCTCCAATTTTTAGGCAAAAGCCTATTTTTTCCTGACCTGAAATGCACGAAAAACATGTTTTTTTCGGCGGTTGTTAAGCTACTTTTCGAGTTATTAGTGCCTATTTTCTAGGATTTTATTTTTAGCGCCTAAAAGGCCTAAAAAATTTTGAAAGAGCCTATTTTTGCCTATTTTGGCGTTTTGTCCAAAATTTGTTAATAAAAATGCAATAAAAACAAAAATACACCCCTAAGAATCGACCTAAAAATCTTTTTCAAAAAATTCACCACTAAGAATCGACCCGAAAATTTTCAACCCCCTAAGAAATGAAAATTTTTTCAAAAATTCATCTCACAAATTCATTTATTTATTTTCTTGACAAGAATTTGTGATTTAAAAATTATTTATCTCAATACTGATTTGTAGGGCTGCGATTTATATGTAAATACATATTTTTTTCCTGGATTCTCCATGCTCTAATTAGTAGGAAAAACACTTTCTTTTTTGTGTTTGCGAACAAAAGTTGGGACTTTTATTTACATATTTTTACATATTTTGGGATTTTTCTACATATTACATATGTACATATTTTTATACATATTTTGGACTTTTTCGTACATATTTCGCAATTTTTCGTGCATATTTTCATTTTTTTTACATATTTTGAGGATTTTTGAGAATTTTTATAGAAGTTTTTTGTGAAAAATTAAAAAAAATTTTTTGAAAATGTATCCCTAAAAAATCGAATGTTTTTCAAAAAATTAACTATCAAAAATTAATTTAAAATACTAAAAAGTGATTCATTTTGGTCATTTTTATAGCATTTTGTGCCTATTTCACTTTTTACGAAGAATTTTTTTCCAAAAAATAACCATTAAAAAATTTTTTTTTACATATTTTAGTACATATTTTAAGGTTTTTGTAAATATTTCGTACATATTTCGGCATATTTTAATACATATTTATTTACATATTTTACGATTTTTCTTACATATAAATCGCAGCCCTACTGATTTGACTTATTTTTTTACCTTTTTGAAAGAATTTTGTCATTTTACACCCATTAATCTGAGGATTTTTAGTGCCTATTTTCCATTTTTAGAGCCTATTTTGGGGGGTTTTTAGAGCCTAAAGCCTATCTATTTTGGCGGTTTTTAGTGCCTAAAAATTGTAGCCCTAATTAGGAGCATTAATTCTGTTGTTTCAATAATTAATGATTTTTTCAAAAATTAATTTACTGACTTCAAATTATCAGGCACAATCGCTTTCTATCACATATATATATATAAGGCTTGTTCAACCGATCGGGAATTGAAAAAAACTTAATTTTGAATCCGATTTTGGACAAAGGCGCAAATGTCGGGACACGGAGAAACCCATGTACTTTTTGATCAGCTTTTGTTCAGCTCATGGTCATTCTGACAATCATTGTGTACTCTCTGATGACTCCGTTCGGGTCTTTGGTCGGCGTTCTCGTCACGGTGAGTCATAAATCATAATCAACGGTCATCGATTGATCAAATCTCAAATTATTGAAAAACTGATCACTGTAGCTTGTAAACCAGGGATCGTATTTTTATTTTTGGTTTGGCACCTAACCTTTTAGCACCTAACAAAAAAATGCAAACATTTTTAAACGGCGGCTCCTAAAGGCACAGCCGAAGCCGAAAATAAACCAAATTTATAAAAATTTTAAACATATTTTGCGATTTAAACGCCTAAAATCAAAAAAAAAATTAGGTAATCTTGTTTCGGTTTTCAGCCAAATGTGTCTATTTTGGATTGATTCTGGTTCCTAATTGAATCAAAATTTTAAAAAAACCAAAAATTTGTTAAGAAATACGCAAAAAATTTTTTAAAAAGATTTTTAAGCTAATAAGAAAATTTTTTTGAAAAAAGTCTCGGGGTTTTGGGTCTCGGTCTCGAGAAATTTTTGGTCTCGGATAGCACTAGCAGTAATCCCAAATTGTCCAAACAGAACATGGAAATTGATGAGCTGTTGAAGGATGCCATTTCGGTGGTGCTCGAGGCATTGGCCGGCGGCACATTCATTTACGTCACCTTTTTCGAAGTGCTTGCGCAGGAAAGGGTGAGCAAAAGAGCAGAAAACAAATTAACACACAAATCCGCGAGAAGCGAAAATTGGGCAAATTTCCAAATTTGCCACCTCATTTGTCAGACTAATTAAACTCGGTGCTAATTATGAAACTTAATTTTGGAATATGAAATGTGCCAAAAATATTACAGGCCAACCATCACTCAAATCTGGTCCAATTGAGCGCCATTGTGCTCGGCTTCCTTGTGATCTGCGCACTCCAAGTTAATGAACAATTCACGGAACAAACGTAAGATGAAATATTTTTTGGGGTTTCCCCTTAAATTTTTAATACATGTTTCATTTTTAATATTTAATTTTTTTCAAAAATGTTTTTCAGATCGAAAAAATCAATTCAGGGACATTGATTCGATGTGATTGGATGTTATTATTTGATTAATGATGATGTCAATCATTCCATCGCTAAAGAAACACAGAAGCAATCTTTGCCGCTTTAGAAATTATCTCAAAAATTATATTTTATTTTGTCAATGGCTTTTCACTTATTCTCTAATTTAATAAAAGTTGGCCAACAATTAAAGAGTTGCCCGCAATTAATTATTTTGAAATTACGCGTAGATTATGGCACCGAGCTGATCAAATTGATTTAACTATATTTTTCCCTAACAAAGAAGAGGTACCCAAGTGACCGTGGGACTTCCACGAAAAAACATCTGTTCTTTTGGCGAAAAGATAATCTTTCTGATCTGTATATTTAAAAGTTATATCTTTCATCGTTATCTCAGAGATAGCTCTACTTGTATCTTCTAATCTCGGAAGATCTGTATTTAACTGCAACTCCTCTAGATTAAAAAAGTTTTCAATTCTTTTTTGTTTCCTTTTTGCTATAGAATATCATTTACAAAGAATGCAAAGCCGATGTGAGCGTCTCTGGGCCTAGTGGTCTTTCCTTTCCGTTCATTTTTTCTTCAAGTTCAATTCCCCCACCCTGCCAAATAATTGATTTTGTTTTTTTTTTTTGCACAATATTTTTAAGCTTTTTAACATTAATAATTACAGAAGCAAAATATCATATTCAAGGTCAACACTCGAAAACACCCCAAGTACTGTTTTGGCTTCTTAAAACTATTTTTTATTATTGTTAATTTTAATTAAAAAAAGAGAACCGAAAAGCCATATATATCTGACCGAGAGATAATGCTTCCTCCAATTTAATTGGTTTCCACTTTCACTGTAGAGAGACTGTCGTCCATTTCCATTGCTCCTTTCTTTATATAGAGTCAGAGCAGAGACCAAAAATATAGAAAATAATAATTGAAAAATGATAATCGCAAGGCGTGTCCATTAAAGTCCGTTTTGAGAAAGAGGTCATTCGGGTAATAAATTGGAATAATTGGTTGGGTTCGAATTCACACATCCTTCTTAATCCCCTTAAGAGGACTCTGATGAGACTAATCAAACATCGGAAACGCAAAAAAAAGCGTTCCCAACACAAAAGTAATGGATTATTTAAATGATATGGAGAGTCAGAATGTTTCTGTCTTCCCCTCAGTGGTAACTTTTGTGTCCGGCATTTTTATGAATTCAAATTAATCCGCCCAAGTTGTGCCAAAAATTGATAATGGGAGTAGCGGTTCAGCCATTATGGAATTTGTTGGCAGTGGCCAGTCATTTTCTTTCCCGGAGGCGTTGTGTTGGTGTCTGTCTTCACTGTATCGCTTTCCTATCGCTGTCTGTCTGTACAGTCTGCTGACATGCAAAAACAAATAAAAGATATTTCAATTCAAAAAATGACTTTTGTTGAGACTTTACCGATACACAGGACTGGATAGTCAAATCCAGCGGTACACCTCAGTTTGGCCGCAGTTTGTGTCTCAGCATGCTTTCACACTATATCCAAATCAAATTTTTGTATCATTTGAAAGCTTAACATATTTATAAGATTTTTCTAAGCGTTTTCTAAGCTATGCTTCGCGAGAACACGTAACAAATTTATTGATGAAAATTGCAAAAGTCGAAATTTGAAGTTTTTTCTCAATAAAATTTTCGAGGCTTGAAAATCTTTTCGCTTTTTGTCAGGCTAATAGAACATGTGAAGAGCTTTCGAATAATACCAAGATTGTTGGATTTGGGTGACAAAGAAAAAAGTTAGTGGAAAAGCATGCCGGGGCCCAAACCAAGGGGTGGGCGAAGCTTCGAAAACTTCGCAGATTTTTGTTATAAATATTTTTAACACCTATTAAAATTTTGTTATGGAAAATTATTTTTTCAAAAACTTCGAGCTTCGTGCTTCGAAAACTTCGCGTTTTTGGGCTTCGAACTTCGTGCTTCGAAAAAAATTGGGCTTCGGCTTCGGCTTCGAGTGCTAAGCCGATTTGCCTGGACTCATAAAAGTCGGTTAAATTAATAAATTGCACCGAAACAATATTTTGATGAGTATTAAAAGGAGAGGACAATTTGTTAAAAAAAGTTTAAATTCCGAACTTGATTAAAATTTTACTATGCTTTTAAATTAATGTTGCATTTGCATTTTATAAACCATTTGAAATATTTTTATTTTTTAATCCTTAATATGGTGCCCAAACTTCCCGGAGCTCAAATTTCTTGAGCCCAAAACTATTCCCAGCGTTTTTCCAAGTCCCGCTGTCCTTAGCCAAGTCCCATTTCATTTCAAAATTTCCTGGCTCTACATAATACTAGTATTTTCAAGAGTCTTGACCTTTTGACTTGGCCCTGTAGGCCCGAGATCCATAACGAGTCACAAATCCCCGTGTGCAAAAACACCAAAATTTGGTACCATTTGGAACTAGTGACCGTGGCATTGATTGATTATTTTGATGGGGAAAATCATTCATTATTCATTCATTTATTCATCAACTGTTGATCGACAATTAAGGGGCAAAAACATAATAATAAATTTATTTACAAACTTTTAATATTTTTCCAATTTTTTAATGTATTTCTATAAAAAAAAGAATCGCTATGATTTTTATGTCTTTTTATGGATAGTATTTACGAAAGGTGCAAGAAAAACATTTATAGAGAGTTATATAAATAAGTCGCTGCAGCGTCGAACCTATTTTTGCCAAAAAAACATCAATTTTGGAGATTTTGGCATTTTTAAGCACTTATTTTGGTACCTATTTTGTGATTTTAAGCACCTAAATATCCGGGCTCTTGTTATTATATTTTTCATATGTTTCCCTCAATTTTGTTTACAATGTTTTTTTTGTCCAAAATTCCACCACACAAAATTGCTAACGCCTCCCCATAAAAGCCCCCCCCCCCCGCCGGCGTTTTCGCCCCTCCGGCGCCCATTCGAATTTGCATAATATACACCACAGGAAAACGGAGGAGAGAAAGGGATGGGTGCATTGAATTATGACTGGTGATGGAGCTCTGTTTTGGTGACACAAACGACGACGACGACGATTTTCTCAATTGAAAGGAATGAATGAATGAATTGGGTGTGAAATTGGGGGGGGGGACGGCGATGATCCGATCCAAATCCGATTCAATTCAATTCATTTCCGTACGTCCGTTTGACCCTTCCGGCGCGTCCATTTGTCGCGCAATCCGTCACTGGAGGCCCCGGCGCTGGGCCGGCATTGATGGCGCAACGCGGTGAATGGCCGGCGGCTCACAGCGGCAGACGGACGCGTGGATTAAATAAATCCAAAAACGGAGCGGTGGAAGAGGCGGGGGACGGAGGGCTTGGATAGATTTTGTGAAAAGTGCTGAAATTTTATTGTTGTCTTAATCTCTAAATTTTGGCTCCGCTTCAACATTTTATGCGGCAAGTCAGCTGGCTTTGCTTTGACAAAAGGAACTATTGATAAAAACAAAATTCGAAATCCAAAATTTCGGTCTAAAAATCCGAAATTTCGTGTCGCTGATTTTCCAAGGACGCCCTTTGAATCCAAGGACAGCTGAGTATCCAATTATTATCGTTCGATGGGACAAATTGCGACTCCCGGACAATCCGTCCTTGTGTCCCCATTGGGTCAATTTTTGACTAAATTTTAAATTTGACTCTCGGGTACATTCTCGGTTGACTATTTGAATTTGTGTCCTCTTTCAATTTGCCCCGTCACCAGTCCTTCGTGATGCCCTCCGCCGTCCCTTGATCCGCCAGGCTTTGCTTATGAATTTTTCGCTTTACCCCCCCCCCCCCCCCCAAATTTTGTTCTCTCTCTTCCGTTTCGTCCCCCCCCCCCCTCTCCCTTTTATGGTGCGTCCTTTTGCACAAAAAAATTTGCATATTTTATGTTTTAGGCTTTTTGTTTGTCCTTTCTTTCTTCCGTGTCCAATTTTGCAAGGTTTTTTGTGTCCATTTTCACAAAAAAACACCAAAAATAGACAAAAATTACATACAAATAGACTAACAATACCTGCTGCTTTAAATAAATGACAGAATCAATCAAAACTGTTTATGATGAGTAAATGGTTGCCAAATCGTACCATTTTGTTGAATTTTATCAACTGAAAATTGAATCTCTGCTCGACTCTCGTGTTGAAAATCTCTATGGATTCTCGTCTTTCTTTACTCATTTCTCAGTCTCGGTTTTCCGACGCATTTTCTCGATTTTCCTCAGCTTAATCATTTCTCACATACATAGTATTCCTGCTGAGCCACCCGTAAACCCAAGCCCGGGGAAGTGGACATAATTTTTTTTTTAAATCCTAAAATCAATACAAAATTGGAAATTCTTTTAAAAATATTTTCCATCGATAAGCCTTCCCCCCCCCCCCTCCCCGCTTTGGCGTTGGCGATGATTCACTTCCATTTATTCATTCTTTCATTCGATTCACCCTCCACAAGCCGTCTCCGCTTCGTTCTCACACAATTTCCCCCTTATCTCAATTCTCGATGCAAAAAAAGCGTTGGCCAAACATAAAATAAACCGTTGAGCTGAGAAACAAATTTTTCGGTGGATTCGAAATTAATCTAAGGCGATTGAATCCAAATTTGGACCACTTAAGCATTTTGGGTATTGGGAAATGAATGCCGTAATGTGATGCTCGAGACCGAATTTCTCGAGACCTGAGACCGGTACTGAAAACCCAGACCCATACGAGGCCGAGACACCAAAAATTACTATTTAACTAAGACTCTCGAGCATCGTAAGAATGTCTTTAAACTTTCACAGAATTCGAAAAGGTTCCGCGCCCATCCCTCAACTTCTAATTGTGAGAGAGATGCCGTTGGTTGGGAGTGGTCCATTAAACTTTGTTGCCTTTGGCAAAGTGCCAAAAATAGAAAAGCGCCAACCAAAGAGCGTTTTGCACTCCCATCCCCCAACCCCATTAACTGTCAATTAATGTATATTTTAATCCTTTGGCATTTTGCTTTCTCCCTCCCTCTCTTTCACCTCCAATAACAAATTCCAACGGCGAATGATTTGTGTGCGCTGTTTGTCCTCGAAAAGCTAAAGCGATTAAATGAGCTTAAATCGCCCGCTTCTTTTACACTCATCCTCCCAATTTCCTCTTCCATTCTTCCTTCCTTTCTCTTCCTTTCTCTTCTTTCCCTTTCTTCTCTTCCCCTCCCTCCCTCCCCCCCCTCTCTCTCTCTTTCTCTCTCTCTCTCTCTCTTTTCTCTCTCTCCTGGTCCTCTTTATCTCAACTATTCTTTCTTCATCGGCCTCCCACTTCCATCCTATATTTTCCACTTCCTTCCTCTCTTACTATTTTTTCATCTTCAACAAGCTGATGTTTCTCCCCTACTTTTCTTCCACTTCCCTCTCTCCTCTTCCCTCCTCTCTCTCTCTTTTATCATATCTCTCTTCCACTACTTCTTTCTTCTCTATGTGCCTTCTTCCTCTCCCTTTTCATTCTTTCCTTAGTCTGCTCTCCTTTTCCTTTCTTTGCTTCCCCTTTTCTCTTCATTTTTGTAACTTCCTCTTTTTTTTCTTCCATTTTCCGTTTCCTATTCCCTTCCTCCCCCTCCTCTTCAATTCCTTTCTTCCGCATTTTCCTTTTTCTTCCAATTTCTTCCCTTCCTTTGTTCGTCCATTCCGCTTCCCTACGCCCATTAACACCTTTTCCTCCCGCTCCTCTTCCATTTTCTTCTCCTTCAAAAACTGTTGTGGTCACAAACCGCTCCTCCCCCGCGTCCAATGGCTGGAAATAACCGTCGCCACCGCCGCGTCAATTAGGCGGGGCCTGCGGGGGGGGGAGCGGTGGGTGCTGACAATTACCACGAAGACGACACATCGTTGTGCAGTGACGACGAACCGTCCATCCTTTGTCCCCTCGGGGCATTCTGCTCGCCTCCCCCCCCCCAAATTCCCCGCCCATCCATCCCCCTAAAAGCATTTTGAGCTCTATGCTGTCAAATCCTTGGACCATGCGCCTAAGGGCGGCCGGCACCCCCCCCCCAAACACTGTAAGTATTCGCGGCTTTTTCTCTTTTTTTTTCTAAATTTCTAATTATCATTTCCCATTATTGTAGAGATTGGCTTGACTTTATTAGTCTTCTCGTTCAGCAGACTGTCATTTCTGCTATTTTATGTAGTCTATCAAAAAATGACCGACGACCAAATTAAAATAACGCAAAAACAACTAAAAATTTACTCGTCCATCTCCAGCAAAAATAAATTTTAAGTGTTCCGGATAACAATTCAAAAGTCGGCCGTGCATGGAATATATTCTCCCAAAAATTTATCAAATTAATAAACCTATTTAATTACAGCCACCCCTTTCAATTGGCCTGGACCCTAATATCCGGGATCAACGGTGATTTCCATTCCAGCAGGAATAAATTTATAAAAATTGCTAGCCATGTCTTCCAACAGGTCATCCATGGTCGGCTGTGTGGTCATGTTTCCGTCCGTCTGTCCGTCCGCTCATTCATTTTGCCCCGTCCAAAACACTTCAAATTTTGACCACCAATAGCCTCCCCCCCCCTCCCGACCTTTTCGTCCACCAATTCTCGTCCTCATCATCTTCTTGATCATTCACTCTCAACATCCAATCGCCAATCGTTTCATGCCCACTTAAGCGCCGCATTCATTTGCAAAAGTGTTTCCATAATGTGCGCGCGATTGTTTGGCGCGCCCTTTGCGCCCCTTCCCCCAAAGCGTTTTTCTTCGATCATTTGACCCCCTGTCTCGTGTCCATGTGCCTCAAATCATGTTAAAATTTCTATGCTTAATGATTGATGATGATTCAACTAATTAATTTATGCGTTTAAATTAATTATTAAGGAAGCTAATTAAGGGGTAATTAAACCCCATTAAAGGTGTAATCAAGGTTCAATTATAAATTTAATTAAAGTGACATAATTGTGGTCTAACATACTATGTAAATTGATTAACACTGACTGGGATCTGCTGCTGAGCTCACATCATAATACAGGATTAATCCAGAGTCCAATTAGGAAACTAATTAAGGATCGAACCATTATCGGACTACCTCGCCAAAGATTTAATGAAGGACTATAAAAGGAGGTATTTACGTCCTATTTTTAATATTTTCTAAGTTTTTTGCAAAAGCTAAAAAACGCCGGCATTTGAGTCTTATTCCCAAAAGGTAATTTGAAATGCCATCCCAGGACACAACACACCTATTTTAATCTGGCACCACCACATCAAAGAGACCGCCGCCGTCACCGTCGTCGCTAATGAGGCTGGGTGGTCGGTCGTTCATTCGCCCCCGAGGGCGCGTTGACAGTTTTTGGGGTGTCCAATTAATTAAAAGAAAACTTTTTTCAATAACAACAACACCATCAGCAGAGGAAAAACGGTTGGGTCGTACATCACTCACCCCTTTTCCACTGCCACAAATCAACGCATTTTATGTGATGATGGCAGGCAGTGGTTGTGTTGTGGTGGTAATCCCAATTTGCACCCATTCTCCAAGGTCATTTCCCGCCCCGGGGCTTCACATTAAAAAAAAACAACAAATTTGGAGACAGTTGGAAACCCAGGGATATGAGAAAAATGAATGAATGAGACAGATTTCGAGCCTTACGGAATAAAGAAATCCAAGAAAAACGGATTTGCCCCACCCCATCCTCCCCTACCTGCCTTTTACACTGCACCAATAGTGTATATTTGTTGGAAAACCCTTCAAAATAATTTTTAAAAATAGCCAATTTAAATTTAACCACACATACAAATTTTTTTTGAAACCTTCCGGACGCGAATTTGAAAATTAAAAAAAATATTCTTTATTTTTAAAAATCTAAGTTTGGTGTCGTATTTTCTTGAAATGACGGTGGCGGATTTTCCGCCGATGTCTCATTTTCAGGGAGCCTTCTACACACACATATTCCTATGGAAAAAGCTTACAGCCTTTTATTATTAGGCCCCCGACGGGGGGTGCGGCAGGGAGCTGTCGAATTTCCTCCCGTCAATTTTCCCGCTTTTCAGCGCCAATTTTCCGCTCTTCCGATTATTTGGGCAGCTCCTCCCGTTCAAAGCTGTTGCTTCTGCTTATGCTATGCTCCCATACGCCTTTGCTTTGCTTTTGTTCCTGCTTCTCCCCCCTCCCCCCCCCCCCAATTTTCGCTTTTTCTCCCACGCGATTCCCTTCCCTCCCCCCCCCCCTTTTAGCCAATTCCCTCCCCCCCCCCCTTATTTGGGATGATTCCTTTCTCATTTTTCTGACTTCAGTTTAGCCCATTTGCACGCTTTACGTTAAAAAGGCATCCATCCATCCGACTCTTCTCCCACATATTGCCCCCCCCGTGTCGAATTATTTGAATGCCATCGGACTAATGCCATAAACAATTGTCATTATAAAGATTCATTTGTATTGGCATATGCCCATCAAGCGGCAGTGCTTTCTCACTCATTATCGCTGCTTTATCATCAATTATCATAATAGTGCAAAAAAGGACTGATTAGGAGAAGCACATAAATCAATTTTGAATTGTATTGTGTTGATATTTTTTGTGAAAAAAACGAAGCCGAGACGCCGGGAACAAAAAAAGCCGAATCGAGAGAATTTTTTTTTTAAAAGGGCTCACTATCAGAATCAACAACTGTAATTCATGCCAATTGTCTTATTAGCATTTTAATAATGGTAATCATTGAGTTGATTAATTAGTCACTTCATTAATTTTTTTAAATACCTTTTAATTAGCACTCTAATTACCTACCTCTTCGGCATACATAACCCCTTCCCATCATCTGCCATAATGGCACATTTATCATCATCAACATGCCAATCAGCTGGAGCTTCATCATCATCACCGGCTGGTGTATTGGCACGCCGACCATCCCAAGCGGTTGCTGCTTCTTCATTCTTATCCATGCCATTTTGTTCCTCAACCGGTGCCGAAATGCCACCAACAACATTAGTCACAACTGTGCCATCATCATCGATGTTATGTCGCTCATCACAAGCAGTGGCACCAGCTTCATCTTCCAAAATGCCAACCCAATTAGCACCATCATTAGTGATAATGGCATGTCGAACTTCGTCACCAGTGATCCACTTTTGGCGGCTTCTTCCACTGCTTCTTCCCATGCTTTTTCTTCTACTCCCTTCTTCAGTCAGCAGTGCTGCTCCTCTTCCAAGAAGTTCATGTCGAGCACATTTGCTCCACGGCGAAGGCCACGCATCAGAAGCTGTTCTTCCGATCAGAAGGTGTCGTTTTTAGGGATTTTTGCTTTCATTTTATTAAGCATTTTGTTTAATAACTTTCTAGAGTGATCACTTTCCTGATCACTTTTCATCATATTCACTTATGTTCTGATCACACAAATTTCGACCAAAAAATTCGTTTATCTCTCGTTCACACATTTTGGTATGAGTATTTATAAATTGATTTTAATTCTGATCATATATTTCAGTTGTTTGATCACTTTTTGGTGCTTTTTTCAGCCCATCTGGCAATATCTTTTGGCTGTTGTGCCGTTTCCCGCCCGCACTTTCGTCCCAAATTGCGCGCCTTTCTGTCCAAACTGTTGTTCAGAATGCGCTGGTGGGTCAATGGTTGTCGGCCCAGCCGGAAGTAGGCACAGCAGATGCCGTCGATGGTGATGGCAAAGTGATCGGGATTGGGCATCAGTGAGTTAGCCAAAAAAATTAATCAGAATTTCTGATAAAAGTGCAGAGTGTCCGAGGGGCAATTTCTGCGCTCTCTGATCGCCAAATCGGACGATTGCCAGCAACACTTGCGCATTCGGTGGCCAAACACTTTGGACGAAGACGTATCAGCAGCTGATCAGCATCAACGCCAGAAGAAGTAGTTCGTTATCTCCTAATTAGGCTGATGTCCCAATGATTTGCCTTTGGACGGAATTACTTTGATGATTCCAATGTCTAATGGATAGACCACCCGGCCCAAAAATCTGGTCAAATAAATAAATAACACGTTTGATCAGCATAAAAGCTGCTAAATGTTTGATCACAGTTTTTTGAATCTATCCGATGGAGTGATCAGGCTCAAATGCCCAATCAGATATTAGATTGCAAAATATTTGACATAAGTTTTAATCGTATTTATGTATTGCAGAGAGCTGATCATGGGAACATTCGGTGGCCAGTCCATCACTGTCTGGCGAAATCAGTCCAGACCAGGCAAGCAACACAATGGTCTCCAGCAAAAGCACAATGAGGACCCGATTTAGGGATTTCCAATACCCATAAGATAAAGATTTGCCGATTTGTTTTAATCAAATTTGTTTGGCATCGGTAACTATTTCATGAATTTCTGTGCCGTTTCCAATTAATGAGTCCATGTGCCTTTGAGCTGCTTTCGGAGAAGTCTTCTCAAGATTTGGGAACCGGACACTTAGGACCCGACATTTGGGGGGAAAACGATATTTGGGGATCCAATATTTCGGGATTTCAAAATCCATAAAGATAAAGATCCCGATGGCCTTGGGAATGGCTTTTGCTAGTTTTCTCGGTAAATATTTGTCTGTCGCGTCAATTTGTTTGGCTTCGAACATTCTCAATTATTGAGTCCATTTGAGGCGCTTTCGAAGAACGCGTGTCCGTCCCGTCGCCTCCGCTCGTTCGGCTTCATCTGCCACTGCCTCGTGGCGTCGCACTTCAATTGGAACCGTTAACATGCCGACAGATGGTGAGAGGAGCCTCACATAAATTAATCATTAATCACCATTCCAATACACCGATTGTTTAATAATTTTCGGCGTTAATTAATAGCTTTGTTCGAGAGTCTCGGCAAAAATTTCGACTTTCGAAAAACGCTAATAATATCATTTGCGCATCGATTGGTAGCAATTAATCCTCTGACTGGGCACAGGTCATCCCGCGCCCCAAGTGCCATTTTGAACTGCGCACCGATTTTGACCGCGTCCGTCTTCGGTTGGACGCATTGCGCAAAAAATTCCCGCAAGGCATAATCAATGTTAATTAATTAATTAATTAATTATTTGTTATTTTTGCCTCAGGCATTCTTAGCATTTCCTTTCGCACCGGCAAGCCAAACGGACGTCTGTTGGAGTTGGGCTCTGCTGCTTCAGATGCTGGACATGGCACCAGCACAGGCATTGATCTAATCGACGGTCAGTGATGAGTGATCAGAAGGGGAGGGGGTAAAATGATCAGGCTCCAGGGAACGGATTTAAGCATGAAATCAGCAACAATTAGCTCGTCATTAAGTAGTAATTATTTACCTTATCAGAATAATTAAAAATTATTAATCCCTGCATACATTTAGGCTATCTGCTGCTGGCCAATCACATTGTGCATCCGGTTCGGCTTCTTGCGGACGGCGCATGGCACTCATTGAACTTGGACCTGGTGGGTTGTGGTGATCCATCAGGACCCGGATATTTATTTTAAATACCAAAGAAATATTAAAATTTATTTTTAATAGAAAAAAAATTAGTGAAAATTTTTAGCAAATAGTGGATAACTAACTAATATATAAAAACTAAAATTTAAAAAAACGTATAAATTATTAAAATTTGGAGGGGGCTTAATCGTAAATTTTTGGTCAATTTATAGGGAATTGAGTTCCTTTTTGTATTTATTGCATTTTTTTCAAATTTTCTCAAAAGTTGTCAAATTCAGACAAAATACCACCTTAATTAACACTGATTGCCGTTCGAATTTTGGCCATAAAATTGTTCAGCATTCGTTGGCTTTGCGTGTGGATGGCCAAGGGACGGCAATTTCGTTGGTTGGCGGCGGTTCGCCCGTGCCGGCCTTTCATTGGATGGACATTTTGTTGGTGGGCGAAGTGGGCGCCCTGCGGGTGGAAGTGCCCGAATTTGGGAACACGAAAAACAGCGACGACGACGACAACGACAGACAATGGCTTTGCCGAAATGGGCGGACCGGCAACAAAGAGGAGGAGGAGGAGGTGGGCACGGAAATTTATTGTCAGCGAAAATTGTGACTAAAATGGCAAAATAATCCCTACAACCGAAATGATGGCTTAAGAAAATTGAGAACGAGGATGATCAAGAGTAGACCCACAACCAACAGGCAACAGGGAGGGGGTGGGGACTGGGGCCAATCACAATTACGAACGACAAGCAACAAGAGATAAACGACAAACGCCAAATCTGTCGTAATATACGTCGTTTGTCGTTATCTCCAATCACAATTAAAAATTTGTCGTTTGTCCTCTGAAATTTGGCATTTGTCGCTCGTAATTGTGATTGAAACCAACGACAAACGCCAAATTTCAGACGACAAACGCCAAATATTTCGCTCAACAAAGCCCCTCAAATTTGTCGTCTGAGAAGTGTCCCAAAAATTCACCAAATTATTTTGATCCAAAATTTTTATGTAAGGTTAAAAACATGTTTCTAGGGGTAAATGAGTTCGCTGATCGCGAATCCGATCTCAGATTTTCATTTCTATACTTATCTAATTTCGAACTTAGGTCTAGGATTAGAATTAGAGCAAAATAAATGTTAGATTCGGATCTACGTACCCACTGGTAATTTGTGGAAATATTTTTAGGCAAAACTTCGCTTCTCTCCCGTCCCTCGCACTCTAATGAATGTTACTGATCACTTGGCTTCTCTTGAACTTATTCTTTCCAATCATTTTGGCAATAATCACTAATTATGCCATTAATCCTGCTCTAGCTGTATAGGAAAATGTGGGGACTTGGACGAGCGGGGATTAATCAAACTGCGGGGACGGGAGCTTCTTTAAAAAATGCCGATTTTTGCGGAGGCTCCGTCTCCATTATTCGGGGGCGAGTGTGGGAACCGTCGCAAAATCCCCGCGGGGTCTCTGCCCACGTCCGGGCTCTAATAATAATTAACTAAATTTAAGCAGTTTAAGCAACAATCAGTCGTCACTGATTGTCTCTCTCAATGTTTAGTTTCTCGACATTCGTCTCCCATCCTCCGCTGCTTCTGATCAGCAACGACAGCCCATTTTCGGGCTATCACCAGTGTGTGCCAGCGAGCAGCACAATTTTTGCAATTGTAAAGGTGGTAATTCTGATCAAAAAATGCCGAACAAATCACTTACAAATCGCTGTTTTTGGGTCCCAACTCGGCACTGTCCCATGGCGCACGTCAAAAAACGGCCGAATGCGAACTGTCCGTCTCGCCACAGAATGGTATGTTTCAGCAACAGTTGAGGAGATCAGAGCAGAAAGCAAATTCAAGAACAGATCAGGGAAATTCCCAAATTCCCAAGGACATTGTTGACAAAATGACAAATTTCATGTCAATTTCAACAGCAATCTTGTGCTATTTAAGGGCAATCCCATTAATTTTGGGTTCGATTTGTTTTTCGCTCTCAAGGGCTAATACTTGTTTCAAAATTTTACTAAAAATATTCAGAAATTTCTATTTTTTAAGTCTTAAAATTTTAGCTTGCAAAACAAATTAAATTCTATTGGTTACAGAAAAAAAGAAATTTTATAGTTTTGAATTAATATCCTTGGCCTGTTCCTGCTGATCACTCACTCACTGATCAGTGAAGAATTGCAAATAAATTTGTTTTCCCAGCTTTTCATCTGTCGCGTGTCGCCGATCGTCTCGCCTTTTTCATTGTGCCCAATTTTGGCCCCCGTTTTCCCATTTCGGTGCTACTTCAAAGTGAAGAAGTACATAAATGGCATTTTTGCAATTATTTAGGCATTTGCCAATGTTTTCATCACATTTTCAGGCAACCGGGCTCGTCTTCTTCGGCGTGTACACATTGCCGGCACCGGCACTCGGCGAATTGGGCGGCCGAGTCCAAGTCCATTTTGTCGGCGACACAGTGTGAGTGAGACGACACATATGGGGAGATGGCCAAATTCAAAGCAACTTTAAACGCCAAACTTTTTTTTATTGGCCATTTTAGACGAAAGCCAACAATGAAGAATTTTGAATTTTAATGATAAGAACCAATCAATTAAAAATATATGATATTTTTTGCCCAGGTATGGCTCTTTTTGTTCTGCCCAAACCGATGGCACTGAACGGTGTCTTTCCTGCGCTATTCGGCGTCCAAAGGGTACGGTAATTGAATTGATTTTTTATATAATAATAATAATAATAATAATTATTATTATTACTCGGTCAAATTGTATGATAAAAATGTGGGATTTTGCGGGTTTAGTTAGTTCTTGCGGGATCATGTCCCGCAAAATTTTGAGTGCCAATCCCGCAGCAGGATCCGCAAATTTGAAATTTCCGGGTTATACTATAAGTGCCCCCATTTTTCGGCTTTTCCCCTTTTTAGCGTTTCCTTCCTCCGATTGGGTCCGTTTTTCGTTGTTTCATCAACAGAATCTGCAATTTTTGGCTGTTGGTCGTCAAATTTGTCTGCTGTCCCCCAACTCAGACGCGGTGGATGCCGCCGAAATTTACAAAATAACGGAAACAAATGTGAGGGAGGGAGATGAGGTGGAAAGGGAGATAAAAGAGAGAGAGAGAGAGTGTGTGGGAAAGAGAGAAGGGAAAAAGAATGAGAGAAAGCGGAAAGATAAGGAAATAGGGAAAGGGGGAGAGAGAGAGAGAGACGGACGGACGGACGGGGGAAATACCAAAATAAAGAGACCATTATTCCGGAAGAGGGCGGGGGGCGGGGGGGGGGAGGAAGAAATGCCGAATTTTCAAGATATTCATTGGGTACGGTGTTGATTTGATTTATTCCTGACAACTCTGATGCAACCCCACCTCCGTACACAAATTTGTAAGGTGCTGTTCGTCGGTGGCACTTTCTATGCCAAAAATGGTGCCGGAGTTGTCCAACGTGTGTCCGACTCCTTCCGGCGCCAGTTTCAGGACAACACGCGCGAGAAGGCACCTTCAATTCAGGTACAAACATATGTGAAAATTCTTGGTTGGAACAAAGCCAAATTTAATTATTTTTATAATTGTTTTAAATTACTACTAATTGTCTCACGCCTTTCCCTCTTCCATTCCCGCTCAAGGGATGTGTCGCAGAAATTGTTGTCAAAGGCCAGCGTCAGCACATGGACGCACTGCTGGAGGCGCAAAAAAGGCGAGCGGCGCGGACGGGCGGAAACGGTGGCGACCAAATGTTCGCGGTGCGCAAGGGATGCGCCAGCTGTGCGCCGGAATGCGGAGGGTCGGTTGTCAAACCCCGTATCAGAATTTCAAATTCAAGAATTCATATAAATTAGAGCAAGAACGGGAGAGGACCTATCAGAAATGCAGCAAATGGTTTAATTGGCACGGCATTTTGGCTTTTTTTTAGTGCGCCATGTTTTCGTGCCGGGTACAACCAACAAAAGAGCGAGTGCCAATGTGGCCAAATTTATGCCGCAAAATCGGACTCATTTGGCCGAGGCTGTCAATGGACGACGGATAGCGAAATTGCCAAAATCGAGCATGGGAACGGCATTCGACCATCATTGCCGTCGCAATATCATGAAGAATGTATGAATCGGGAATTAATCAGCCTATTTTATGTTCGAGACTCGGTGTCAAGAAAAGTTGAGATTTTGGTCGGGAAAAGCGCCTATTTTTGCAATTCAAAATAGAGTAGAGTGGGCTGAGAATTTTGGGCAAAACCGGGACCGGGATTTTTCAGGTTGAAAACCCGGGACTTTTTGGTCGAGTTCGAGAATTTGTCGAGACTCGAAATAAGATTTATGAGACTGAAGATCCCATGGTTTCAAATCAGGATTATGCCAATCGTTTATACCAAGATCTCTTTAAGAAAGACTAAATTGTTCAATATGCTTTTCCCCTTTGAGACTCTGCCACGCCACTTCCGCACCAGCCACTTTCAGTCCCAATTCGGCATCCGTCCGCCCCGCGGGGGCGTCGCCCTCTGCGCCTGGACAAAGTGTGGGCACTGCTGCGAATGCCGGAGACAGATTCGGCGCTGAGCACATTTTTGCGGATTGGCGGGTGTGTGAGTTGACGGCGCTCATTTGTCAGTTGTCCCACGAAAAATTCGCCTGACAAATTAGGCATTTTGCCCCTCCCTCTTTTTTAAGGGTGCGCGTCGCGGTCGGCGACAACGGACAACAATTGGTCGTTGAGGCGCCGGAGTTTGCGATTCGCGAAGGCAATTTTCAACATTTTTGTACAGTCATCGAGGGTAGAGAAGAGTGGTCTGGTTTCTTTTCATGGACAGGGGATGCCACCTTTGGACGGACCGAATTTGCCGGATTTGTCGTGCAAGATTTGACAATTCCTCATTTTAAATCGATGTTAAAAAAAAATCGGAAATCCAGGGGAGACGAAAACCTCACGGAATGGACTGAAATAGACCCTAAAATATGGGCGAGAATTGAGTCGGTGGGCGGCGAAGTAAATTTACTGTCACTTTTTAATGCTTCCGGGAAGGAGGGGGTGAGATAATTTCGCGCGAGAATTAGCCTCGAAATTTGCAGAATTCACATTTCGCCAAAAACATGACTCGCGACTTCACCTTTTGTCGCTGGAGATTCTGCCCTCAGTTGGCACGGGGTACGCCTCGTCGGCACTGGTGAATAAGCAAATGAAATAACGACGATAGGAGAGAATTGATTATTTTTAAGAATTCAAAAAATGTTATATGACTTTAAAAAATAATAGAAAATTCAAGATTTTTGAAAAACTCTTCATAAGTAGGGATCGGATTTATAGTTGCTAAAAACTGCCAAAATAATTAGTTTTTAGTTTCTAAAAAACCCCCAAAATAGTTACTAAAAATGGGTAAATAGTTGCTAAAAACTTCCGAATTTAGGGGTGTAAAATCGTAAAATTTTACCAAAAAAGGTAACAAAATTAAGTCGAACCAGTATTGAGATAAATAATATTTAAAATCACAAATTCTTGTCAAAAAATAAATAAATAATTTGGAGATGAATTTTTGAGAAATTTTTCATTTTATAGGGGTGCATTTTTGAAAAAAATTTTGAGTCGATTCTTAAGCGTTTATTTTTGAAAATTTTCAAAAAGTTGATCCTTAAGGGTGTGTTTTTCCTTTTTATTGCATTTTTGTTAACAAATTTTGGGCAAAACGCCAAAATAGTGAAAATAGTTTTTTTCAAAAAATTTATAGTTTTTTAGTTGCTAAAAATAAAAAACTATAAAATAGTTGCTAATAACTCGAAAAGTAGCTTAACAACCGCCGAAAAAAACATGTTTTTCGTGCAATTAAATTTTTTAAAACAAATGTTTTTAAATTGTATACAAAATTTTCTTTGATTTGGAAATTTTTTGATTTTTTATAATTTTCTTGAGGCAAATTTTTAATAAATTTTGAAGATAATTGAAATTAAAAATTTTACGGAGGATCGTTCGAATTTCTGCTGGCGTTGAGTATGTTTCTGATCTGTTTCCCGTTTCTACCCTCATAAGGCCATTCGGCTGGACAATGACCGACGAAAATTGCTTGGATTTGCCGAAATTCCACTCGCAATTACGGCATTGACTCAGCACGCGCATGATGCCGAAAGTGTTGGAATTAGCGGCCCCACCCGTTTGCCAGACGCGAATGGCATTAGCTCAAGCAGTGGCATTGACGGCGCCGGATGCGTAGCGGGTGAGAATACCTCATAAAAATTAGACTTTTAGTCAAACGACCGTGTATTACCCTATTTTTAGGACAAAATTCTATGTCCATTAAAATTCATTCTCATTTTTTAAAAGAAATCTTAAAAAAATACCTTTCTCAATTAAAAATGTCAAAATAAACAGAAAATAATAATAGTTAAATTTTATGAAATTATTTGCTTATTTAATGAAAATTGGTAATGCAATGAAAAATAATAAAAAAAGCGTTGTAAAATTATCCAATTAATTTACATTCCACTAAATTTTAGGATGCTTACAAAAATTGACTATTTCTTTCACTTTCAAAATAATTTTTACGGAATTTTTAACAATTTAAAAACATTATATTTAACAATTTAGCGCTTATTTTCAATTATGTGCCAACTGATGAAGGCGTGTCCAGCGGAAATGAGCAATTGTTTTTGCCACTTCATCAACAGGTTGCAAATTGAAACATTTCTCTTTGTCTTTATTCAATGCTTACTGATCAGTGATCACTGGTGATCAGAAATTTTTCTGCTATTTTTAAGACATTGAGAAAAAAAGAATCGAAAATATCCATTTAAAAAATGTCCAAAATTTCCCAATTTTGGCATAACGTTTTTAAATTCATCCGAAATGTTCCTCTCTCAATAATTGTACTGATTTCTACTGCTGTTCGAGTTTAAGGTTCTAAATTTACCAGGTTTTTGGGTTGCTCGGAGTAACTCATCCGTCTTGAGTCTTTCTGGTCTCGACTGAGCCTAGGAAAGCTTGGGTTTTCAGCCCGCTAATTAACCTTATTAGTTAACTACCACCCTTTTCACGCGTATTATCAACGCAGATTGATTATGTGCCACTTTTGCGACTCGCTGCCGATGCTCGACTTCGGCAGCAACAAAACGGCACCACTCTTTGGTGGACCGACAGATGTGGCGGTGGTGCCAATTTGGTCATTGATCCGGCATTTTGGCAGAACAATTCGACGAATTGGGGACGTATTTTGCTGATGGACAGAAGCGACAATGAAGGCCTTTTCAATGAACAAATTTCTTCGTTGTTTGGAAACAGTGAGTAAATGATTGACTGACTGACTCTGACAGACTAATAATGGCATAATTAACATTTTAATCGGCTAAAATTGTCATTTTCATTGAGAATAATTTTCATTAATCCGGTCAAATAGCACTAATTAATTAATTAATTCTGGCCAATAATTAAATTTTAGACAATAAATTTTTTTTTATTATTTGTCGCAGACTCCGTGTGGGCCGCACGCTTGTCTCTGCTGATCACCGCCGCACTGATCACTCTCATTCTGATCGCTTTGCTCCTCTACGGCGGTGTGGTGATCAAACGTCACCGTCAGTACCGGGTTGGTTCGTTCACACTTTGTCAGTTAACCACCAATTTTAACAGATTGTTTTGTGGCAACTTTCGGTTTTAGGAATTTAAATTATAAAATAATTTATTTCCTAAAAGATGACAAAGATGGGACATTTTCTGTATAAAAAAGAGGAAGGAAAAATATAAAATCGGAACCCATTGAATATGTATCTGCCATTTTTGGGCCAATTGTCCGTTGCCAATTGTCTAATTGATCATTTTTCTCCATTTTTAACAGTGTAAAGCACAAAATTGTAAGGCAACCAAAAATGGTGGTGTATTTGCGCAACGAATTGACCAGCAGCTGACAAAACAAGCGGAGGAGAAGCGACCGTTACGATCAAATGAAGAGGAGAGCGACGACTACGGTAGAAACCCAAAGAAAAAAGATTCGTTTTAATAAAAAAAAAATTAAAAAAAGGAAAAACTTCACAAAAACAACAAAAACACATGGCCAAATCGCATGGAATAACAAAAAATGGTGCGATGGGAAGGAATGGAGGAGAGAAAGTTGGCAATGGATTGGTTGGTCGGGGGACTATAATTAGGACTAATTAGTTCAATTTAGTTTGAACAAAATTCGAAGACCAAGATGGTCTGGTGTGGGTAACATTTTGACACGAAAGCGTACTTGAAACTTATGATTTAAACCAAGGAATTGATAAACCCTTTTTTCCAAGGGTGTCCTTGAAAATTTTTATGGGAAATTTATTAAATCTATTATCAATCGATAGGAAAGAATTTTGAAAATAAAAATGGACAATTTTGTGCCAAAACTTACTCATCTCTAATTAGTCCGTATCGGCATGTTCTTGAACCAAATGACAATGTTAGAGTTTGGGTAAATAATTAATCATTTCGCATTCGCCGAGCATAAACATTAACTGACCACACATTTCAGCAGCAGCAGAGAGATACGATCAGTGTTTTGCATGAGCATGTTGATGAGCAGCATAATAATGAGGCGGGTGGTGGACCAACAGCAAACGAACAAAACGTGGGAATGGTAATGGACGAACGGTTGGACGGGTCGCAGGAGCACAACGGCGGCCGGGACGGCACTCTGCCGGCGCCGAAAAACGATGATTGGTCTGTCTCAGTCGTCCCTGGGTTTTTGCCAGTCTCGTATTTCCCGACCCAACCTCATCATAGGCATGAGCCTCATCAGTTAGCTAGCAACCGCAAAATTCAGAGAGTTTCTGTGCTCGAAAATTTTCCGAGATTCGCTTCTAAAACCAGCTCCGCTTTTTGCAAATGCCGCGGTTGCGCTCATGGATTTTTATCGGAAAAAATGGAATTTTCTCGGTGAAAATATTCAAAATTCCTCTTGCTTTCCTCTTTTACAATAAGACTCCTTAACGAGTTCGTCCCCTATTCTTGCCGTTTCAGTGCTTTTGTTGCCACCCCATTGCTGCAGCAAAGGCGGCGTATGCCGATGACACCTTCCGCCACAACTTCAAACAACAACAACATGTACTGCTCCAACTTGTCGGCACCGCCGCCTGCTCCCATGAATAATACGTCATCTCCTCCGACAAATGATCAACAAAATGGCACTTATGAGAGGGTAAACAAATTTTTAAACGATTTTCTGATCATAGGGGCGAATGTGGGGGAATATGGGGCCCCCGAAAAATGAGGGTTTTTAAAACGGAACCCTCGCATTTTTCCAAAATTTCGAAAATTTGTTAAAGGCTTTTCCAAGAGTGGAAGTGAGGGAAGAGAAGGGGACGGGATAAAGTAAATATTGGGCTTTCAACAGAGTTTATAACCCGCAAATGCCTTGTAAATATTTCAGCAGAAACCACCGACAATTCGTGTGCAAATGGCCAACGGTGCCAATGCGTCTTTGCCTATTGCTGTTGCTCCCCCGGGCGAAGCCAAACCGTTGGTATGGCGCCAAAAACACTGCCAACGGCAAAATGATCAGCCAAATCGTTGGCCGAGTGCCCCAATCGCACCAAAAGACGAACTTTGAACAGATGAAAAACATTTATTTGACCATTTATTACCAAAAGGAACAATTTTCAAAATCAAATAAAATTGGTTATTTATATCGAAAAAATATTTAAAAGAATTAGGAATGGAAAATCGGAATTATATACGTAGGGTATAACATAAGTTCTGTCGGCCTTAACATAATCCGTAATTTCTGTATTTATTTTAATATTCACTTTTTCTTTGCTTAATCAATTTTTCAGCTTTTTTCCCAACTATGCCAAAATTGGAAACTGGCCCACTAATTTTTTCCGAGTTTTTATGGTCAAAAACCAAATCTGATATAACAAAAAGGAACAAGTAGAATCTGAATATCGCCTTAAATCTGACTTATCTTTTCAACCTGAGCTTGTACTGCTTCAACTTCATGCATGAAGTTGGAGCTGTACAGGCTCATTGAGAACCCATAGCATAAATCTAAGACCATAGTTGGACTCAGCGTGCTTGATTTACTCAATATTATGAAATCAGAATTGCAAAACAGCGATTTCCACATGGGCTTGAGCTATGCTATGCTTCGTTTGCTAGGTTGGCATTTCTCTAATCCTGTGTTTAATCTCACTGATAATAAGGGTTGCACAAATTACAGATGTGCCGCTAAAAGTAGCCTTAGTAACAGCATAAGCATGTTATTGGAACATCCCTCATACCATTATTTCATATTTCTCTCATATGGCAGAAAGCTACATATTCTAGCGATCAGACTTTTCAGTTGATCGGGTGTTTTACGAAAGAATTTTGTGGTACTGTAGTGGTGCTAATATATTTCTATAATTTTGTAAATTGTCTATTTCATCATAAACAAAATTGGAAATATTTTCGAAACAAAAACATGGTACAGAAAGGAAGGTTGACTTTCTGCACACGTAGATGGGCTGAATTTTGGCATCGAATGCGTCTACAATGCATCAGTATTTCTATTTGTTACGATGACATACTAGAAAATGTAGAAATCAACTATTTTCAGAAGATTGCGAGGCTTCCTCCGATCTAGTTTGGCAACATTGAGTTCATGCTTCTAGGTATTGCAATACCCACAGCATTTAGAATTTGCCAAGAAAGGCTATATTAGTGTAAACGGATAAAAATATCTACAAAGGTTGTCACCGTGACTGGACAATCGGACAGTGGACAATCGGACAGTGGACAATCGGACAGTTGGACAATCGGACAGTGAGGACAATCGGACAGAGGTGGACAATCGGACAGTGGACAATCGGACAGTAAATTAAAGTTTTAAAAAAGCTAAGTTTTGTATGAATGCGAAAAAAAGTACGAATGTTATCTAAAACATTATTTCTTTCTAAATTAGTTTGGGTCAGGCATTCTGTAAGCGATTGCGCGTAGGTAGGCCAAAAAGGGACGGTTGGCTCGGTCTAAAAAAATAGCACGGATCGCTTCGTCTTGTTGAACATAAACATTCTTTCTTGCCATTCCCCGCCCACGAATGCCGTTCTGCGGGTTATTGTTGAAATCTTGAACAACCAAATTCCAATGACTATCTTCTGCTTTCATCTTTTTGACAAAATAGCTTAATGGTGGATGAAGAAAACGAAATTGGCTGTTGAAAGATTGATGCCATCCTTCTATGCTGTTATTTGTCCTCATAACATTTTGTTCAACTCTGACAATATTTAATTTTAATATATTTTTTATTATTTTTTTATTTCGACCTTTCACTCATATTCCACATTTCCTGTGGAAAAGTTGCATTCCTTGCTTGTAAGCCATGGTTTTGGATCCGATTTCGCACCCACTCGTCAACATGCCCATAAGCACCCAAATCCGGGTCTTCTTCAATTGGAATGGGTTCAAGTTGCCAAACACGGTTACACCCAATCCAATTCATAACAAAATACTGGACCAATGCTATAAACGAACAATGAGGAATTTCATTAACTTTTAGGACCTTCGACGTCAGGATGATGATCAAACTGGTGAATAACCGCACAAAAATAATTGTATAGTGGCTCTCCCGGGGGTGTGAATGCCAAGCTTATAAGACTTTTGATAAGAGTTTTTGTCTGATGGCCCTCTTGGTTTGCCGCCAAAAAAAGTGTGTTCAAATGCGGTAATGTTTGAACTTTTTTGTAAAGGGACTGAGCAAAATGAAACAGGCAGCCACTGTGTGTTGCCTGAGGGAATTCCCCTCTTACTGCCGCAATAGCAGACTGTTCAAAGTCTGACATGATGGAGACGGGAGCCCAACCCGGGATGGTATTTTTGATGGCCGCAAAAACCTAAAATTATATGGAATAAAATAACTAAACTTAAGTTTACGCTTCGATAATGCTGTGCCGTTTTGGAATTTAGTAAAGCATATGCACATGGGACAGCAGCAAAATCAATAATAACCGAAACGTTATAAAGCTGCGAAAACGGAGTAGGTGCCACCTATTTTTAAAAAACGTGGACCAAATTTTTAAACCGGGATACCAACTTTAAACGTGCCATCAATCGACAAGTGCTGTCCATATTGTTGAACCATGTTTCGGCCAAATTCCGACATAAACACAATTACCCTCTGGCCCTCAACATATCCATCAAAAATTGTAATTGGTTGAAGAATTTGTCCAATGACAATTGCGTCGGGATCCTGCGCATCCAACAAATTGTCACCTGCGTCTGCTCGTTGCCTGGCAACTTCACGACGATAGGACCGCCCCATTGCGGAAGAAGATGGTGCAAGCGCAGCTCGTACCCCTTCTGGTATGCTTGCTCTGGTATTGTCAACAGCTTGACGCGTTGACATTGGATTTGCTGCTTCAGCCGATGTCCTCAAAGTCATTTGTGCCACTCGAACAGTTTCATGAGAAGCCGGATGATTGTGATTGCCATTTTTTACAATTCCAATTTTGTATGGTCGTCCAGCGGCATTATGATGTACAGCCCCACGTACATGTATACGCCCAGGACAGTAGGGATTTCGGTGTACACAGCGATAAATCTCAATCCCTAAGCCAAAATTGCCAGAAAAGCCAAAGAATCTCACCATCCGCCATTCGACTATCGGCTTCAAAGTTGTACTCAAAGCCGTCCGCCAAAAGAACAACTCGGTGCTGTGTTGTTTCAGCAACAAAAAACATTTTTTCATTTGGTTGAAGGTTCGGGAGGGGGTCATGGGCTTGTGGATTTGGATGAAATTCTTGAACTGGGGGATTTGGCTGTGGATGCTCGTGAATTTCGCCTTCTTCGGAAGATGAGGAATACATTTTTTGAGGGAATAAATAAAAATTTTCGAAGGAAAAGGAAGTGTTAATTTGTGCAGTGCACGAGAATGGTCATTTTTACTTGCAAGTAATTTGGCAAACATTTTTATCATCGCATTTTCACATCATTTACATTTTCTAGGTCATTCGCAAAAAATAATTAATTTATTTGCCTATTTTCCTTTTTTTTCTTGATATGGCAAAATCGGTCCCTTTCGGCGACCGGCATTTTCTTATCTATTTGTATATTTGACTGTCGGATTGTCCACTGTCCGATTGTCCACCTCTGTCCGATTGTCCTCACTGTCCGATTGTCCAACTGTCCGATTGTCCACTGTCCGATTGTCCACTGTCCGATTGTCCGGGAGCCGTTGTCACCAATCCAAATTGCAAAACAGCGATTTTATTGCAATACGCACAGCATATAGAATTTGCCTAGAAAGCTATATGCTGTTGCCCTCTTCTTCTCCTTTTCCTCCTCATAGGATCATCTTTGAGAGCTGAATAAAACAAGGGTCTCCACTTTGATGGGGTCCAGAGCATCGTACACAGCGCACCCATTCCGTTTGGCCAATTTGGGCTGGACATTTATGTGGATAATTCGCATAGGTTATGGCTCCACATTGTCGGCATGCTCTTCTCCATTCACATATTGGGCGAAAAGTGCGTCCTCCCTGATTATACATGCTTGCGGGTGCCTGATTGCTCAGATGATAGGCGAAGCAGTCGTCATTTGGAAAAACGAATTGACAATCACGACAAAGACGATTGCCAGTTGACCCATCTGCTAGGGTTGCTGTTATTGTTGTTGTTTACATGGATACCCTGCGCCAAAACGTAAACACAGACGGCAGACGACTTTGCATTCCTGCGGGTGGTACCAGCGTGTCACGCGACGTTCACAATCAATACAATATCCTTGCACACGAAACAGTTGCTCAATTCGACCAATGTAGTTGAAGTGTTGATTTTCGAACAAAAGACACAAGTTGAACTTGGCTGCCTCGCCGGATGCTGCCTTGAACACAATTCGGTACTCACGTTCCTTCTCAAAAACTGCAATTCGAATTTCTCCTGGCCCGTATTGTTGATCAATCCAATCTTGTACTTTTTGGACGTCATCAATTGTGTACTTATGTTTATTGCGGGGAATTGCGGCACGTCTCAATAAGTTACGTGCATCAGGCCCGTGGGTGTGCTGGCGATTTGCGAAACTTTTGAATGCTGTCGGTCCGCCTCCGCCTGGTGACCGTGAACGCCAATCGTGAAGACCAAACAACACAGCTCTGGCCAAACAAAGTCGATCATTCGGATTCTTAATGCGGATCAACGAGCGAACAGTGTTCACCAATCGGTGCTCTTCCTCAAGGCTGCATGCGCCTATACAACAAAAGAAAATATAAAAACAAAATAAAAATAAAGTTCAACCTGCTCTCCCTGATTCACTGTGGTCCGATTGCATTGGCCAAACTGCAAGCACTTTTGTGACTGTTGTCCCGCCAGTCAGATCAATTCCGGCAGCAGATTGATCATTGATTCTTTGGATCAGATCTGCGATAGCAGCCGGATTGTTTTGCTCGGGTGGACGAAGAGGAATGGTAAATGGGTTCTCAAAGGTAGGTGGATGCAGTTGAAGACCAATTAACATCGGTGCTGGACGTCCATCAAGCACTCTGTCAAACAGCCGCTGTACAAGACGCTCGAGCACACGATCGGGCCGTTCCACTTCTTCAAGTGGAGCAAAGCGCACTTCCGCTATTTCACCAATTGTATTCCGAGGTCGGTTGCGCATTTGGTGCACCGAAGTAATGGCAAAATCATTTTGATTAAAATTAGACATTTCTGGACCTAAAAAACATAAGTTATATCGATGAGCAGAGTAATGGATAAAAATGACAAATAAATTTAATTTTGAAACAAAAAAAATGGGTGGGGGTATGGTAGCGCATGATATGGTATGGTAGCGCATGGTATGGTATGGTAGCGCACGGTATGGTATGGTATGGTAGCGCATGATATGGTATGGTATCGCATGGTATGGTATGGTAGCGCACGGTATGGTATAGTATGGTAGCGCATGGTATCGCATGGGATTGTAGCGCATGGTATGGTATCGCATGATTTGGTAGCGCATGGTATGATATCGCATGGTATGGTATCGCATGGTATGGTATGGTAGGGTATGGTATGGTATCGCATGGTATGGCATCGTATGGCATGGTATGGTATGGCATCGCATGGCATGGTATGGTATGGTATGGCATCGCATGGCATGGTATGGTATGGTATGGTATGGTATGGTATGGTATGGTATGGTATGGTATGGTATGGTATGGTATGGTATGAGATGGTATGTTATGGTATGGTATGAGATGGTATGGTATGGTATGTTATGTTATGTTATGTTATGTTATGTTATGTTATGGTTATGGTATGGTATGGTATGGTATGGTGTGTATGGTATGGTATGGTATGGTATGGTATGATATGGTATGGTATGGTATGGTATTATTTGTTAATTAATATTAGAGTCCGGTAAAAAAAATTTCCGGGAGCGGGATCGGGAGTTCAAAATTTTCCGGGACGGGAGTCCCGAACGGGATTCCCGTAAAAATCCCGCTCCCGTTAAAATCCCGTCCATTTTTAACGGGAGTCCCGGGCGGGAGCGGGAGTAATTCAAAATTTAATTAAAAACTCACAAAAATATTTTTAATAAACAAATTTAAAGGACAATCAATTTATTAAATTAAAAATATATAGAAAAATTTATAAAGGAGAAATTTGAAATAAAAAAAATTTATTTTTGAGTCAAAAATCAGAAAATTTTTTCAAATTGCTTAAATAAATTATTTTTTATAATTTATTAACTTTATATTTTTGACTCCCTTTATTAATTTTACAAAATTTTTTGCGGTGTATTTCTTGAAAAAACTTTTTGGTAACCAAGGAGGAGGAGGGAGGCCGGCGGTAGAGCCCGGCGCGGGACGGGATCCCGCGCGGGATTTTGCGGGATCCCAGTCCGCAATCCCGCATTTTTTGGAAAATGCGGGATTGCGGGATTTGCGGGATTAATCCCGCGGGATCCCGTCCCGCAAAGAATTTTGAGTTCCAATCCCGCAGCGGGATCCGCAAATTTGATTTTTTGTGCGGGATTATGCGGGATTTTATTGATTTTTTTGAAAATTTTTCTAAGACAGAATGCCAAATATTTTTAAATAAATTAAATAATAAATTAATTAAAGTTAACTCATTTTTCATCGCAAATTTCATTCAAAATTTGTGAAATTTTCCCGGCGGCGCCTATCGGCACCGCCGTACCCTCCTCCAAGTTCCCAAAAAGTTTTTGAAAAAATCGCGCTGTAAAAAACGTGTAAATAGTCACTCCTTTTCCCAAAATGTTCTAAAATAATGAAAAATGACAAAAAGAGATTTTGATAAAATAATTGAATAATTTTCCAAGCGAATATACTACTAAAAACTAGAGCTCGACATTTTGAAAAATGCCTGGACCTGGACCTGGATTTCCTGGACAAAAATCCAGGTCCAGGAAAAATCCAGGCTCCTCGAGACCTGGATCCAGGCCTGAACCTGGATTTTTTGAAATTTATTTTAAAAATCAAAAGAATGTTTGAAAAAATTAATTATTTGCTTAGAAGCATCTAAAAATATCTAATAAATAATAATAATATGTTTTTAAATTTATTTAATCTGTTTTTGAAAACGTGAAAAAACATCGGTCACTTGAAATAATAAATTCTAAAATTTTGTCCAGGAAAATCCAGGTTTTTCGTGTTTTGCCTGGACCTGGACCTGGATTTTCTGGACAAAAATCCAGGAAAATCCCCTGGACCTGGATCCAGGAAAAATCCAGGCCTGGATCCAGGTCCAGGTCGAACTCTACTAAAAACATTTGTGAAATACCTTTTACTTGGTTAAGAATTAAAAAATTTAGCCTATTAAAATATTTAGAAATTTTTTTATTATATTGTATATTTTTTGAAAAATTCCCGATTTCTTGCACCGCAAAAAAGTGGTTTTGAAGAAAAAAAAATAGTCAAATTTATGAACGTTAATAATTTGATTTCCGATCAACTTTTTACCGTCGGATCCAATCGAAAAACCTTAGTCGACCCATCAGCCCCTTTTAATGCATCCCGACAGCCCCTAAAAATTTATTTTTCAGCATTTTTTGATTTTTGGAAATTTTTTGAATTTAATTGAAATTTTTTCGAATTTTCCAAAATCCCGCAATCCCGCACGGGATCCCGCAAATTTTAAATGCGGGATTTGCGGGATTTGCGGGATTAATCCCGCGGGATCCCGTCCCGCAAAAAATTTTGAGTTCCAGTCCCGCAGCGGGATCCGCAAATTTGAAATTTCCGGGCTCTAGCCGGCGGTGCAGGTAGGCGCCACCGGGAAAAAAATTGAAAATTTTAATACAATACATTGTTAGATTCTGTTCAAAAATGACCAATTTTTGCAAATTGAGCAAGTTTTTTAAGAAAATTAAGGATTTTAAGGATCCGGCGGTGCCGATAGGCGCCGCCGGGAATTTTTTTTGAAATTTTGGCGATATATTTAACAGATTTTCAATGAAAAATCATTATTTTTACCAAAAAAAAATCAATTCTTACCAGTGCATTTTTACTCCCGTTTTTGGGTAAAAATTTCCGGGAGCGGGATCGGGAGTTCAAAATTTTCCGGGACGGGAGTCCCGAACGGGATTCCCGTAAAAATCCCGCTCCCGTTAAAATCCCGTTCCCCGAAAAAAGCGGGAGTCGGGATCGGGACTCCCGTAAAATCCCGCGGGAGTCCCGATCCCGCCGGACTCTAATTAATATTAAAGCAATTATTTGTTTATTTATTATTAAAGCAATTATTTATTATTAAAGCTTATTAATAAAGCGTTAGTATTGTTAATAACTGTTAATTCCTACCTAATGGGAGCGCCGTGCGGATTAGAACCCCAAAGCATTTAATCAAAAGCGTTAACCACTATGCTACGGCGCTCCCATTCACTCTCATCTTATTTTTCATATATAACACAAAACTATTTTGCAAAAAAGTCTCATCAAATATGATTTGTCATTGAATTATTAATATTTTTGACATGAATTTTTTAAATAAATAATGTGCACTCCTTTATGTAATTATTATTATTTTTGCATAAGACAAATTGATTTAAGCATCAGAGTCAAGCACAAAACGGCGCATACAAATGGCACAACGATTTTGGTGCATAAGCCAATCTCTAGCGCATGACAAATGATAAAGATTTTACATGGGAGTTCGGTAGCATTCAATGACCCCAAGTCAAATCCCATTTGGCAAATAACACATCGCTCATCATTTCGGACCATTGCCTCGTTCACTTCCAGATTAGGAAGTATACTATCGCGTTGTTCACGTGTTAAACAAATAAACAAACCAAAAATTCTTGCTAACCATATTATTGTTGTTGTTGTTGTTGTTGTTATCCAAGGCGATAGGTTGCATTTCAGCGGAAGTGGTGAGATCCTGTAATTGGCATGTCAATTGCTGGTTATTTTTTTTCAATTTTGCTACCAAAAAAATTTGGTTCAAAAGCTGATCGTCATTGTCGTGGTCAAGTGCCAAAAACTGATGACTTTGCTGCTGCTGCTGCGCTTGAACCACGTTTGGTTGCAAGGTGGCGTTTGCCCGGATTTGTGGATGTTCACCCTGCGTTGGTTGTACACTCTGTTGGCGCTCGTTCAGCGGACTCGGTACAGTTGGTTGTTGCTGCTGTACATTGTTTGTTTGTGGCGACAGTGGTGGCGGATGTTGCTCAGCTTGAAGTGTCGGCATTGTGTCTCTACCTTGCATTGGTTGCTGATTATATGGACGATCATTGTGCGAAATCGTTCCACTGTGCTGCTGATGTTGAGGGGGTAGGGAATTTTTTTTACCATCGACTATTTAATTTTATTTAGTTTTTGGACAAACAAATTGAGGAACCCGGTCGCTCGGACTTCGAAGAGTTAATGGATTAAATGCTACTGTCGGTCGCTTAAACTCATCAAATTCAAAATGACAAATAAATAAAACAGGATAACCCGAATCAAGTGAACTGAACTTCCAAATGCGAAAGATAAAGTGTAGTTCACAGATTGTCCAAAATCGCGCTTCGGTCTCACATTCAAATGCATGAACCGGTAAGTGCCTCCAACCAAGAGAGTGTTTGATAAAAGTGTAGCCCTGGCCTCTTTAGCACAAATATGAACACGTAAATGTTGTTCATTTTCCAACAAAATATTTATGCCGGGCGCGGTTGTGCCATTGCGAAAAGGAACTCTCTCCGCGTAATCAAACTCAAGCACTTTAAGGGTTAATCCACTAAGCAAAAAAAAAGCTTTCTACTCAGACTTTAATGAAAGGGTTTACGGGATGTATGATCCAATTTGCCAATCGAAGACGAAAAAATCAATTGTTGTAGTGCCATCCTGATAAAATTGCTCCAGAAATGGTCGAACACCCGCATTCCGACCCGCTCAATGTTGCCAAACTAGATCGGAGGAAGCCTCGCAATCTTCTGAAAATAGTTGATTTCTACATTTTCTAGTATGTCATCGTAACAAATAGAAATACTGATGCATTGTAGACGCATTCGATGCCAAAATTCAGCCCATCTACGTGTGCAGAAAGTCAAGCTTCCTTTCTGTACCATGTTTTTGTTTCGAAAATATTTCCAATTTTGTTTATGATGAAATAGACAATTTACAAAAGTATAGAAATATATTAGCACCACTACAGTACCACAAAATTCTTTCGTAAAACACCCGATCAACTGAAAAGTCTGATCGCTAGAATATGTAGCTTTCTGCCATATGAGAGAAATATGAAATAATGGTAGGAGGGATGTTCCAATAACATGCTTATGCTGTTACTAAGGCTACTTTTAGCGGCACATCTGTAATTTGTGCAACCCTTATTATCAGTGAGATTAAACACAGGATTAGAGAAATGCCAACCTAGCAAACGAAGCATAGCATAGCTGAAGCCCCTGTGGAAATCGCTGTTTTGCAATTTGGATTGGTGACAACCTTTGTAGATATTTTTATCCGTTTACACTAATATAGCCTTTCTTGGCAAATTCTAAATGCTGTGGGTATTGCAATACCTAGAAGCATGAACTCAATGTTGCCAAACTAGATCGGAGGAAGCCTCGCAATCTTCTGAAAATAGTTGATTTCTACATTTTCTAGTATGTCATCGTAACAAATAGAAATACTGATGCATTGTAGACGCATTCGATGCCAAAATTCAGCCCATCTACGTGTGCAGAAAGTCAACCTTCCTTTCTGTACCATGTTTTTGTTTCGAAAATATTTCCAATTTTGTTTATGATGAAATAGACAATTTACAAAAGTATAGAAATATATTAGCACCACTACAGTACCACAAAATTCTTTCGTAAAACACCCGATCAACTGAAAGGTCTGATCGCTAGAATATGTAGCTTTCTGCCATATGAGAGAAATATGAAATAATGGTATGAGGGATGTTCCAATTACATGCTTATGCTGTTACTAAGGCTACTTTTAGCGGCACATCTGTAATTTGTGCAACCCTTATTATCAGTGAGATTAAACACAGGATTAGAGAAATGCCAACCTAGCAAACGAAGCATAGCATAGCTGAAGCCCCTGTGGAAATCTCTGTTTTGCAATTTGGATTGGTGACAACCTTTGTAGATATTTTTATCCTTTACACTAATATAGCCTTTCTTGGCAAATTCTAAATGCTGTGGGTATTGCAATACCTAGAAGCATGAACTCAATGTTGCCAAACTAGATCGGAGGAAGCCTCGCAATCTTCTGAAAATAGTTGATTTCTACATTTTCTAGTATGTCATCGTAACAAATAGAAATACTGATGCATTGTAGACGCATTCGATGCCAAAATTCAGCCCATCTACGTGTGCAGAAAGTCAACCTTCCTTTCTGTACCATGTTTTTGTTTCGAAAATATTTCCAATTTTGTTTATGATGAAATAGACAATTTACAAAAGTATAGAAATATATTAGCACCACTACAGTACCACAAAATTCTTTCGTAAAACACCCGATCAACTGAAAGGTCTGATCGCTAGAATATGTAGCTTTCTGCCATATGAGAGAAATATGAAATAATGGTATGAGGGATATTCCAATTACATGCTTATGCTGTTACTAAGGCTACTTTTAGCGGCACATCTGTAATTTTTGCAACCCTTATTATCAGTGAGATTAAACACAGGATTAGAGAATGCCGACCTAGCAAACGAAGCATAGCATAGCTGAAGCCCCTGTGGAAATCGCTGTTGTGCAATTTGGATTGGTGACAACCTTTGTAGATATTTTTATCCGTTTACACTAATATAGCCTTTCTTGGCAAATTCTAAATGCTGTGGGTATTGCAATACCTAGAAGCATGAACTCAATGTTGCCGAACTAGATCGGAGGAAGCCTCGCAATCTTCTGAAAATAGTTGATTTCTACATTTTCTAGTATGTCATCGTAACAAATAGAAATACTGATGCATTGTAGACGCATTCGATGCCAAAATTCAGCCCATCTACGTGTGCAGAAAGTCAACCTTCCTTTCTGTACCATGTTTTTGTTTCGAAAATATTTCCAATTTTGTTTATGATGAAATAGACAATTTACAAAAGTATAGAAATATATTAGCACCACTACAGTACCACAAAATTCTTTCGTAAAACACCCGATCAACTGAAAGGTCTGATCGCTAGAATATGTAGCTTTCTGCCATATGAGAGAAATATGAAATAATGGTATGAGGGAGGTTCCAATAACATGCTTATGCTGTTACTAAGGCTACTTTTAGCGGCACATCTGTAATTTGTGCAACCCTTATTATCAGTGAGATTAAACACAGGATTAGAGAATGCCGACCTAGCAAACGAAGCATAGCATAGCTGAAGCCCCTGTGAAATCGCTGTTTTGCAATTTGGATTGGTGACAACCTTTGTAGATATTTTTATCCGTTTACACTAATATAGCCTTTCTTGGCAAATTCTAAATGCTGTGCGTATTGCAATACCTAGAAGCATGAACTCAATGTTGCCAAACTAGATCGGAGGAAGCCTCGCAATCTTCTGAAAATAGTTGATTTCTACATTTTCTAATATGTCATTGTAACAAATAGAAATACTGATGCATTGTAGACGCATTCGATGCCAAAATTCAGCCCATCTACGTGTGCAGAAAGTCAACCTTCCTTTCTGTACCATGTTTTTGTTTCGAAAATATTTCCAATTTTGTTTATGATGAAATAGACAATTTACAAAAGTATAGAAATATATTAGCACCACTACAGTACCACAAAATTCTTTCGTAAAACACCCGATCAACTGAAAGGTCTGATCGCTAGAATATGTAGCTTTCTGCCATATGAGAGAAATATGAAATAATGGTATGAGGGATGTTCCAATTACATGCTTATGCTGTTACTAAGGCTACTTTTAGCGGCAGATCTGTAATTTGTGCAACCCTTATTATCAGTGAGATTAAACACAGGATTAGAGAAATGCCAACCTAGCAAACGAAGCATAGCATAGCTGAAGCCCCTGTGGAAATCGCTGTTTTGCAATTTGGATTGGTGACAACCTTTGTAGATATTTTTATCCGTTTACACTAATATAGCCTTTCTTGGCAAATTCTAAATGCTGTGGGTATTGCAATACCTAGAAGCATGAACTCAATGTTGCCAAACTAGATCGGAGGAAGCCTCGCAATCTTCTGAAAATAGTTGATTTCTACATTTTCTAGTATGTCATCGTAACAAATAGAAATACTGATGCATTGTAGACGCATTCGATGCCAAAATTCAGCCCATCTACGTGTGCAGAAAGTCAACCTTCCTTTCTGTACCATGTTTTTGTTTCGAAAATATTTCCAATTTTGTTTATGATGAAATAGACAATTTACAAAAGTATAGAAATATATTAGCACCACTACAGTACCACAAAATTCTTTCGTAAAACACCCGATCAACTGAAAGGTCTGATCGCTAGAATATGTAGCTTTCTGCCATATGAGAGAAATATGAAATAATGGTAGGAGGGAGGTTCCAATAACATGCTTATGCTGTTACTAAGGCTACTTTTAGCGGCACATCTGTAATTTGTGCAACCCTTATTATCAGTGAGATTAAACACAGGATTAGAGAATGCCGACCTAGCAAACGAAGCATAGCATAGCTGAAGCCCCTGTGGAAATCGCTGTTTTGCAATTTGGATTGGTGACAACCTTTGTAGATATTTTTATCCGTTTACACTAATATAGCCTTTCTTGGCAAATTCTAAATGCTGTGCGTATTGCAATACCTAGAAGCATGAACTCAATGTTGCCAAACTAGATCGGAGGAAGCCTCGCAATCTTCTGAAAATAGTTGATTTCTACATTTTCTAATATGTCATTGTAACAAATAGAAATACTGATGCATTGTAGACGCATTCGATGCCAAAATTCAGCCCATCTACGTGTGCAGAAAGTCAAGCTTCCTTTCTGTACCATGTTTTTGTTTCGAAAATATTTCCAATTTTGTTTATGATGAAATAGACAATTTACAAAAGTATAGAAATATATTAGCACCACTACAGTACCACAAAATTCTTTCGTAAAACACCCGATCAACTGAAAAGTCTGATCGCTAGAATATGTAGCTTTCTGCCATATGAGAGAAATATGAAATAATGGTAGGAGGGATGTTCCAATAACATGCTTATGCTGTTACTAAGGCTACTTTTAGCGGCACATCTGTAATTTGTGCAACCCTTATTATCAGTGAGATTAAACACAGGATTAGAGAAATGCCAACCTAGCAAACGAAGCATAGCATAGCTGAAGCCCCTGTGGAAATCGCTGTTTTGCAATTTGGATTGGTGACAACCTTTGTAGATATTTTTATCCGTTTACACTAATATAGCCTTTCTTGGCAAATTCTAAATGCTGTGGGTATTGCAATACCTAGAAGCATGAACTCAATGTTGCCAAACTAGATCGGAGGAAGCCTCGCAATCTTCTGAAAATAGTTGATTTCTACATTTTCTAGTATGTCATCGTAACAAATAGAAATACTGATGCATTGTAGACGCATTCGATGCCAAAATTCAGCCCATCTACGTGTGCAGAAAGTCAACCTTCCTTTCTGTACCATGTTTTTGTTTCGAAAATATTTCCAATTTTGTTTATGATGAAATAGACAATTTACAAAAGTATAGAAATATATTAGCACCACTACAGTACCACAAAATTCTTTCGTAAAACACCCGATCAACTGAAAAGTCTGATCGCTAGAATATGTAGCTTTCTGCCATATGAGAGAAATATGAAATAATGGTAGGAGGGATGTTCCAATAACATGCTTATGCTGTTACTAAGGCTACTTTTAGCGGCACATCTGTAATTTGTGCAACCCTTATTATCAGTGAGATTAAACACAGGATTAGAGAAATGCCAACCTAGCAAACGAAGCATAGCATAGCTGAAGCCCCTGTGGAAATCGCTGTTTTGCAATTTGGATTGGTGACAACCTTTGTAGATATTTTTATCCGTTTACACTAATATAGCCTTTCTTGGCAAATTCTAAATGCTGTGGGTATTGCAATACCTAGAAGCATGAACTCAATGTTGCCAAACTAGATCGGAGGAAGCCTCGCAATCTTCTGAAAATAGTTGATTTCTACATTTTCTAGTATGTCATCGTAACAAATAGAAATACTGATGCATTGTAGACGCATTCGATGCCAAAATTCAGCCCATCTACGTGTGCAGAAAGTCAACCTTCCTTTCTGTACCATGTTTTTGTTTCGAAAATATTTCCAATTTTGTTTATGATGAAATAGACAATTTACAAAAGTATAGAAATATATTAGCACCACTACAGTACCACAAAATTCTTTCGTAAAACACCCGATCAACTGAAAAGTCTGATCGCTAGAATATGTAGCTTTCTGCCATATGAGAGAAATATGAAATAATGGTAGGAGGGATGTTCCAATAACATGCTTATGCTGTTACTAAGGCTACTTTTAGCGGCACATCTGTAATTTGTGCAACCCTTATTATCAGTGAGATTAAACACAGGATTAGAGAAATGCCAACCTAGCAAACGAAGCATAGCATAGCTGAAGCCCCTGTGGAAATCGCTGTTTTGCAATTTGGATTGGTGACAACCTTTGTAGATATTTTTATCCGTTTACACTAATATAGCCTTTCTTGGCAAATTCTAAATGCTGTGGGTATTGCAATACCTAGAAGCATGAACTCAATGTTGCCAAACTAGATCGGAGGAAGCCTCGCAATCTTCTGAAAATAGTTGATTTCTACATTTTCTAGTATGTCATCGTAACAAATAGAAATACTGATGCATTGTAGACGCATTCGATGCCAAAATTCAGCCCATCTACGTGTGCAGAAAGTCAAGCTTCCTTTCTGTACCATGTTTTTGTTTCGAAAATATTTCCAATTTTGTTTATGATGAAATAGACAATTTACAAAAGTATAGAAATATATTAGCACCACTACAGTACCACAAAATTCTTTCGTAAAACACCCGATCAACTGAAAAGTCTGATCGCTAGAATATGTAGCTTTCTGCCATATGAGAGAAATATGAAATAATGGTAGGAGGGATGTTCCAATAACATGCTTATGCTGTTACTAAGGCTACTTTTAGCGGCACATCTGTAATTTGTGCAACCCTTATTATCAGTGAGATTAAACACAGGATTAGAGAATGCCAACCTAGCAAACGAAGCATAGCATAGCTGAAGCCCCTGTGGAAATCGCTGTTTTGCAATTTGGATTGGTGACAACCTTTGTAGATATTTTTATCCGTTTACACTAATATAGCCTTTCTTGGCAAATTCTAAATGCTGTGGGTATTGCAATACCTAGAAGCATGAACTCAATGTTGCCAAACTAGATCGGAGGAAGCCTCGCAATCTTCTGAAAATAGTTGATTTCTACATTTTCTAGTATGTCATCGTAACAAATAGAAATACTGATGCATTGTAGACGCATTCGATGCCAAAATTCAGCCCATCTACGTGTGCAGAAAGTCAACCTTCCTTTCTGTACCATGTTTTTGTTTCGAAAATATTTCCAATTTTGTTTATGATGAAATAGACAATTTACAAAAGTATAGAAATATATTAGCACCACTACAGTACCACAAAATTCTTTCGTAAAACACCCGATCAACTGAAAAGTCTGATCGCTAGAATATGTAGCTTTCTGCCATATGAGAGAAATATGAAATAATGGTAGGAGGGATGTTCCAATAACATGCTTATGCTGTTACTAAGGCTACTTTTAGCGGCACATCTGTAATTTGTGCAACCCTTATTATCAGTGAGATTAAACACAGGATTAGAGAAATGCCAACCTAGCAAACGAAGCATAGCATAGCTGAAGCCCCTGTGGAAATCGCTGTTTTGCAATTTGGATTGGTGACAACCTTTGTAGATATTTTTATCCGTTTACACTAATATAGCCTTTCTTGGCAAATTCTAAATGCTGTGGGTATTGCAATACCTAGAAGCATGAACTCAATGTTGCCAAACTAGATCGGAGGAAGCCTCGCAATCTTCTGAAAATAGTTGATTTCTACATTTTCTAGTATGTCATCGTAACAAATAGAAATACTGATGCATTGTAGACGCATTCGATGCCAAAATTCAGCCCATCTACGTGTGCAGAAAGTCAACCTTCCTTTCTGTACCATGTTTTTGTTTCGAAAATATTTCCAATTTTGTTTATGATGAAATAGACAATTTACAAAAGTATAGAAATATATTAGCACCACTACAGTACCACAAAATTCTTTCGTAAAACACCCGATCAACTGAAAAGTCTGATCGCTAGAATATGTAGCTTTCTGCCATATGAGAGAAATATGAAATAATGGTAGGAGGGATGTTCCAATAACATGCTTATGCTGTTACTAAGGCTACTTTTAGCGGCACATCTGTAATTTGTGCAACCCTTATTATCAGTGAGATTAAACACAGGATTAGAGAAATGCCAACCTAGCAAACGAAGCATAGCATAGCTGAAGCCCCTGTGGAAATCGCTGTTTTGCAATTTGGATTGGTGACAACCTTTGTAGATATTTTTATCCGTTTACACTAATATAGCCTTTCTTGGCAAATTCTAAATGCTGTGGGTATTGCAATACCTAGAAGCATGAACTCAATGTTGCCAAACTAGATCGGAGGAAGCCTCGCAATCTTCTGAAAATAGTTGATTTCTACATTTTCTAGTATGTCATCGTAACAAATAGAAATACTGATGCATTGTAGACGCATTCGATGCCAAAATTCAGCCCATCTACGTGTGCAGAAAGTCAACCTTCCTTTCTGTACCATGTTTTTGTTTCGAAAATATTTCCAATTTTGTTTATGATGAAATAGACAATTTACAAAAGTATAGAAATATATTAGCACCACTACAGTATCACAAAATTCTTTCGTAAAACACCCGATCAACTGAAAAGTCTGATCGCTAGAATATGTAGCTTTCTGCCATATGAGAGAAATATGAAATAATGGTAGGAGGGATGTTCCAATAACATGCTTATGCTGTTACTAAGGCTACTTTTAGCGGCACATCTGTAATTTGTGCAACCCTTATTATCAGTGAGATTAAACACAGGATTAGAGAAATGCCAACCTAGCAAACGAAGCATAGCATAGCTGAAGCCCCTGTGGAAATCGCTGTTTTGCAATTTGGATTGGTGACAACCTTTGTAGATATTTTTATCCGTTTACACTAATATAGCCTTTCTTGGCAAATTCTAAATGCTGTGGGTATTGCAATACCTAGAAGCATGAACTCAATGTTGCCAAACTAGATCGGAGGAAGCCTCGCAATCTTCTGAAAATAGTTGATTTCTACATTTTCTAGTATGTCATCGTAACAAATAGAAATACTGATGCATTGTAGACGCATTCGATGCCAAAATTCAGCCCATCTACGTGTGCAGAAAGTCAAGCTTCCTTTCTGTACCATGTTTTTGTTTCGAAAATATTTCCTATTTTGTTTATGATGAAATAGACAATTTACAAAATTATAGAAATATATTAGCACCACTACAGTACCACAAAATTCTTTCGTAAAACACCTGATCAACTGAAAAGTCTGATCGCTAGAATATGTAGCTTTCTGCCATATGAGAGAAATATGAAATAATGGTATGAGGGATGTTCCAATAACATGCTTATGCTGTTACTAAGGCTACTTTTAGCGGCACATCTGTAATTTGTGCAACCCTTATTATCAGTGAGATTAAACACAGGATTAGAGAAATGCCAACCTAGCAAACGAAGCATAGCATAGCTGAAGCCCCTGTGGAAATCGCTGTTTTGCAATTTGGATTGGTGACAACCTTTGTAGATATTTTTATCCGTTTACACTAATATAGCCTTTCTTGGCAAATTCTAAATGCTGTGGGTATTGCAATACCTAGAAGCATGAACTCAATGTTGCCAAACTAGATCGGAGGAAGCCTCGCAATCTTCTGAAAATAGTTGATTTCTACATTTTCTAGTATGTCATCGTAACAAATAGAAATACTGATGCATTGTAGACGCATTCGATGCCAAAATTCAGCCCATCTACGTGTGCAGAAAGTCAACCTTCCTTTCTGTACCATGTTTTTGTTTCGAAAATATTTCCAATTTTGTTTATGATGAAATAGACAATTTACAAAAGTATAGAAATATATTAGCACCACTACAGTACCACAAAATTCTTTCGTAAAACACCCGATCAACTGAAAAGTCTGATCGCTAGAATATGTAGCTTTCTGCCATATGAGAGAAATATGAAATAATGGTAGGAGGGATGTTCCAATAACATGCTTATGCTGTTACTAAGGCTACTTTTAGCGGCACATCTGTAATTTGTGCAACCCTTATTATCAGTGAGATTAAACACAGGATTAGAGAAATGCCAACCTAGCAAACGAAGCATAGCATAGCTGAAGCCCCTGTGGAAATCGCTGTTTTGCAATTTGGATTGGTGACAACCTTTGTAGATATTTTTATCCGTTTACACTAATATAGCCTTTCTTGGCAAATTCTAAATGCTGTGGGTATTGCAATACCTAGAAGCATGAACTCAATGTTGCCAAACTAGATCGGAGGAAGCCTCGCAATCTTCTGAAAATAGTTGATTTCTACATTTTCTAGTATGTCATCGTAACAAATAGAAATACTGATGCATTGTAGACGCATTCGATGCCAAAATTCAGCCCATCTACGTGTGCAGAAAGTCAAGCTTCCTTTCTGTACCATGTTTTTGTTTCGAAAATATTTCCAATTTTGTTTATGATGAAATAGACAATTTACAAAAGTATAGAAATATATTAGCACCACTACAGTACCACAAAATTCTTTCGTAAAACACCCGATCAACTGAAAAGTCTGATCGCTAGAATATGTAGCTTTCTGCCATATGAGAGAAATATGAAATAATGGTAGGAGGGATGTTCCAATAACATGCTTATGCTGTTACTAAGGCTACTTTTAGCGGCACATCTGTAATTTGTGCAACCCTTATTATCAGTGAGATTAAACACAGGATTAGAGAAATGCCAACCTAGCAAACGAAGCATAGCATAGCTGAAGCCCCTGTGGAAATCGCTGTTTTGCAATTTGGATTGGTGACAACCTTTGTAGATATTTTTATCCGTTTACACTAATATAGCCTTTCTTGGCAAATTCTAAATGCTGTGGGTATTGCAATACCTAGAAGCATGAACTCAATGTTGCCAAACTAGATCGGAGGAAGCCTCGCAATCTTCTGAAAATAGTTGATTTCTACATTTTCTAGTATGTCATCGTAACAAATAGAAATACTGATGCATTGTAGACGCATTCGATGCCAAAATTCAGCCCATCTACGTGTGCAGAAAGTCAACCTTCCTTTCTGTACCATGTTTTTGTTTCGAAAATATTTCCAATTTTGTTTATGATGAAATAGACAATTTACAAAAGTATAGAAATATATTAGCACCACTACAGTACCAAAATTCTTTCGTAAAACACCCGATCAACTGAAAGTCTGATCGCTAGAATATGTAGCTTTCTGCCATATGAGAGAAATATGAATAATGGTATGAGGGATGTTCCAATAACATGCTTATGCTGTTACTAAGGCTACTTTTAGCGGCACATCTGTAATTTGTGCAACCCTTATTATCAGTGAGATTAAACACAGGATTAGAGAAATGCCACCTAGCAAACGAAGCATAGCATAGCTGAAGCCCCTGTGGAAATCGCTGTTTTGCAATTTGGATTGGTGACAACCTTTGTAGATATTTTTATCCGTTTACACTAATATAGCCTTTCTTGGCAAATTCTAAATGCTGTGGGTATTGCAATACCTAGAAGCATGAACTCAATGTTGCCAAACTAGATCGGAGGAAGCCTCGCAATCTTCTGAAAATAGTTGATTTCTACATTTTCTAGTATGTCATCGTAACAAATAGAAATACTGATGCATTGTAGACGCATTCGATGCCAAAATTCAGCCCATCTACGTGTGCAGAAAGTCAACCTTCCTTTTGTACCATGTTTTTGTTTCGAAAATATTTCCAATTTTGTTTATGATGAAATAGACAATTTACAAAAGTATAGAAATATATTAGCACCACTACAGTACCACAAAATTCTTTCGTAAAACACCCGATCAACTGAAAAGTCTGATCGCTAGAATATGTAGCTTTCTGCCATATGAGAGAAATATGAAATAATGGTAGAGGGATGTTCCAATAACATGCTTATGCTGTTACTAAGGCTACTTTTAGCGGCACATCTGTAATTTGTGCAACCCTTATTATCAGTGAGATTAAACACAGGATTAGAGAAATGCCAACCTAGCAAACGAAGCATAGCATAGCTGAAGCCCCTGTGGAAATCGCTGTTTTGCAATTTGGATTGGTGACAACCTTTGTAGATATTTTTATCCGTTTACACTAATATAGCCTTTCTTGGCAAATTCTAAATGCTGTGGGTATTGCAATACCTAGAAGCATGAACTCAATGTTGCCAAACTAGATCGGAGGAAGCCTCGCAATCTTCTGAAAATAGTTGATTTCTACATTTTCTAGTATGTCATCGTAACAAATAGAAATACTGATGCATTGTAGACGCATTCGATGCCAAAATTCAGCCCATCTACAGTGTGCAGAAAGTCAACTTCCTTTCTGTACCATGTTTTTGTTTCGAAATATTTCCAATTTTGTTTATGATGAAATAGACAATTTACAAAATATAGAAATATATTAGCACCACTACAGTACCACAAAATTCTTTCGTAAAACACCGATCAACTGAAAAGTCTGATCGCTAGAATATGTAGCTTTCTGCCATATGAGAGAAATATGAAATAATGGTAGGAGGGATGTTCCAATAACATGCTTATGCTGTTACTAAGGCTACTTTTAGCGGCACATCTGTAATTTGTGCAACCCTTATTATCAGTGAGATTAAACACAGGATTAGAGAAATGCCAACCTAGCAAACGAAGCATAGCATAGCTGAAGCCCCTGTGGAAATCGCTGTTTTGCAATTTGGATTGGTGACAACCTTTGTAGATATTTTTATCCGTTTACACTAATATAGCCTTTCTTGGCAAATTCTAAATGCTGTGGGTATTGCAATACCTAGAAGCATGAACTCAATGTTGCCAAACTAGATCGGAGGAAGCCTCGCAATCTTCTGAAAATAGTTGATTTCTACATTTTCTAGTATGTCATCGTAACAAATAGAAATACTGATGCATTGTAGACGCATTCGATGCCAAAATTCAGCCCATCTACGTGTGCAGAAAGTCAACTTCCTTTCTGTACCATGTTTTTGTTTCGAAAATATTTCCATTTTGTTTATGATGAAATAGACAATTTACAAAATTATAGAAATATATTAGCACACTACAGTACACAAAAATTCTTTCGTAAAACACCCGATCAACTGAAAAGTCTGATCGCTAGAATATGTAGCTTTCTGCCATATGAGAGAAATATGAAATAATGGTAGGAGGGATGTTCCAATAACATGCTTATGCTGTTACTAAGGCTACTTTTAGCGGCACATCTGTAATTTGTGCAACCCTTATTATCAGTGAGATTAAACACAGGATTAGAGAAATGCCTAGCAAACGAAGCATAGCATAGCTGAAGCCCCTGTGGAAATCGCTGTTTGCAATTTGGATTGGTGACAACCTTTGTAGATATTTTTATCCGTTTACACTAATATAGCCTTTCTTGGCAAATTCTAAATGCTGTGGGTATTGCAATACCTAGAAGCATGAACTCAATGTTGCCAAACTAGATCGGAGGAAGCCTCGCAATCTTCTGAAAATAGTTGATTTCTACATTTTTAGTATGTCATCGTAACAAATAGAAATACTGATGCATTGTAGACGCATTCGATGCCAAAATTCAGCCCATCTACGTGTGCAGAAAGTCAACCTTCCTTTCTGTACCATGTTTTTGTTTCGAAAATATTTCCAATTTTTGTTTATGATGAAATAGACAATTTACAAAATTAGAATATATTAGCACCACTACAGTACCACAAAATTCTTTCGTAAAACACCCGATCAACTGAAAAGTCTGATCGCTAGAATATGTAGCTTTCTGCCATATGAGAGAAATATGAAATAATGGTAGAGGGATGTTCCAATAACATGCTTATGCTGTTACTAAGGCTACTTTTAGCGGCAATCTGTAATTTGTGCAACCCTTATTATCAGTGAGATTAAACACAGGATTAGAGAAATGCCAACCTAGCAAACGAAGCATAGCATAGCTGAAGCCCCTGTGGAAATCGCTGTTTTGCAATTTGGATTGGTGACAACCTTTGTAGATATTTTTATCCGTTTACACTAATATAGCCTTTCTTGGCAAATTCTAAATGCTGTGGGTATTGCAATACCTAGAAGCATGAACTCAATGTTGCCAAACTAGATCGGAGGAAGCCTGCAATCTTCTGAAAATAGTTGATTTCTACATTTTCTAGTATGTCATCGTAACAAATAGAAATACTGATGCATTGTAGACGCATTCGATGCCAAAATTCAGCCCATCTACGTGTGCAGAAAGTCAACTTCCTTTCTGTACCATGTTTTTGTTTCGAAAATATTTCCAATTTTGTTTATGATGAAATAGACAATTTACAAAATTATAGAAATATATTAGCACCACTACAGTACCACAAAATTCTTTCGTAAAACACCCGATCAACTGAAAAGTCTGATCGCTAGAATATGTAGCTTTCTGCCATATGAGAGAAATATGAAATAATGGTAGAGGGATGTTCCAATAACATGCTTATGCTGTTACTAAGGCTACTTTTAGCGGCACATCTGTAATTTGTGCAACCCTTATTATCAGTGAGATTAAACACAGATTAGAGAAATGCCAACCTAGCAAACGAAGCATAGCATAGCTGAAGCCCCTGTGGAAATCGCTGTTTTGCAATTTGGATTGGTGCAACCTTTGTAGATATTTTTATCCGTTTACACTAATATAGCCTTTCTTGGCATTCTAAATGCTGTGGGTATTGCAATACCTAGAAGCATGAACTCAATGTTGCCAAACTAGATCGGAGGAAGCCTCGCAATCTTCTGAAATAGTTGATTTCTACATTTTCTAGTATGTCATCGTAACAAATAGAAATACTGATGCATTGTAGACGCATTCGATGCCAAAAATTAGCCCATCTACGTGTGCAGAAAGTCAAGCTTCCTTTCTGTACATGTTTTTGTTTCGAAAATATTTCCATTTTGTTTATGATGAAATAGAAATTTACAAAAGTTAGAAATATATTAGCACCACTACAGTACCACAAAATTCTTTCGTAAAACACCCGATCAACTGAAAAGTCTGATCGCTAGAATATGTAGCTTTCTGCCATATAGAGAAATATGAATAATGGTGGAGGGATGTTCCAATAACATGCTTATGCTGTTTACTAAGGCTACTTTTAGCGGCACATCTGTAATTTGTGCAACCTTATTATCAGTGAGATTAAACACAGGATTAGAGAATGCCAACTAGCAAACGAAGCATAGCATAGCTGAAGCCCCTGTGGAAATCGCTGTTTTGCAATTTGGATTGGTGAAACCTTTGTAGATATTTTTTATCCGTTTACACTAATATAGTTCTTGGCAAATTCTAAATGCTGTGGGTATTGCAATACCTAGAAGCATGAACTCAATGTTGCCAAACTAGATCGGAGAAGCCTCGCAATCTTCTGAAAATAGTTGATTTACATTTTTAGTATGTCATCGTACAAATAGAATACTGATGCATTGTAGACGCATTCGATGCCAAAATTTCAGCCCATCTACGTGTGCAGAAAGTCAACCTTCCTTTCTGTACCATGTTTTGTTTCGAAAATATTTCCAATTTTGTTTATGATGAAATAGACAATTTACAAAATTATAGAAATAATATTAGCACCATACAGTACACAAATTCTTTCGTAAAAACCCGATCAACTGAAAAGTCTGATCGCTAGAATATGTAGCTTTCTGCATATGAGAGAAATATGAAATAATGGTAGGAGGGATGTTTAACATGCTTATGCTGTTACTAAGGCTACTTTTAGCGGCACATCTGTAATTTGTGCAACCCTTATTATCAGTGAGATTAAACACAGGATTAGAGAAATGCCAACTAGCAAACGAAGCATAGCATAGCTGAAGCCCCTGTGGAATCGCTGTTTTGCAATTTGGATTGGTGACAACCTTTGTAGATATTTTTATCCGTTTACACTAATATAGCCTTTTTGGCAAATTCTAAATGCTGTGGGTATTGCAATACCTAGAAGCATGAACTCAATGTTGCCAAACTAGATCGGAGGAAGCCTCGCAATCTTCTGAAAATAGTTGATTTCTACATTTTCTAGTATGTCATCGTACAAATAGAAATACTGATGCATTGTAGACGCATTCGATGCAAAATTCAGCCATCTACGTGTGCAGAAAGTCACTTCTTTCTGTACATGTTTTTGTTTCGAAATATTTCCAATTTTTGTTATGATGAAATAGACAATTTACAAAATATAGAAATATATTAGCACCACTACAGTACCAAAATTCTTTCGTAAAACACCGATCAACTGAAAAGTCTGATCGCTAGAATTGTAGCTTTCTGCCATATGAGAGAAATATGAAATAATGGTTGAGGGATGTTCCAATAACATTGCTTATGCTGTTACTAAGGCTACTTTTAGCGGCACGATCATTTTATCATGAGATTAAACACAGGATTAGAGAAATGCCAACCTAGCAAACGAAGCATAGCATAGCTGAAGCCCTGTGGAAATCGCTGTTTTGCAATTTGGATTGGTGACAACCTTTGTAGATATTTTTATCCGTTTACACTAATATAGCCTTTCTTGGCAAATTCTAAATGCTGTGGGTATTGCAATACCTAGAAGCATGAACTCAATGTTGCAAACTAGATCGGAGGAAAGCCATCGCAATCTTCTGAAAATAGTTGATTTCTACATTTTCTAGTATGTCATCGTAACAAATAGAAATACTGATGCATTGTAGACGCATTCGATGCCAAAATTCAGCCCATCTACGTGTGCAGAAATCAAGCTTCCTTTCTGTACCATGTTTTTTTCGAAAAATATTTCCAATTTTTGTTATGATGAAATAGACAATTTACAAAAGTATAGAAATATATTAGCACCACTACAGTACACAAAATTCTTTCGTAAAACACCCGATCAACTGAAAAGTCTGATCGCTAGAATATGTCAGCTTTTGCTATTGGTAAGGCTAGCCTGTTTTAAGCGGCACATCTGTAATTTGTGCAACCTTATTATAGTGAGATTAAACACAGGATTAGAGAAATGCCAACCTAGCAAACGAAGCATAGCATAGCTTGAAGCCCCTGTGGAAATCGCTGTTTTGCAATTTGGATTGGTGACAACCTTTGTAGATATTTTTTATCCGTTTACACTAATATAGCCTTTCTTGGCAATTCTAAATGCTGTGGGTATTGCAATACCTAGAAGCATGAACTCAATGTTGCCAAACTAGATCGGAGGAAGCCTCGCAATCTTCTGAAAATAGTTGATTTCTACATTTTCTAGTATGTCATCGTAACAAATAGAAATACTGATGCATTGTAGACGCATTCGATGCCAAAATTCAGCCACATGCTTATGCTGTTACTAAGGCTACTTTTAGCGGCACATCTGTAATTTGTGCAACCCTTATTATCAGTGAGATTAAACACAGGATTAGAGAAATGCCAACCTAGCAAACGAAGCATAGCATAGCTGAAGCCCCTGTGGAAATCGCTGTTTTGCAATTTGGATTGGTGACAACCTTTGTAGATATTTTTATCCGTTTACACTAATATAGCCTTTCTTGGCAAATTCTAAATGCTGTGGGTATTGCAATACCTAGAAGCATGAACTCAATGTTGCCAAACTAGATCGGAGGAAGCCTCGCAATCTTCTGAAAATAGTTGATTTCTACATTTTCTAGTATGTCATCGTAACAAATAGAAATACTGATGCATTGTAGACGCATTCGATGCCAAAATTCAGCCCATCTACGTGTGCAGAAAGTCAAGCTTCCTTTCTGTACCATGTTTTTGTTTCGAAAATATTTCCAATTTTGTTTATGATGAAATAGACAATTTACAAAAGTATAGAAATATATTAGCACCACTACAGTACCACAAAATTCTTTCGTAAAACACCCGATCAACTGAAAAGTCTGATCGCTAGAATATGTAGCTTTCTGCCATATGAGAGAAATATGAAATAATGGTAGGAGGATGTTCCAATAACATGCTTATGCTGTTACTAAGGCTACTTTTAGCGGCACATCTGTAATTTGTGCAACCCTTATTATCAGTGAGATTAAACACAGGATTAGAGAAATGCCAACCTAGCAAACGAAGCATAGCATAGCTGAAGCCCCTGTGGAAATCGCTGTTTTGCAATTTGGATTGGTGACAACCTTTGTAGATATTTTTATCCGTTTACACTAATATAGCCTTTCTTGGCAAATTCTAAATGCTGTGGGTATTGCAATACCTAGAAGCATGAACTCAATGTTGCCAAACTAGATCGGAGGAAGCCTCGCAATCTTCTGAAAATAGTTGATTTCTACATTTTCTAGTATGTCATCGTAACAAATAGAAATACTGATGCATTGTAGACGCATTCGATGCCAAAATTCAGCCCATCTACGTGTGCAGAAAGTCAAGCTTCCTTTCTGTACCATGTTTTTGTTTCGAAAATATTTCCATTTTGTTTATGATGAAATAGACAATTTACAAAATTATAGAAATACATTAGCACCACTACATTATCACAAAATTCTTTCGTAAAACACCCGATCAACTGAAAAGTCTGATCGCTAGAATATGTAGCTTTCTGCCATATGAGAGAAATATGAAATAATGGCAGGAGGGATGTTCCAATAACATGCTTATGCTGTTACTAAGGCTACTTTTAGCGGCACATCTGTAATTTGTGCAAACCCTTATTATCAGTGAGATTAAACACAGGATTAGAGAATGCCGACCTAGCAAACGAAGCATAGCATAGCTGAAGCCCCTGTGGAAATCGCTGTTTTGCAATTTGGATTGGTGACAACCTTTGTAGATATTTTTATCCGTTTACACTAATATAGCCTTTCTTGGCAAATTCTAAATGCTGTGGGTATTGCAATACCTAGAAGCATGAACTCAATGTTGCCAAACTAGATCGGAGGAAGCCTCGCAATCTTCTGAAAATAGTTGATTTCTACATTTTCTAGTATGTCATCGTAACAAATAGAAATACTGATGCATTGTAGACGCATTCGATGCCAAAATTCAGCCCATCTACGTGTGCAGAAAGTCAACCTTCCTTTCTGTACCATGTTTTTGTTTCGAAAATATTTCCATTTTGTTTATGATGAAATAGAAAATTTACAAAATTATAGAAATACATTAGCACCACTACATTATCACAAAATTCTTTCGTAAAACACCCGATCAACTGAAAAGTCTGATCGCTAGAATATGTAGCTTTCTGCCATATGAGAGAAATATGAAATAATGGTAGGAGGGATGTTCCAATAACATGCTTATGCTGTTACTAAGGCTACTTTTAGCGGCACATCTGTAATTTGTGCAACCCTTATTATCAGTGAGATTAAACACAGGATTAGAGAATGCCGACCTAGCAAACGAAGCATAGCATAGCTGAAGCCCCTGTGGAAATCGCTGTTTTGCAATTTGGATTGGTGACAACCTTTGTAGATATTTTTATCCGTTTACACTAATATAGCCTTTCTTGGCAAATTCTAAATGCTGTGGGTATTGCAATACCTAGAAGCATGAACTCAATGTTGCCAAACTAGATCGGAGGAAGCCTCGCAATCTTCTGAAAATAGTTGATTTCTACATTTTCTAGTATGTCATCGTAACAAATAGAAATACTGATGCATTGTAGACGCATTCGATGCCAAAATTCAGCCCATCTACGTGTGCAGAAAGTCAACCTTCCTTTCTGTACCATGTTTTTGTTTCGAAAATATTTCCAATTTTGTTTATGATGAAATAGACAATTTACAAAAGTATAGAAATATATTAGCACCAGGGATGGGCCAAATTGAAAAATAAAAAGCGAAATGCGAAAAGCGAAATTTGCGAAACTGAAAAATGCGAAATGAAAAAAAAAGCGAAATGCGAAAAGCCAAAATATGCGAAAATGCCAAAAGCGAAATGCGAAAAGCGAAATTTTTTCTACAACTTTTTAATAGTTAAAATCATAAAGCAAAAATCACTTTTTAAAATTTTATTCCAAATTTAAAAATCAATAAAACGCTTTTTTGAGGCGCGCTTTTTCCAAAAAAACTTTTTGGGAAGGGGGGGCAGGCGGCGCCGGTAGGCGCCGCCGGGAAAATTTTTTGAAAATTTGATTAAAATTTGTTGACAGATTTTCACCAAAAAAATCATCAAATTTTGTGATTTTTGTATCATTTTTCTAATGAGAAATAAGAGTTTTGGCGCGCCGCTGAGAACAGTTTTTCATCAAATTACCAAATTTTGCGATTTTGGGCCATTTTCTAAGAAAAAATAGGATTTTGGGGGCGCGCGGTGCCGATAGGCGCCGCCGGGGAAAAAATTGGAAATTTTTGATCATTTATAAACAGTTTTTCACTGAAAATTAGCCAATTTATAGGTAAAATTTTGAAAAATTTTATGGGAATTTAATCCAATTCTTAGGGGTGTAAAAGTCGCTTTTCGCGCCAAAAAGCGAAATGCGAAAAGCGAAATGCGAAACGCCAAAAAATGCGAATAATGCGAAAGGCGAAATGCGAAAAGCGAAACCTCGGCCCATCCCTGGTGAATAACCTACAGTACCACAAAATTCTTTCGTAAAACACCCGATCAACTGAAAAGTCTGATCGCTAGAATATGTAGCTTTCTGCCATATGAGAGAAATATGAAATAATGGTAGGAGGGATGTTCCAATAACATGCTTTGCTGTTACTAAGGCTACTTTTAGCGGCACATCTGTAATTTGTGCAACCCTTATTATCAGTGAGATTAAACACAGGATTAGAGAAATGCCAACCTAGCAAACGAAGCATAGCATAGCTGAAGCCCCTGTGGAAATCGCTGTTTTGCAATTTGGATTGGTGACAACCTTTGTAGATATTTTTATCCGTTTACACTAATATAGCCTTTCTTGGCAAATTCTAAATGCTGTGGGTATTGCAATACCTAGAAGCATGAACTCAATGTTGCCAAACTAGATCGGAGGAAGCCTCGCAATCTTCTGAAAATAGTTGATTTCTACATTTTCTAGTATGTCATCGTAACAAATAGAAATACTGATGCATTGTAGACGCATTCGATGCCAAAATTCAGCCCATCTACGTGTGCAGAAAGTCAAGCTTCCTTTCTGTACCATGTTTTTGTTTCGAAAATATTTCCAATTTTGTTTATGATGAAATAGACAATTTACAAAAGTATAGAAATATATTAGCACCACTACAGTACCACAAAATTCTTTCGTAAAACACCCGATCAACTGAAAAGTCTGATCGCTAGAATATGTAGCTTTCTGCCATATGAGAGAAATATGAAATAATGGTAGGAGGGATGTTCCAATAACATGCTTATGCTGTTACTAAGGCTACTTTTAGCGGCACATCTGTAATTTGTGCAACCCTTATTATCAGTGAGATTAAACACAGGATTAGAGAAATGCCAACCTAGCAAACGAAGCATAGCATAGCTGAAGCCCCTGTGGAAATCGCTGTTTTGCAATTTGGATTGGTGACAACCTTTGTAGATATTTTTATCCGTTTACACTAATATAGCCTTTCTTGGCAAATTCTAAATGCTGTGGGTATTGCAATACCTAGAAGCATGAACTCAATGTTGCCAAACTAGATCGGAGGAAGCCTCGCAATCTTCTGAAAATAGTTGATTTCTACATTTTCTAGTATGTCATCGTAACAAATAGAAATACTGATGCATTGTAGACGCATTCGATGCCAAAATTCAGCCCATCTACGTGTGCAGAAAGTCAACTTCCTTTCTGTACCATGTTTTTGTTTCGAAAATATTTCCAATTTTGTTTATGATGAAATAGACAATTTACAAAAGTATAGAAATATATTAGCACCACTACAGTACCACAAAATTCTTTCGTAAAACACCCGATCAACTGAAAAGTCTGATCGCTAGAATATGTAGCTTTCTGCCATATGAGAGAAATATGAAATAATGGTAGGAGGGATGTTCCAATAACATGCTTATGCTGTTACTAAGGCTACTTTTAGCGGCACATCTGTAATTTGTGCAACCCTTATTATCAGTGAGATTAAACACAGGATTAGAGAAATGCCAACCTAGCAAACGAAGCATAGCATAGCTGAAGCCCCTGTGGAAATCGCTGTTTTGCAATTTGGATTGGTGACAACCTTTGTAGATATTTTTATCCGTTTACACTAATATAGCCTTTCTTGGCAAATTCTAAATGCTGTGGGTATTGCAATACCTAGAAGCATGAACTCAATGTTGCCAAACTAGATCGGAGGAAGCCTCGCAATCTTCTGAAAATAGTTGATTTCTACATTTTCTAGTATGTCATCGTAACAAATAGAAATACTGATGCATTGTAGACGCATTCGATGCCAAAATTCAGCCCATCTACGTGTGCAGAAAGTCAAGCTTCCTTTCTGTACCATGTTTTTGTTTCGAAAATATTTCCAATTTTGTTTATGATGAAATAGACAATTTACAAAAGTATAGAAATATATTAGCACCACTACAGTACCACAAAATTCTTTCGTAAAACACCCGATCAACTGAAAAGTCTGATCGCTAGAATATGTAGCTTTCTGCCATATGAGAGAAATATGAAATAATGGTAGGAGGGATGTTCCAATAACATGCTTATGCTGTTACTAAGGCTACTTTTAGCGGCACATCTGTAATTTGTGCAACCCTTATTATCAGTGAGATTAAACACAGGATTAGAGAAATGCCAACCTAGCAAACGAAGCATAGCATAGCTGAAGCCCCTGTGGAAATCGCTGTTTTGCAATTTGGATTGGTGACAACCTTTGTAGATATTTTTATCCGTTTACACTAATATAGCCTTTCTTGGCAAATTCTAAATGCTGTGGGTATTGCAATACCTAGAAGCATGAACTCAATGTTGCCAAACTAGATCGGAGGAAGCCTCGCAATCTTCTGAAAATAGTTGATTTCTACATTTTCTAGTATGTCATCGTAACAAATAGAAATACTGATGCATTGTAGACGCATTCGATGCCAAAATTCAGCCCATCTACGTGTGCAGAAAGTCAACCTTCCTTTCTGTACCATGTTTTTGTTTCGAAAATATTTCCAATTTTGTTTATGATGAAATAGACAATTTACAAAAGTATAGAAATATATTAGCACCACTACAGTACCACAAAATTCTTTCGTAAAACACCCGATCAACTGAAAAGTCTGATCGCTAGAATATGTAGCTTTCTGCCATATGAGAGAAATATGAAATAATGGTAGGAGGGATGTTCCAATAACATGCTTATGCTGTTACTAAGGCTACTTTTAGCGGCACATCTGTAATTTGTGCAACCCTTATTATCAGTGAGATTAAACACAGGATTAGAGAAATGCCAACCTAGCAAACGAAGCATAGCATAGCTGAAGCCCCTGTGGAAATCGCTGTTTTGCAATTTGGATTGGTGACAACCTTTGTAGATATTTTTATCCGTTTACACTAATATAGCCTTTCTTGGCAAATTCTAAATGCTGTGGGTATTGCAATACCTAGAAGCATGAACTCAATGTTGCCAAACTAGATCGGAGGAAGCCTCGCAATCTTCTGAAAATAGTTGATTTCTACATTTTCTAGTATGTCATCGTAACAAATAGAAATACTGATGCATTGTAGACGCATTCGATGCCAAAATTCAGCCCATCTACGTGTGCAGAAAGTCAACTTCCTTTCTGTACCATGTTTTTGTTTCGAAAATATTTCCAATTTTGTTTATGATGAAATAGACAATTTACAAAAGTATAGAAATATATTAGCACCACTACAGTACCACAAAATTCTTTCGTAAAACACCCGATCAACTGAAAAGTCTGATCGCTAGAATATGTAGCTTTCTGCCATATGAGAGAAATATGAAATAATGGTAGGAGGGATGTTCCAATAACATGCTTATGCTGTTACTAAGGCTACTTTTAGCGGCACATCTGTAATTTGTGCAACCCTTATTATCAGTGAGATTAAACACAGGATTAGAGAAATGCCAACCTAGCAAACGAAGCATAGCATAGCTGAAGCCCCTGTGGAAATCGCTGTTTTGCAATTTGGATTGGTGACAACCTTTGTAGATATTTTTATCCGTTTACACTAATATAGCCTTTCTTGGCAAATTCTAAATGCTGTGGGTATTGCAATACCTAGAAGCATGAACTCAATGTTGCCAAACTAGATCGGAGGAAGCCTCGCAATCTTCTGAAAATAGTTGATTTCTACATTTTCTAGTATGTCATCGTAACAAATAGAAATACTGATGCATTGTAGACGCATTCGATGCCAAAATTCAGCCCATCTACGTGTGCAGAAAGTCAACTTCCTTTCTGTACCATGTTTTTGTTTCGAAAATATTTCCAATTTTGTTTATGATGAAATAGACAATTTACAAAATATAGAAATATATTAGCACCACTACAGTACCAAAAATTCTTTCGTAAAACACCCGATCAACTGAAAAGTCTGATCGCTAGAATATGTAGCTTTCTGCCATATGAGAGAAATATGAAATAATGGTAGGAGGGATGTTCCAATAACATGCTTATGCTGTTACTAAGGCTACTTTTAGCGGCACATCTGTAATTTGTGCAACCCTTATTATCAGTGAGATTAAACACAGGATTAGAGAAATGCCAACCTAGCAAACGAAGCATAGCATAGCTGAAGCCCCTGTGGAAATCGCTGTTTTGCAATTTGGATTGGTGACAACCTTTGTAGATATTTTTATCCGTTTACACTAATATAGCCTTTCTTGGCAAATTCTAAATGCTGTGGGTATTGCAATACCTAGAAGCATGAACTCAATGTTGCCAAACTAGATCGGAGGAAGCCTCGCAATCTTCTGAAAATAGTTGATTTCTACATTTTCTAGTATGTCATCGTAACAAATAGAAATACTGATGCATTGTAGACGCATTCGATGCCAAAATTCAGCCCATCTACGTGTGCAGAAAGTCAACTTCCTTTCTGTACCATGTTTTTGTTTCGAAAATATTTCCAATTTTGTGTCGCAACTCGCGCCTTCTCTCTCTCTTTTCACCCTTTGGACTGAATAATGGGACAAGCGCGAATTGGAAAGATTGCTTTTTCCCAGATTTTCCTTCCCTGCCCTTCCCTTCCAAATTTTTTAACTCCACTTATTATTCAAATTCAACCAAGAGAATAACACAACAACTTTATTTGACGATTTCCTCTCAAAATATAGCGATGATGGGAGCAAAAAAGGGAACGGAATTCAAAAAAGATTGGCACATAATCATACTGAACACAGGAAAAAAAAGTCACATAAAAAGGGAGGGGGACGGGGAAAAGCTGATCGTTCGGCGATAAGAGAAATTCATCTTTGCGGGGCGAAAGGCGATGAGAAAGCGAAAAACGGCTGGAGGGGAGGAAATCTGAGGATTACGTTGGGAGGAAAAATAGGGACATTAGGCTGGGGTTGTGGGGCAATGGCGTGAAATTGTCCGGCATGTACGGGTTGTGAAATAACAGGGGGGCGGGGGGAAACAGACATTTTTTCCAAATTGCTTTCGCATAATGCGACACTCCCGGCATCGGAGTTTGGGTTTAACGGGGGGTGGGTAAATTTGATCGAACTCAAAGGCACTGGTTTACACGGAAATGGCGTAGACATCTTCTTCCAGCTGTTCTGGTGGACATCTTTCACTGGCAAACGTTGGACTCGTCCGGTTTCCCAGATTCGGACACGTGAATGCATGGCTGGTGTAGGCATTTGGCGGCGAGGAGGAAAGGCACGACGAGTTTGATGGAGTGGGAAACGATTACTCCCCCTGGATTTAAAACCCGTTTGACCCATGACCACCTCGATTGGACACTGAATACGGGGATGGACGACGGGTTTGGCACTTTGATCCGCTGAGTGGTTGGGACAAGATGGGCGCGAGGGGCGAGGCACGTCGTTAATGGTTACGACGAATGTCGTTGTAGGGCTTGGTGTTTGGCGAGGCTCGGAAGAAAATGAGGAATACACAGTCAGCGGGGAATTTGAGCGGGATTTAGTAGGAGCAATGGGGAGGGATGACTCGAGAGTCGGCGAGGAAGACTTAAGAGGGGGATCAGCGGGGGCGGGGTCCAATTCCATTTGATTAATATTGGATAAAATAACTGAAGGTGCAATTAGGTCAAATTTCAAGTGTTTGTGAATGTCGTTAATTGCAGAAATGGCAAGTCTTGGATTTTTGCGATTCATGAACCACGGGTTGGGTTGGTTCGCTGCACAATTTCCTGTAAAGTGCTTTGAATTTCGCCAAGTTCCAATGATTCTGGCACGGAAAGAGGAGGGGGAGAAAGGAGGTTGATACGCAAATAATTACGAATCAGTTGCAAAATTTTTGCCAAGACAAGGAGAAAAATTCCAATAAGACAGGAGATGGTGGCCACAATTAACGAAGTGTGTGGGTGGGGGTCGTCTGTTGGGCTTTCAGAAAGTAAAGAATCGAGCCCAAAATACACGAGAGAGGGAGCAATGACGGAAAGAGAACTTTTGGCCAAAGATTTTGGGTTAATTTTTTACTTTGGGCTTTGCGTCGGCCAAACCCGGTTGAAGGATAATTACCAGAATAAAACAAAAACCAACCGTTGGGATTGCTGAGGGGAAAAGAGGGCGTTCTTCAATTGGGCCACTTTGTGATTGGGTTGGACGATCAGAAATGGAAGGCAGGGTGGGTGGAGTGACCGAGATGGATTGCTGTTTGAAGATTTTTGCCCACCAACGACGGATGTGTCCAAAGTAGATAATCAGAATCAGAATTAAAACAATCAGAATTAAGGACAGAAAAATGGAGAGTTTGAGGTTGCTGGGCTCTGGTTTTGGAGTGGGATTATGGTTAAAGGCAAAATCGAATGAAACAATATTTCCATTTATTTCTTTAAGTAAATGAGCAGATAATTGAGTGAAAAATACAATGATGCCTGGATATATAAGCAGTTGGGTAAGGGCGGGGCTCTCTAGCAAAAATTGAATTTTGCGGAGACGCTTTAATATAAATGTTAGATTAAATTGGCTGATATCCGTTTAAAACAATGCACAGGAAGGAAGGCTACGATGGCTAGTGGGGATGGGAAAACGAAACAGCGCAATGCACAGGAGGGGAGAGTACGATGGGGATGGGAAAACCGAATAGCGCAGCACAACGAAACAGCGCAATGCACAGGAGGGGAGAGTACGATGGGGATGGGAAAACCGAATAGCGCAGCACCTCCGGGCGCGACGGGAAAAAATTATTACTGTAATGTTATGTGGGATTTGTCTTGTAGTTAGAGCTGGGAAAGGGCTGTGTTTGTTGGTGGTTTATCGGCCCAATTCCATCTACGGTTCTGCTTAATGTGTACCTTACTGGGAAAATTCCTTTCAATAACGGGAGGTTGGTAATTGGGAGGATAAGGGGCCCATGAAATTTTTGGGGTTTTTGAAGCTAATTCTTCTTGAGTTTCAAGTGGATACAAATGATGAACGGAGCGAATTGTTGTATGGCCATTAATAGTTTTTACTTTGGCGGAATTGGGGAAATTGAGTTCATTATAAAATACGTTTAAAATAGTGGCTGTTAGCCAAATTGAACGGGGCGCATTTTCCTGGTATACAAGAACAAATTCGCCAATTTTTGGCCAACGGTTTTGGGACTGGGTGATTTTTTGATAGCGTTCTCTGAGCGAAGTTAAATAGTCTTTGTGCCATTTTTCTTTAAAATTTGATAAATATTTTGAAATGGTCAACCATAATTCATTGAGATTAAAATGGGTACTGGTCGGTATTTCGGTATTAAGTATGTCTTGTGGGTTTTCCAAAACAGATAACATAGACGGGTGGTTATGGCCTAAGGGGTGGACAAAATCAATTGGACGTAAAGGTCGTGGGTCTAATGGGTTGGATGAATCGAAAGTGATTGGTCGGGAATTGACAATATTTTCTATTTCTGTTAGGAATGTTTGAATGTGATCCCTTGGGAAGATTTTGGGTTTGGGTCCTGACAATACGCGACGGAGATGGTATTTAACATGGGCAACAAATCGTGTGCGTAATTAGTTGATCGATTGGTTGGCTTGAAAGGATTATCACATAAAGCACGAGGATGAGGACCACGGCAATTTGAACACTGAGCAGGGTTGGGGCATTGTCGAGAAAGATGTCCACTTTTCATACATTTGTGACATCGGTTAAGGAAATTTAAACGTTCGAGACGAGAATTCAGATCAGTAAATATTTCACAACGCGCAGAAAAATGACCTTCCTTTTCACAAAACAGACACGGAAGATTGGGTTTTGGTTTTGAACGGGAATTTTGGTTAGAAAAATTTGGAATTGAATTCATATGAGGGTTAAAATTCGAATTCGGATGATTTCGGGGATTAAAATTTTTATTTTGTGTATGAAAGGTAAGTGAACTATGTTGTGAGTTAAAAGGGGAATGTGGCTTTGGACTATTAGAGTTAAGAAATTTTGTCTTATTCGGAGTCGTGACTTTTGGCAAAAGGATTTGAATTTGTTCTTTACGTTTTAAAATGGCCCGAAGCCGTAATTTCAACTTATCAGTAGACCAATCATCGTCACCTTCCTTTGCCAAAAATATTTCATCCAAAACGAAACGGGGGAGTCTCTCTTCCACTTCCATTTGGACCGATACAGTATCATAAGAATGGTTTTGTTGGGACATATGTATACATATACATTCTAATTGGTCAATGAGTGAACGTAAGTCATCACAAAATGATTCGCCACCATGGACCCGTGGAAGTTTTCGCAACGAATTGTGTAAAGCACGGGCAACTTCTTCGGGGTTATCATAATGCTGGGATAATAGGCCAACTGCGGCAACATATGAATCGTCAGTGACAGGGAGGGAATTAATTAGAGTTAAGGGAGGGCCTGACAAACACTGTTTCAAATAAGTAAACTTCAGGGATTCAGGGATGTTAAGGTCATGTACGCCTGCTTTGAACGTGTTCCAAAATGATGTATAGGTAGTACAATCACCCGAAAATACGGGAAGGTCCGTTTTTGGTAAATGGATTAGGGAAGAGGACGGATTGGAGTTAGGATTGGGTTGATTGGTAGGACGGGGTAGAACGGCTTCCAAACTGCTCCTTTGGTCACGAAGGGTTCGGGCATATTTGCGAAGGGATGAGATAGACTTTAGATATGGGGTTTCTGCCACAAAGGTATCATAAAGAGGGGTATCTACAGCTCTCTCTGCGGCTGTCATACTGGAACGAAGGGACATCCATCTGTCGGAAGGGCCATTCAATTCGGACAAAATAGAATTCGTATCATTTGCCCTTTCATCCAGGGTTTTAATTAGTGCCTTTACAATTCTAACATAAGCGGATTCGGATTGTCCATGGGGTTGTACAGGAACTGGGAAATATTTGGGATCATCAAGGATTTCTTCGGCCTCTTCAAATGCCAATTTAATTTGAGCTCGAAAATGTGCGGACATTATGAAAAAAGGGGATGGAAATTAAATGAGAAAAAAATTAATTAGGACAATAGGGATACGATAGGAAGTTCGATTCCCGGCCGTTGTGTCGCAACTCGCGCCTTCTCTCTCTCTTTTCACCCTTTGGACTGAATAATGGGACAAGCGCGAATTGGAAAGATTGCTTTTTCCCAGATTTTCCTTCCCTGCCCTTCCCTTCCAAATTTTTTAACTCCACTTATTATTCAAATTCAACCAAGAGAATAACACAACAACTTTATTTGACGATTTCCTCTCAAAATATAGCGATGATGGGAGCAAAAAAGGGAACGGAATTCAAAAAAGATTGGCACATAATCATACTGAACACAGGAAAAAAAAGTCACATAAAAAGGGAGGGGGACGGGGAAAAGCTGATCGTAAAGGGAGGGGGACGGGGAAAAGCTGATCGTTCGGCGATAAGAGAAATTCATCTTTGCGGGGCGAAAGGCGATGAGAAAGCGAAAAACGGCTGGAGGGGAGGAAATCTGAGGATTACGTTGGGAGGAAAAATAGGGACATTAGGCTGGGGTTGTGGGGCAATGGCGTGAAATTGTCCGGCATGTACGGGTTGTGAAATAACAGGGGGGCGGGGGGAAACAGACATTTTTTCCAAATTGCTTTCGCATAATGCGACATTTGTTTATGATGAAATAGACAATTTACAAAATTATAGAAATATATTAGCACCACTACAGTACCACAAAATTCTTTCGTAAAACACCCGATCAACTGAAAAGTCTGATCGCTAGAATATGTAGCTTTCTGCCATATGAGAGAAATATGAAATAATGGTATGAGGGATGTTCCAATTACATGCTTATGCTGTTACTAAGGCTACTTTTAGCGGCACATCTGTAATTTGTGCAACCCTTATTATCAGTGAGATTAAACACAGGATTAGAGAAATGCCAACCTAGCAAACGAAGCATAGCATAGCTGAAGCCCCTGTGGAAATCGCTGTTTTGCAATTTGGATTGGTGACAACCTTTGTAGATATTTTTATCCGTTTACACTAATATAGCCTTTCTTGGCAAATTCTAAATGCTGTGGGTATTGCAATACCCTAGAAGCATGAACTCAATGTTGCCAAACTAGATCGGAGGAAGCCTCGCAATCTTCTGAAAATAGTTGATTTCTACATTTTCTAGTATGTCATCGTAACAAATAGAAATACTGATGCATTGTAGACGCATTCGATGCCAAAATTCAGCCCATCTACGTGTGCAGAAAGTCAAGCTTCCTTTCTGTACCATGTTTTTGTTTCGAAAATATTTCCAATTTTGTTTATGATGAAATAGACAATTTACAAAATTATAGAAATATATTAGCACCACTACAGTACCACAAAATTCTTTCGTAAAACACCTGATCAACTGAAAAGTCTGATCGCTAGAATATGTAGCTTTCTGCCATATGAGAGAAATATGAAATAATGGTAGGAGGGATGTTCCAATAACATGCTTATGCTGTTACTAAGGCTACTTTTAGCGGCACATCTGTAATTTGTGCAACCCTTATTATCAGTGAGATTAAACACAGGATTAGAGAAATGCCAACCTAGCAAACGAAGCATAGCATAGCTGAAGCCCCTGTGGAAATCGCTGTTTTGCAATTTGGATTGGTGACAACCTTTGTAGATATTTTTATCCGTTTACACTAATATAGCCTTTCTTGGCAAATTCTAAATGCTGTGGGTATTGCAATACCTAGAAGCATGAACTCAATGTTGCCAAACTAGATCGGAGGAAGCCTCGCAATCTTCTGAAAATAGTTGATTTCTACATTTTCTAGTATGTCATCGTAACAAATAGAAATACTGATGCATTGTAGACGCATTCGATGCCAAAATTCAGCCCATCTACGTGTGCAGAAAGTCAAGCTTCCTTTCTGTACCATGTTTTTGTTTCGAAAATATTTCCAATTTTGTTTATGATGAAATAGACAATTTACAAAAGTATAGAAATATATTAACACCACTACAGTACCACAAAATTCTTTCGTAAAACACCCGATCAACTGAAAAGTCTGATCGCTAGAATATGTAGCTTTCTGCCATATGAGAGAAATATGAAATAATGGTAGGAGGGATGTTCCAATAACATGCTTATGCTGTTACTAAGGCTACTTTTAGCGGCACATCTGTAATTTGTGCAACCCTTATTATCAGTGAGATTAAACACAGGATTAGAGAAATGCCAACCTAGCAAACGAAGCATAGCATAGCTGAAGCCCCTGTGGAAATCGCTGTTTTGCAATTTGGATTGGTGACAACCTTTGTAGATATTTTTATCCGTTTACACTAATATAGCCTTTCTTGGCAAATTCTAAATGCTGTGGGTATTGCAATACCTAGAAGCATGAACTCAATGTTGCCAAACTAGATCGGAGGAAGCCTCGCAATCTTCTGAAAATAGTTGATTTCTACATTTTCTAGTATGTCATCGTAACAAATAGAAATACTGATGCATTGTAGACGCATTCGATGCCAAAATTCAGCCCATCTACGTGTGCAGAAAGTCAAGCTTCCTTTCTGTACCATGTTTTTGTTTCGAAAATATTTCCAATTTTGTTTATGATGAAATAGACAATTTACAAAAGTATAGAAATATATTAGCACCACTACAGTACCACAAAATTTTTCGTAAAACACCCGATCAACTGAAAAGTCTGATCGCTAGAATATGTCATGCTTATGCTGTTACTAAGCCTACTTTTAGCGGCACATCCGTAATTTGTGCAACCCTTATTATCAGTGAGATTAAACACAGGATTAGAGAAATGCCAACCTAGCAAACGAAGCATAGCATAGCTCAAGCCCATGTGGAAATCGCTGTTTTGCAATTCTGATTTCATAATATTGAGTAAATCAAGCACGCTGAGTCCAACTATGGTCTTAGATTTATGCTATGGGTTCTCAATGAGCCTGTACAGCTCCAACTTCATGCATGAAGTTGAAGCAGTACAAGCTCAGGTTGAAAAGATAAGTCAGATTTAAGGCGATATTCAGATTCTACTTGTCTAAATTGTATAGAAAACTTCCTTTTTGTTATATCAGATTTGGTTTTTGACCATAAAAACTCGGAAAAAATTAGTGGGCCAGTTTCCAATTTTGGCATAGTTGGGAAAAAAGCTGAAAAATTGATTAAGCAAAGAAAAAGTGAATATTAAAATAAATACAGAAATTACGGATTATGTTAAGGCCGACAGAACTTATGTTATACCCTACGTATATAATTCCGATTTTCCATTCCTAATTCTTTTAAATATTTTTTCGATATAAATAACTAATTTTTATTTGATTTTGAAAATTGTTCCTTTTGGCAATAAATGGTCAAATAAATGTTTTTTAATGTTTTTCATCTGTTCAAAGTTCGTCTTTTGGTGCGATTGGGGCACTCGGCCAACGATTTGGCTGATCATTTTGCCGTTGGCAGTGTTTTTGGCGCCATACCAACGGTTTGGCTTCGCCCGGGGGAGCAACAGCAATAGGCAAAGACGCATTGGCACCGTTGGCCATTTGCACACGAATTGTCGGTGGTTTCTGCTGAAATATTTACAAGGCATTTGCGGGTTATAAACTCTGTTGAAAGCCCAATATTTACTTTATCCCGTCCCCTTCTCTTCCCTCACTTCCACTCTTGGAAAAGCCTTTAACAAATTTTCAAAATTTTGGAAAAATGCGAGGGTTCCATTTTAAAAACTCTCATTTTTCGGGGGCCCCATATTCCCTCACATTCGCCCCTATGATCAGAAAATCGTTTAAAAATTTGTTTACCCTCTCATAAGTGCCATTTTGTTGATCATTTGTCGGAGGAGATGACGTATTATTCATGGGAGCAGGCGGCGGTGCCGATAAGTTGGAGCAGTACATGTTGTTGTTGTTTGAAGTGGTGGCGGAAGGTGTCATCGGCATACGCCGCCTTTGCTGCAGCAATGGGGTGGCAACAAAAGCACTGAAACGGCAAGAATAGGGGACGAACTCGTTTAGGCATTATTACAAAATAGGAAAGCTAGATGAATTTTGAAGATTTTCACCGAGAAAATTCCATTTTTTCCGATAAAAATCCTTGAGCGCAACCGCGGCATTTGCAAAAAGCGGGTTGGGTCGGGAAATACGAGACTGGCAAAAACCCAGGGACGACTGAGACAGACCAATCATCGTTTTTCGGCGCCGGCAGAGTGCCGTCCCGGCCGCCGTTGTGCTCCTGCGACCCGTCCAACCGTTCGTCCATTACCATTCCCACGTTTTGTTCGTTTGCTGTTGGTCCACCACCCGCCTCATTATTATGCTGCTCATCAACATGCTCATGCAAAACACTGATCGTATCTCTCTGCTGCTGCTGAAATGTGTGGACAGTTAATGTTTATGCTCGGCGAATGCGAAATGATTGATTATTTACCCAAACTCTAACATTGTCATTTGGTTCAAGAACATGCCGATACGGACTAATTAGAGATGAGTAAGTTTTGGCACAAAATTGTCCATTTTTTATTTTCAAAATTCTTTCCTATCGATTGATAATAGATTTAATAAATTTCCCATAAAAATTTTCAAGGACACCCTTGGAAAAAAGGGTTTATCAATTCCTTGGTTTAAATCATAAGTTTCAAGTACGCTTTCGTGTCAAAATGTTACCCACACCAGACCATCTTGGTCTTCGAATTTTGTTCAAACTAAATTGAACTAATTAGTCCTAATTATAGTCCCCCGACCAACCAATCCATTGCCAACTTTCTCTCCTCCATTCCTTCCCATCGCACCATTTTTTGTTATTCCATGCGATTTGGCCATGTGTTTTTGTTGTTTTTGTGAAGTTTTTCCTTTTTTTAATTTTTTTTTTATTAAAACGAATCTTTTTTCTTTGGGTTTCTACCGTAGTCGTCGCTCTCCTCTTCATTTGATCGTAACGGTCGCTTCTCCTCCGCTTGTTTTGTCAGCTGCTGGTCAATTCGTTGCGCAAATACACCACCATTTTTGGTTGCCTTACAATTTTGTGCTTTACACTGTTAAAAATGGAGAAAAATGATCAATTAGACAATTGGTAACGGACAATTGGCCCAAAAATGGCAGATACATATTCAATGGGTTCCGATTTTATATTTTTCCTTCCTCTTTTTTATACAGAAAATGTCCCATCTTTGTCATCTTTAGGAAATAAATTATTTTATAATTTAAATTCCTAAAACCGAAAGTTGCCACAAAACAATCTGTTAAAATTGGTGGTTAACTGACAAAGTGTGAACGAACCAACCCGGTACTGACGGTGACGTTTGATCACCACACCGCCGTAGAGGAGCAAAGCGATCAGAATGAGAGTGATCAGTGCGGCGGTGATCAGCAGAGACAAGCGTGCGGCCCACACGGAGTCTGCGACAAATAAAAAAAAATTTATTGTCTAAAATTTAATTATTGGCCAGAATTAATTAATTAATTAGTGCTATTTGACCGGATTAATGAAAATTATTCTCAATGAAAATGACAATTTTAGCCGATTAAAATGTTAATTATGCCATTATTAGTCTGTCAGAGTCAGTCAGTCAATCATTTACTCACTGTTTCCAAACAACGAAGAAATTTGTTCATTGAAAAGGCCTTCATTGTCGCTTCTGTCCATCAGCAAAATACGTCCCCAATTCGTCGAATTGTTCTGCCAAAATGCCGGATCAATGACCAAATTGGCACCAGCACCACATTTGTCGGTCCACCAAAGAGTGGTGCCGTTTTGTTGCTGCCGAAGTCGAGCATCGGCAGCAAGTCGCAAAAGTGGCACATAATCAATCTGCGTTGATAATACGCGTGAAAAGGGTGGTAGTTAACTAATAAGGTTAATTAGCGGGCTGAAAACCCAAGCTTTCCTAGGCTCAGTCGAGACCAGAAAGACTCAAGACGGATGAGTTACTCCGAGCAACCCAAAAACCTGGTAAATTTAGAACCTTAAACTCGAACAGCAGTAGAAATCAGTACAATTATTGAGAGAGGAACATTTCGGATGAATTTAAAAACGTTATGCCAAAATTGGGAAATTTTGGACATTTTTTAAATGGATATTTTCGATTCTTTTTTTCTCAATGTCTTAAAAATAGCAGAAAAATTTCTGATCACCAGTGATCACTGATCAGTAAGCATTGAATAAAGACAAAGAGAAATGTTTCAATCTGCAACCTGTTGATGAAGTGGCAAAAACAATTGCTCATTTCCGCTGGACACGCCTTCATCAGTTGGCACATAATTGAAAATAAGCGCTAAATTGTTAAATATAATGTTTTTAAATTGTTAAAAATTCCGTAAAAATTATTTTGAAAGTGAAAGAAATAGTCAATTTTTGTAAGCATCGTAAATTTAGTGGAATGTAAATTAATTGGATAATTTTACAACGCTTTTTTTATTATTTTTCATTGCATTACCAATTTTCATTAAATAAGCAAATAATTTCATAAAATTTAACTATTATTATTTTCTGTTTATTTTGACATTTTTAATTGAGAAAGGTATTTTTTAAGATTTCTTTTAAAAAATGAGAATGAATTTTAATGGACATAGAATTTTGTCCTAAAAATAGGATAATACACGGTCGTTTGACTAAAAGTCTAATTTTTATGAGGTATTCTCACCCGCTACGCATCCGGCGCCGTCGGTGCCACTGCTTGAGCTAATGCCATTCGCGTCTGGCAAACGGGTGGGGCCGCTAATTCCAACACTTTCGGCATCATGCGCGTGCTGAGTCAATGCCGTAATTGCGAGTGGAATTTCGGCAAATCCAAGCAATTTTCGTCGGTCATTGTCCAGCCGAATGATCTTATGTTGGGAGAAGCGGGAAAACAGATCACAGAAACATACTCAACACCAGCAGAAATTCGAACGATCCTCCGCCGTAAAATTTTTAATTTCAATTATCTTCAAAATTTATTAAAAATTTGCCTCAAGAAAATTATAAAAAATCAAAAAATTTCCAAATCAAAGAAAATTTTGTATACAATTTAAAAACATTTGTTTTAAAAAATTTAATTGCACGAAAAACATGTTTTTTTCGGCGGTTGTTAAGCTACTTTTCGAGTTATTAGCAACTATTTTATAGTTTTTTATTTTTAGCAACTAAAAAACTATAAATTTTTTGAAAAAAACTATTTTCACTATTTTGGCGTTTTGCCCAAAATTTGTTAACAAAAATGCAATAAAAAGGAAAAACACACCCTTAAGGATCAACTTTTTGAAAATTTTCAAAAATAAACGCTTAAGAATTGACTCAAAATTAATTTTGTTACCTTTTTTGGTAAAATTTTACGATTTTACACCCCTAAATTCGGAAGTTTTTAGCAACTATTTACCCATTTTTAGTAACTATTTTGGGGGTTTTTTAGAAACTAAAAACTAATTATTTTGGCAGTTTTTAGCAACTATAAATCCGATCCCTACTTATGAAGAGTTTTTCAAAAATCTTGAATTTTCTATTATTTTTTAAAGTCATATAACATTTTTTGAATTCTTAAAAATAATCAATTCTCTCCTATCGTCGTTATTTCATTTGCTTATTCACCAGTGCCGACGAGGCGTACCCCGTGCCAACTGAGGGCAGAATCTCCAGCGACAAAAGGTGAAGTCGCGAGTCATGTTTTTGGCGAAATGTGAATTCTGCAAATTTCGAGGCTAATTCTCGCGCGAAATTATCTCACCCCCTCCTTCCCGGAAGCATTAAAAAGTGACAGTAAATTTACTTCGCCGCCCACCGACTCAATTCTCGCCCATATTTTAGGGTCTATTTCAGTCCATTCCGTGAGGTTTTCGTCTCCCCTGGATTTCCGATTTTTTTTAACATCGATTTAAAATGAGGAATTGTCAAATCTTGCACGACAAATCCGGCAAATTCTGTCCGTCCAAAGGTGGCATCCCCTGTCCATGAAAAGAAACCAGACCAGAAAATTTTTGATTTTGCGCTTCTTTACCCTCGATGACTGTACAAAAATGTTGAAAATTGCCTTCGCGAATCGCAAACTCCGGCGCCTCAACGACCAATTGTTGTCCGTTGTCGCCGACCGCGACGCGCACCCTTAAAAAAGAGGGAGGGGCAAAATGCCTAATTTGTCAGGCAAATTTTTCGTGGGACAACTGAGCGCCGTCAACTCACACACCCGCCAATCCGCAAAAATGTGCTCAGCGCCGAATCTGTCTCCGGCATTCGCAGCAGTGCCCACACTTTGTCCAGGCGCAGAGGGCGACGCCCCCGCGGGGCGGACGGATGCCGAATTGGGACTGAAAGTGGCTGGTGCGGAAGTGGCGTGGCAGAGTCTCAAAGGGGAAAAACATATTGAACAATTTAGTCTTTCTTAAAGAGATCTTGGTATAAACGATTGGCATAATCCTGATTGAAACCATGGGATCTTCAGTCTCATAAATCTTATTTCGAGTCTCGACAAATTCTCGAACTCGACCAAAAAGTCCCGGGTTTTCAACCTGAAAAATCCCGGTCCCGGTTTTGCCCAAAATTCTCAGTCCCACTCTACTCTATTTTGAATTGCAAAGATAGGCACTTTTCCCGACCAAAATCTCAACTTTTCTTGACACCGAGTCTCGAACATAAAATAGGCTGATTAATTCCCGATTCATACATTCTTCATGATATTGCGACGGCAATGATGGTCGAATGCCGTTCCCATGCTCGATTTTGGCAATTTCGCTATCCGTCGTCCATTGACAGCCTCGGCCAAATGAGTCCGATTTTGCGGCATAAATTTGGCCACATTGGCACTCGCTCTTTTGTTGGTTATACCCGGCACGAAAACATGGCGCACTAAAAAAAAGCCAAAATGCCGTGCCAATTAAACCATTTGCTGCATTTCCGATAGGTCCTCTCCCGTTCTTGCTCTAATTTATATGAATTCTCGAATTTTGCAATTCTGGTCCGTGGTTTGACAACCGACCCTCCGCATTCCGGCGCACAGCTGGCGCATCCCTTGCGCACCGCGAACATTTGGTCGCCACCGTTTCCGCCCGTCCGCGCCGCTCGCCTTTTTTGCGCCTCCAGCAGTGCGTCCATGTGCTGACGCTGGCCTTTGACAACAATTTCTGCGACACATCCCTTGAGCGGGAATGGAAGAGGGAAAGGCGTGAGACAATTAGTGGCAATTAGTAGTAATTTAAAACAATTATAAAAAATAATTAAATTTGGCTTTGTTCCAACCAAGAATTTTCACATATGTTTGTACCTGAATTGAAGGTGCCTTCTCGCGCGTGTTGTCCTGAAACTGGCGCCGGAAGGAGTCGGACACGCGTTGGACAACTCCGGCACCATTTTTGGCATAGAAAGTGCCACCGACGAACAGCACCTTACAAATTTGTGTACGGAGGTGGGGTTGCATCAGAGTTGTCAGGAATAAATCAAATCAACACCGTACCCAATGAATATCTTGAAAATTCGGCATTTCTTCCTCCCCCCCCCCGCCCTCTTCCGGAATAATGGTCTCTTTATTTTGGTATTTCCCCCGTCCGTCCGTCTCTCTCTCTCTCTCTCTCTCCCTCTTTCCCTATTTCCTTATCTTTCCGCTTTCTCTCATTCTTTTTCCCTTCTCTCTTTCCCACACACTCTCTCTCTCTTTTTCTCTCAATTTCCCCCTCTATCTCCTTCCCTCACATTTGTTTCCGTTATTTTGTAAATTTCGGCGGCATCCACCGCGTCTGAGTTGGGGGACAGCAGACAAATTTGACGACCAACAGCCAAAAATTGCAGATTCTGTTGATGAAACAACGAAAAACGGACCCAATCGGAGGAAGGAAACGCTAAAAAGGGGAAAAGCCGAAAAATGGGGGCACTTATAGTATAACCCGGAAATTTCAAATTTGCGGATCCTGCTGCGGGATTGGCACTCAAAATTTTGCGGGACATGATCCCGCAAGAACTGACTAAACCCGCAAAATCCCACATTTTTATCATACAATTTGACCGAGTAATAATAATAATAATTATTATTATTATTATATAAAAATCAATTCAATTACCGTACCCTTTGGACGCCGAATAGCGCAGGAAAGACACCGTTCAGTGCCATCGGTTTGGGCAGAACAAAAAGAGCCATACCTGGGCAAAAAATATCATATATTTTTAATTGATTGGCTCAAATTTTCCATTGTACTTTAAATGTTGAATTTTTCAAAAATTTACTAATTTCTTATCATTAAAATTCAAAATTCTTCATTGTTGGCTTTCGTCTAAAATGACCAATAAAAAAAAAGTTCGGCGTTTAAAGTTGCTTTGAATTTGGCCATCTGCCCATCAGGGGTGGAGCGCGCATAGAAAAATCCCGCAGCCGCGTACCGCGCATTTAAATTGCCGCGGCCGCGGATCGCGCAAAAAAAAATGCCGCGAATCGCGGATCCCACCCCTGCTGCCCATATGTGTCGTCTCACTCACACTGTGTCGCCGACAAAATGGACTTGGACTCGGCCGCCCAATTCGCCGAGTGCCGGCGCCGGCAATGTGTACACGCCGAAGAAGACGAGCCCGGTTGCCTGAAAATGTGATGAAAACATTGGCAAATGCCTAAATAATTGCAAAAATGCCATTTATGTACTTCTTCACTTTGAAGTAGCACCGAAATGGGAAAACGGGGGCCAAAATTGGGCACAATGAAAAAGGCGAGACGATCGGCGACACGCGACAGATGAAAAGCTGGGAAAACAAATTTATTTGCAATTTCTTCACTGATCAGTGAGTGAGTGATCAGCAGGAACAGGCCAAGGATATTAATTCAAAACTATAAAATTTCTTTTTTTCTGTTACCAATAGAATTTAATTTGTTTTCCAAGCTAAATTTTTAAGACTTAAAAAATAGAAATAGAAATTTCTGAATATTTTTAGTAAAATTTTGAAACAAAAATTAGCCCTTGAAAGCGAAAAACAATCGAACCCCAAATTAATGGGATTGCCCTTAAATAGCATAGAAATGCCATTGGAATTTAAATGAAATTTGTCATTTTGTCAACAATGTCCTTGGGAATTTGGGAATTTCCCTGATCTGTTCTTGGATTTGCTTTCTGCTCTGATCTCCTCAACTGTTGCTGAAACATACCATTCTGTGGCGAGACGGACAGTTCGCATTCGGCCGTTTTTTGACGTGCGCCATGGGACAGTGCCGAGTTGGGACCCAAAAACAGCGATTTGTAAGTGATTTGTTCGGCATTTTTTGATCAGAATTACCACCTTTACAATTGCAAAAATTGTGCTGCTCGCTGGCACACACTGGTGATAGCCCGAAAATGGGCTGTCGTTGCTGATCAGAAGCAGCAGCGGAGGATGGGAGACGAATGTCGAGAAACTAAACATTGAGAGAGACAATCAGTGACGACTGATTGTTGCTTAAACTGCTTAAATTTAGTTAATTATTATTAGAGCCCGGACGTGGGCAGAGACCCCGCGGGGATTTTGCGACGGTCCCCACACTCGCCCCCGAATAATGGAGACGGAGCCTCCGCAAAAATCGGCATTTTTAAAGAAGCTCCCGTCCCCGCAGTTTGATTAATCCCCGCTCGTCCAAGTCCCCACATTTTCCTATACAGCTAGAGCAGGATTAATGGCATAATTAGTGATTATTGCCAAAATCGATTTGAAAGAATATGTCCAAGAGAAGCCAAGTGATCAGTAACATTCATTAGAGTGCGAGGGACGGGAGAGAAGCGAAGTTTTGCCTAAAAATATTTCCACAAATTACCAGTGGGTACGTAGATCCGAATCTAACATTTATTTTGCTCTAATTCTAATCCTAGACCTAAGTTCGAAATTAGATAAGTATAGAAATGAAAATCTGAGATCGGATTCGCGATCAGCGAACTCATTTACCCCTAGAAACATGTTTTTAACCTTACATAAAAATTTTGGATCAAAATAATTTGGTGAATTTTTGGGACACTTCTCAGACGACAAATTTGAGGGGCTTTGTTGAGCGCCCCCCAAATATTTGGCGTTTGTCGTCTGAAATTTGGCGTTTGTCGTTGGTTTCAATCACAATTACGAGCGACAAATGCCAAATTTCAGAGGACAAACGACAAATTTTTAATTGTGATTGGAGATAACGACAAACGACGTATATTACGACAGATTTGGCGTTTGTCGTTTATCTCTTGTTGCTTGTCGTTCGTAATTGTGATTGGCCCCAGTCCCCACCCCCTCCCTGTTGCCTGTTGGTTGTGGGTCTACTCTTGATCATCCTCGTTCTCAATTTTCTTAAGCCATCATTTCGGTTGTAGGGATTATTTTGCCATTTTTTGTCGAAATTTTCGCTGACAATTTATTTCCGTGCCCACCTCCTCCTCCTCCTCTTTGTTGCCGGTCCGCCCATTTCGGCAAAGCCATTGTCTGTCGTTGTCGTCGTCGTCGTCGCTGTTTTTCGTGTCCCCAAATTCGGGCACTTCCACCCGCAGGGCGCCCACTTCGCCCACCAACAAAATGTCCATCCAATGAAAGGCCGGCACGGGCGAACCGCCGCCAACCAACGAAATTGCCGTCCCTTGGCCATCCACACGCAAAGCCAACGAATGCTGAACAATTTTATGGCCAAAATTCGAACGGCAATCAGTGTTAATTAAGGTGGTTTTTTGTCTGAATTTGACAACTTTTGAGAAAATTTGAAAAAATGCAATAAATACGAAAAGGAACTCAATTTCCCTATAAATTGACCAAAAATTTACGATTAAGCCCCCTCCAAATTTTAATAATTTATACGTTTTTTTAAATTTTAGTTTTTATATATTAGTTAGTTATATATTCAAGAAATTCCACTATTTGCTAAAAATTTTCACTATTTTTTTTTATTAAAAATAAATTTTAATATTTCTTTGGTATTTAAAATAAATATCCGGGTCTTGATGGATCACCACAACCCACCAGGTCCAAGTTCAATGAGTGCCATGCGCCGTCCGCAAGAAGCCGAACCGGATGCACAATGTGATTGGCCAGCAGCAGATAGCCTAAATGTATGCAGGGATTAATAATTTTTAATTATTCTGATAAGGTAAATAATTACTACTTAATGACGAGCTAATTGTTGCTGATTTCATGCTTAAATCCGTTCCCTGGAGCCTGATCATTTTACCCCCTCCCCTTCTGATCACTCATCACTGACCGTCGATTAGATCAATGCCTGTGCTGGTGCCATGTCCAGCATCTGAAGCAGCAGAGCCCAACTCCAACAGACGTCCGTTTGGCTTGCCGGTGCGAAAGGAAATGCTAAGAATGCCTGAGGCAAAAATAACAAATAATTAATTAATTAATTAACATTGATTATGCCTTGCGGGAATTTTTTGCGCAATGCGTCCAACCGAAGACGGACGCGGTCAAAATCGGTGCGCAGTTCAAAATGGCACTTGGGGCGCGGGATGACCTGTGCCCAGTCAGAGGATTAATTGCTACCAATCGATGCGCAAATGATATCATTAGCGTTTTTCGAAAGTCGAAATTTTTGCCGAGACTCTCGAACAAAGCTATTAATTAACGCCGAAAATTATTAAACAATCGGTGTATTGGAATGGTGATTAATGATTAATTTATGTGAGGCTCCTCTCACCATCTGTCGGCATGTTAACGGTTCCAATTGAAGTGCGACGCCACGAGGCAGTGGCAGATGAAGCCGAACGAGCGGAGGCGACGGGACGGACACGCGTTCTTCGAAAGCGCCTCAAATGGACTCAATAATTGAGAATGTTCGAAGCCAAACAAATTGACGCGACAGACAAATATTTACCGAGAAAACTAGCAAAAGCCATTCCCAAGGCCATCGGGATCTTTATCTTTATGGATTTTGAAATCCCGAAATATTGGATCCCCAAATATCGTTTTCCCCCCAAATGTCGGGTCCTAAGTGTCCGGTTCCCAAATCTTGAGAAGACTTCTCCGAAAGCAGCTCAAAGGCACATGGACTCATTAATTGGAAACGGCACAGAAATTCATGAAATAGTTACCGATGCCAAACAAATTTGATTAAAACAAATCGGCAAATCTTTATCTTATGGGTATTGGAAATCCCTAAATCGGGTCCTCATTGTGCTTTTGCTGGAGACCATTGTGTTGCTTGCCTGGTCTGGACTGATTTCGCCAGACAGTGATGGACTGGCCACCGAATGTTCCCATGATCAGCTCTCTGCAATACATAAATACGATTAAAACTTATGTCAAATATTTTACAATCTAATATCTGATTGGGCATTTGAGCCTGATCACTCCATCGGATAGATTCAAAAAACTGTGATCAAACATTTAGCAGCTTTTATGCTGATCAAACGTGTTATTTATTTATTTGACCAGATTTTTGGGCCGGGTGGTCTATCCATTAGACATTGGAATCATCAAAGTAATTCCGTCCAAAGGCAAATCATTGGGACATCAGCCTAATTAGGAGATAACGAACTACTTCGTCTGGCGTTGATGCTGATCAGCTGCTGATACGTCTTCGTCCAAAGTGTTTGGCCACCGAATGCGCAAGTGTTGCTGGCAATCGTCCGATTTGGCGATCAGAGAGCGCAGAAATTGCCCCTCGGACACTCTGCACTTTTATCAGAAATTCTGATTAATTTTTTTGGCTAACTCACTGATGCCCAATCCCGATCACTTTGCCATCACCATCGACGGCATCTGCTGTGCCTACTTCCGGCTGGGCCGACAACCATTGACCCACCAGCGCATTCTGAACAACAGTTTGGACAGAAAGGCGCGCAATTTGGGACGAAAGTGCGGGCGGGAAACGGCACAACAGCCAAAAGATATTGCCAGATGGGCTGAAAAAAGCACCAAAAAGTGATCAAACAACTGAAATATATGATCAGAATTAAAATCAATTTATAAATACTCATACCAAAATGTGTGAACAAGAGATTAAACGAATTTTTTGGTCGAAATTTGTGTGATCAGAACATAAGTGAATATGATGAAAAGTGATCAGGAAAGTGATCACTCTAGAAAGTTATCAAACAAAATGCTTAATAAAATGAAAGCAAAAATCCCTAAAAACGACACCTTCTGATCGGAAGAACAGCTTCTGATGCGTGGCCTTCGCCGTGGAGCAAATGTGCTCGACATGAACTTCTTGGAAGAGGAGCAGCACTGCTGACTGAAGAAGGGAGTAGAAGAAAAAGCATGGGAAGAAGCAGTGGAAGAAGCCGCCAAAAGTGGATCACTGGTGACGAAGTTCGACATGCCATTATCACTAATGATGGTGCTAATTGGGTTGGCATTTTGGAAGATGAAGCTGGTGCCACTGCTTGTGATGAGCGACATAACATCGATGATGATGGCACAGTTGTGACTAATGTTGTTGGTGGCATTTCGGCACCGGTTGAGGAACAAAATGGCATGGATAAGAATGAAGAAGCAGCAACCGCTTGGGATGGTCGGCGTGCCAATACACCAGCCGGTGATGATGATGAAGCTCCAGCTGATTGGCATGTTGATGATGATAAATGTGCCATTATGGCAGATGATGGGAAGGAGGTTATGTATGCCGAAGAGGTAGGTAATTAGAGTGCTAATTAAAAGGTATTTAAAAAAATTAATGAAGTGACTAATTAATCAACTCAATGATTACCATTATTAAAATGCTAATAAGACAATTGGCATGAATTACAGTTGTTGATTCTGATAGTGAGCCCTTTTAAAAAAAAAATTCTCTCGATTCGGCTTTTTTTGTTCCCGGCGTCTCGGCTTCGTTTTTTTCACAAAAAATATCGACACAATACAATTCAAAATTGATTTATGTGCTTCTCCTAATCAGTCCTTTTTTGCACTATTATGATAATTGATGATAAAGCAGCGATAATGAGTGAGAAAGCACTGCCGCTTGATGGGCATATGCCAATACAAATGAATCTTTATAATGACAATTGTTTATGGCATTAGTCCGATGGCATTCAAATAATTCGACACGGGGGGGGGGCAATATGTGGGAGAAGAGTCGGATGGATGCCTTTTTGAACGTAAAGCGTGCAAATGGGCTAAACTGAAGTCAGAAAAATGAGAGAGGAATCATCCCAAATAAGGGGGGGGGAGGGAATTGGCTAAAAGGGGGGGAGGGAAGGGAAGGGAATCGCGTGGGAGAAAAAGCGAAAATTGGGGGGGGGGGAGAAGCAGGAACAAAAGCAAAGCAAAGGCGTATGGGAGCATAGCATAAGCAGAAGCAACAGCTTTGAACGGGAGGAGCTGCCCAAATAATCGGAAGAGCGGAAAATTGGCGCTGAAAAGCGGGAAAATTGACGGGAGGAAATTCGACAGCTCCCTGCCGCACCCCCCGTCGGGGGCCTAATAATAAAAGGCTGTAAGCTTTTTCCATAGGAATATGTGTGTGTAGAAGGCTCCCTGAAAATGAGACATCGGCGGAAAATCCGCCACCGTCATTTCAAGAAAATACGACACCAAACTTAGATTTTTAAAAATAAAGAATATCCGTAAGGCTCGAAATCTGTCTCATTCATTCATTTTTCTCATATCCCTGGGTTTCCAACTGTCTCCAAATTTGTTGTTGTTTTTTTTTAATGTGAAGCCCCGGGGCGGGAAATGACCTTGGAGAATGGGTGCAAATTGGGATTACCACCACAACACAACCACTGCCTGCCATCATCACATAAAATGCGTTGATTTGTGGCAGTGGAAAAGGGGTGAGTGATGTACGACCCAACCGTTTTTCCTCTGCTGATGGTGTTGTTGTTATTGAAAAAAGTTTTCTTTTAATTAATTGGACACCCCAAAAACTGTCAACGCGCCCTCGGGGGCGAATGAACGACCGACCACCCAGCCTCATTAGCGACGACGGTGACGGCGGCGGTCTCTTTGATGTGGTGGTGCCAGATTAAAATAGGTGTGTTGTGCCCTGGGATGGCATTTCAAATTACCTTTTGGGAATAAGACTCAAATGCCGGCGTTTTTTAGCTTTTGCAAAAAACTTAGAAAATATTAAAAATAGAACGTAAATACCTCCTTTTATAGTCCTTCATTAAATCTTTGGCGAGGTAGTCCGATAATGGTTCGATCCTTAATTAGTTTCCTAATTGGACTCTGGATTAATCCTGTATTATGATGTGAGCTCAGCAGCAGATCCCAGTCAGTGTTAATCAATTTACATAGTATGTTAGACCACAATTATGTCACTTTAATTAAATTTATAATTGGACCTTGTTTAAAGGGGTTTAATTACCCCTTAATTAGCTTCCTTAATAATTAATTTAAACGCATAAATTAATTAGTTGAATCATCATCAATCATTAAGCATAGAAATTTTAGCATGATTTGAGGCACATGGACACGAGAGGGCGGGCGGCAGGGGGTCAAATGATCGAAGAAAAACGCTTTGGGGGAAGGGGCGCAAAGGGCGCGCCAAACAATCGCGCGCACATTATGGAAACACTTTTGCAAATGAATGCGGCGCTTAAGTGGGCACGAAACGATTGGCGATTGGATGTTGAGAGTGAATGATCAAGAAGATGATGAGGACGAGAATTGGTGGACGAAAAGGTCGGGAGGGGGGGGGAGGCTATTGGTGGTCAAAATTTGAAGTGTTTTGGACGGGGCAAAATGAATGAGCGGACGGACAGACGGACGGAAACATGACCACACAGCCGACCATGGATGACCTGTTGGAAGACATGGCTAGCAATTTTTATAAATTTATTCCTGCTGGAATGGAAATCACCGTTGATCCCGGATATTAGGGTCCAGGCCAATTGAAAGGGGTGGCTGTAATTAAATAGGTTTATTAATTTGATAAATTTTTGGGAGAATATATTCCATGCACGGCCGACTTTTGAATTGTTATCCGGAACACTTAAAATTTATTTTTTGCTGGAGATGGACGAGTAAATTTTTAGTTGTTTTTGCGTTATTTTAATTTGGTCGTCGGTCATTTTTTGATAGACTACATAAAATAGCAGAAATGACAGTCTGCTGAACGAGAAGACTAATAAAGTCAAGCCAATCTCTACAATAATGGGAAATGATAATTAGAAATTTAGAAAAAAAAAGAGAAAAAGCCGCGAATACTTACAGTGTTTTGGGGGGTGCCGGCCGCCCTTAGGCGCATGGTCCAAGGATTTGACAGCATAGAGCTCAAAATGCTTTTAGGGGGATGGGCGGGGAATTTGGGGGGGCAGGCGAGCAGAATGCCCCGAGGGGACAAAGGATGGACGGTTCGTCGTCACTGCACAACGATGTGTCGTCTTCGTGGTAATTGTCAGCACCCACCGCTCCCCCCCCCCGCAGGCCCCGCCTAATTGACGCGGCGGTGGCGACGGTTATTTCCAGCCATTGGACGCGGGGGGAGGAGCGGTTTGTGACCACAACAGTTTTTGAAGGAGAAGAAAATGGAAGAGGAGCGGGAGGAAAAGGTGTTAATGGGCGTAGGGAAGCGGAATGGACGAACAAAGGAAGGGAAGGGAAGAAATTGGAAGAAAAAGGAAAATGCGGAAGAAAGGAATTGAAGAGGAGGGGGAGGAAGGGAATAGGAAACGGAAAATGGAAGAAAAAAAGAGGAAGTTACAAAAATGAAGAGAAAAGGGGAAGCAAAGAAAGGAAAAGGAGAGCAGACTAAGGAAAGAATGAAAAGGGAGAGGAAGAAGGTATATAGAGAAGAAAGAAGTAGTGGAAGAGAGATATGATAAAAGAGAGAGAGAGGAGGGAAGAGGAGAGAAGGAAGTGGAAGAAAAGTAGGGGAGAAGCATCAGCTTGTTGAAGATGAAAAAATAGTAAGAGAGGAAGGAAGTGGAAAATATAGGATGGAAGTGGGAGGCCGATGAAGAAAGAATAGTTGAGATAAAGAGGACCAGGAGAGAGAGAAAAGAGAGAGAGAGAGAGAAAGAGAGAGAGAGGGGGGGGAGGGAGGGAGGGAGGGAGGGGAAGAGAAGAAAGGGAAAGAAGAGAAAGGAAGAGAAAGGAAGGAAGAATGGAAGAGGAAATTGGGAGGATGAGTGTAAAAGAAGCGGGCGATTTAAGCTCATTTAATCGCTTTAGCTTTTCGAGGACAAACAGCGCACACAAATCATTCGCCGTTGGAATTTGTTATTGGAGGTGAAAGAGAGGGAGGGAGAAAGCAAAATGCCAAAGGATTAAAATATACATTAATTGACAGTTAATGGGGTTGGGGGATGGGAGTGCAAAACGCTCTTTGGTTGGCGCTTTTCTATTTTTGGCACTTTGCCAAAGGCAACAAAGTTTAATGGACCACTCCCAACCAACGGCATCTCTCTCACAATTAGAAGTTGAGGGATGGGCGCGGAACCTTTTCGAATTCTGTGAAAGTTTAAAGACATTCTTACGATGCTCGAGAGTCTTAGTTAAATAGTAATTTTTGGTGTCTCGGCCTCGTATGGGTCTGGGTTTTCAGTACCGGTCTCAGGTCTCGAGAAATTCGGTCTCGAGCATCACATTACGGCAGTCATTTCCCAATACCCAAAATGCTTAAGTGGTCCAAATTTGGATTCAATCGCCTTAGATTAATTTCGAATCCACCGAAAAATTTGTTTCTCAGCTCAACGGTTTATTTTATGTTTGGCCAACGCTTTTTTTGCATCGAGAATTGAGATAAGGGGGAAATTGTGTGAGAACGAAGCGGAGACGGCTTGTGGAGGGTGAATCGAATGAAAGAATGAATAAATGGAAGTGAATCATCGCCAACGCCAAAGCGGGGAGGGGGGGGGGGGAAGGCTTATCGATGGAAAATATTTTTAAAAGAATTTCCAATTTTGTATTGATTTTAGGATTTAAAAAAAAAATTATGTCCACTTCCCCGGGCTCGGATTTACGGGTGGCCCAGCAGGAATACTATGTATGTGAGAAATGATTAAGCTGAGGAAAATCGAGAAAATGCGTCGGAAAACCGAGACTGAGAAATGAGTAAAGAAAGACGAGAATCCATAGAGATTTTCAACACGAGAGTCGAGCAGAGATTCAATTTTCAGTTGATAAAATTCAACAAAATTGGTACGATTTGGCAACCATTTACTCATCATAAACAGTTTTGATTGATTCTGTCATTTATTTAAAGCAGCAGGTATTGTTAGTCTATTTGTATGTAATTTTTGTCTATTTTTGGTGTTTTTTTGTGAAAATGGACACAAAAAACCTTGCAAAATTGGACACGGAAGAAAGAAAGGACAAACAAAAAGCCTAAAACATAAAATATGCAAATTTTTTTGTGCAAAAGGACGCACCATAAAAGGGAGAGAGGGGGGGGGGGACGAAACGGAAGAGAGAGAACGAAATTTGGGGGGGGGGGGGGGGGTAAAGCGAAAAATTCATAAGCAAAGCCTGGCGGATCAAGGGACGGCCGAGGGCACCACGAAGGACTGGTGACGGGGAAAATTGAAAGAGGACACAAATTCAAATAGTCAACCGAGAATGTACCCGAGAGTCAAATTTAAAATTTAGTCAAAAATTGACCAAATGGGGACACAAGGACGGATTGTCCGGGAGTCGCAATTTGTCCCATCGAACGATAATAATTGGATACTCAGCTGTCCTTGGATTCAAAGGGCGTCCTTGGAAAATCAGCGACACGAAATTTCGGATTTTTAGACCGAAATTTTGGATTTCGAATTTTGTTTTTATCAATAGTTCCTTTTGTCAAAGCAAAGACAGCTGACTTGCCGCATAAAATGTTGAAGCGGAGCCAAAATTTAGAGATTAAGACAACAATAAAATTTCAGCACTTTTCACAAAATCCATCCAAGCCCTCCGTCCCCCGCCTCTTTCGCCGCTCCGTTTTTGGATTTATTTAATCCACGCGTCCGTCTGCCGCTGTGAGAAAATCCGCCGGCCATTCACCGCGTTGCGCCATCGATGCCGGCCCAGCGCCGGGGCCTCCAGTGACGGATTGCGCGACAAATGGACGCGCCGGAAGGGTCAAACGGACGTACGGAAATGAATTGAATCGAATCGGATTTGGATCGGATCATCGCCGTCCCCCCCCCCAATTTCACACCCAATTCATTCATTCATTCCTTTCAATTGAGAAAATCGTCGTCGTCGTCGTTTGTGTCACCAAAACAGAGCTCCATCACCAGTCATAATTCAATGCACCCATCCCTTTCTCTCCTCCGTTTTCCTGTGGTGTATATTATGCAAATTCGAATGGGCGCCGGAGGGGCGAAAACGCCGGCGGGGGGGGGGGGCTTTTATGGGGAGGCGTTAGCAATTTTGTGTGGTGGAATTTTGGACAAAAAAAAACATTGTAAACAAAATTGAGGGAAACATATGAAAAATATAATAACAAGAGCCCGGATATTTAGGTGCTTAAAATCACAAAATAGGTACTAAAATAAGTGCTTAAAAATGCCAAAATCTCCAAAATTGATGTTTTTTTGGCAAAAATAGGTTCGACGCTGCAGCGACTTAGTTATATAACTCTCTATAAATGTTTTTCTTGCACCTTTCGTAAATACTATCCATAAAAAGACATAAAAATCATAGCGATTCTTTTTTTTTATAGAAATACATTAAAAATTGAAAAAATATTAAAAGTTTGTAAATAAATTTATTATTATGTTTTTGCCCCTTAATTGTCGATCAACAGTTGATGAATAAATGAATGAATAATGAATGATTTTCCCCATCAAAATAATCAATCAATGCCACGGTCACTAGTTCCAAATGGTACCAAATTTTGGTATTTTTGCACACGGGGATTTGTGACTCGTTATGGATCTCGGGCCTACAGGGCCAAGTCAAAAGGTCAAGACTCTTGAAAATACTAGTATTATGTAGAGCCAGGAAATTTTGAAATGAAATGGGACTTGGCTAAGGACAGCGGGACTTGGAAAAACGCTGGGAATAGTTTTGGGCTCAAGAAATTTGAGCTCCGGGAAGTTTGGGCACCATATTAAGGATTAAAAAATAAAAATATTTCAAATGGTTTATAAAATGCAAATGCAACATTAATTTAAAAGCATAGTAAAATTTTAATCAAGTTCGGAATTTAAACTTTTTTAACAAATTGTCCTCTCCTTTTAATAATCATCAAAATATTGTTTCGGTGCAATTTATTAATTTAACCGACTTTTATGAGTCCAGGCAAATCGGCTTAGCACTTGAAGCCGAAGCCGAAGGCGAAGCCCAATTTTTTTCGAAGCACGAAGCTCGAAGTTTTTGAAAAAATAATTTTCCATAACAAAATTTTAATAGGTGTTAAAAATATTTATAACAAAAATCTGCGAAGTTTTCGAAGCTCGAAGTTTCGCCCACCCCTGGTTTGGGCCCCGGCATGCTTTTCCACTAACTTTTTTCTTTGTCACCCAAATCCAACAATCTTGGTATTATTCGAAAGCTCTTCACATGTTCTATTAGCCTGACAAACAGCGAAAAGATTTTCAAGCCTCGAAGAATTTTATTGAGAAAAAACTTCAAAATTTCGACCTTTTCGCAATTTTCATCAATAAATTTGTTACGTGTCTCATCGCGAAGCATAGCTTAGAAAACGCTTAGAAAAATCTTATAAATATGTTAAGCTTTCAAATGATACCAAAAACATTTGATTTGGATATAGTGTGAAAGCATGCTGAGACCCAAACTTGCGGCCAAACTGAGGTGTACCGCTGGATCTTTGACTATCCAGTCCTGTGTATCGGTAAAGTCTCAACAAAAGTCATTTTTTGAATTGAAATATCTTTTATTTGTTTTTGCATGTCAGCAGACTGTACAGACAGACAGCGATAGGAAAGCGATACAGTGAAGACAGACACCAACACAACGCCTCCGGGAAAGAAAATGACTGGCCACTGCCAACAAATTCCATAATGGCTGAACCGCTACTCCCATTATCAATTTTTGGCAGAGCTTGGGCGGATTAATTTGAATTCATAAAAATGCCGGACACAAAAGTTACCACCGAGGGGAAGACAGAAACATTCTGAACTCTCCCTATCATTTAAATAATCCATTACTTTTGTGTTGGGAACGCTCTTTTTTGCGTTTCCGATGTTTGATTAGTCTCATCAGAGTCCTCTTAAGGGGATTAAGAAGGATGTGTGAATTCGAACCCAACCAATTATTCCAATTTATTACCCGAATGACCTCTTTCTCAAAACGGACTTTAATGGACACGCCTTGCGATTTTCATTTTTCAATTATTATTTTCTATATTTTTGGTCTCTGCTCTGACTCTATAGTACTTTGGGTGTTTTCGAGGTGTTGACCTTGAATATGATATTTCTGCTTCTGTAATTATTAATGTTAAAAAGCTTAAAAAATATTGTGCAAAAAAAACAAAATCAATTATTTGCAGGGTGGGGGAATTGAACTTGAAGAAAAAATGAACGGAAAGGAAAGACCACTAGGCCCAGAGACGCTCACATCGGCTTTACATTCTTTATAAATGATATTCTATAGCAAAAAGGAAACAAAAAAGAATTTAAAACTTTTTTAATCTAGAGGAGTTGCAGTTAAATACAGATCTTCCGAGATTAGAAGATAGAAGTAGAGCTATCTCTGAGATAACGATGAAAGATATAACTTTTAAATATACAGATCGGAAAGATTATCTTTTCGCCAAAAGAACAGATGTTTTTCGTGGAAGTCCCACGGTCACTTGGGTCGGAGTAGGGCAAAACGTCGTCAGCCGAAACGTCGTCGAACGAATTTTTCGACCATAACTTTTTTCTTTCTCAACCAAATTAAACATTCTTGGTATTATTCGAAAGCATTCGAAAAATGCTATTAGCCTGCAAATTTTCAAAATTTTTATTTATGCACAAAAAAATCAGATCAAAAAAAAGTTCGAATTACTGGGTTTTTGAGTTCCTTCTGGCCATAACTTTTTTGAAACTTAACGAAAATTTTTGAGATTTTGCAAATTAATAATAAACACATAGAGCTATCGAACAACACCAACAATTCTTAATTTGATTGACAGTGAACAAAGTTATGGTTCAAAAAGTCTTCCGACGACGTTTCGGCCGACGACGTTTTGGGGTGCACCGCACTTGGGTACCTCTCCTTTGTTAGGGAAAAATATAGTTAAATCAATTTGATCAGCTCGGTGCCATAATCTACGCGTAATTTCAAAATAATTAATTGCGGGCAACTCTAATTGTTGGCCAACTTTTATTAAATTAGAGAATAAGTGAAAAGCCATTGACAAAATAAAATATAATTTTTGAGATAATTTCTAAAGCGGCAAAGATTGCTTCTGTGTTTCTTTAGCGATGGAATGATTGACATCATCATTAATCAAATAATAACATCCAATCACATCGAATCAATGTCCCTGAATTGATTTTTTCGATCTGAAAAACATTTTTGAAAAAAATTAAATATTAAAAATGAAATATGTATTAAAAATTTAAGGGGAAACCCCAAAAAATATTTCATCTTACGTTTGTTCCGTGAATTGTTCATTAACTTGGAGTGCGCAGATCACAAGGAAGCCGAGCACAATGGCGCTCAATTGGACCAGATTTGAGTGATGGTTGGCCTGTAATATTTTTGGCACATTTCATATTCCAAAATTAAGTTTCATAATTAGCACCGAGTTTAATTAGTCTGACAAATGAGGTGGCAAATTTGGAAATTTGCCCAATTTTCGCTTCTCGCGGATTTGTGTGTTAATTTGTTTTCTGCTCTTTTGCTCACCCTTTCCTGCGCAAGCACTTCGAAAAAGGTGACGTAAATGAATGTGCCGCCTGCCAATGCCTCGAGCACCACCGAAATAGCATCCTTCAACAGCTCATCAATGTCCATGTTCTGTTTGGACAATTTGGGATTACTGCTAGTGCTATCCGAGACCAAAAATTTCTCGAGACCGAGACCCAAAACCCCGAGACTTTTTTCAAAAAAATTTTCTTATTAGCTTAAAAATCTTTTTAAAAAATTTTTTGCGTATTTCTTAACAAATTTTTGGTTTTTTTTAAATTTTGATTCAATTAGGAACCAGAATCAATCCAAAATAGACACATTTGGCTGAAAACCGAAACAAGATTACCTAATTTTTTTTTTGATTTTAGGCGTTTAAATCGCAAAATATGTTTAAAATTTTTATAAATTTGGTTTATTTTCGGCTTCGGCTGTGCCTTTAGGAGCCGCCGTTTAAAAATTTTTGCATTTTTTTTGTTAGGTGCTAAAAGGTTAGGTGCCAAACCAAAATAAAAATACGATCCCTGGTTTACAAGCTACAGTGATCAGTTTTTCAATAATTTGAGATTTGATCAATCGATGACCGTTGATTATGATTTATGACTCACCGTGACGAGAACGCCGACCAAAGACCCGAACGGAGTCATCAGAGAGTACACAATGATTGTCAGAATGACCATGAGCTGAACAAAAGCTGATCAAAAAGTACATGGGTTTCTCCGTGTCCCGACATTTGCGCCTTTGTCCAAAATCGGATTCAAAATTAAGTTTTTTTTCAATTCCCAATCGGTTGAACAAGCCTTATATATATATATGTGATAGAAAGCGATTGTGCCTGATAATTTGAAGTAAGTAAATTAATTTTTGAAAAAAGCATTAATTATTGAAACAACAGAATTAATGCTCCTAATTAGGGCTACAATTTTTAGGCACTAAAAACCGCCAAAATAGATAGGCTTTAGGCTCTAAAAAACCCCCAAAATAGGCTTTAAAAATGGAAAATAGGCACTAAAAATCCTCAAATTAATGGGTGTAAAATGACAAAATTCATTCAAAAAGGTAAAAAATAAGTCAAATCAGTATTGAGATAAATAATTTTTAAATCACAAATTCTTGTCAAAAAAAAATAAATAAATTTGTGAGATGAATTTTTGAAAAAATTTTGATTTCTTAGGGGGTTGAAAAATTTCGGGTCGATTCTTAGTGGTGAATTTTTTGAAAAAGATTTTTAGGTCGATTCTTAGGGGTGTATTTTTCGTTTTTATTGCATTTTTATTAACAAATTTTGGACAAAACGCCAAAATAGGCAAAAATAGGCTCTTTCAAAATTTTTTAGGCCTTTTAGGCGCTAAAAATAAAAGCCTAGAAAATAGGCACTAATAACTCGAAAAGTAGCTTAACAACCGCCGAAAAAAACATGTTTTTCGTGCGTTTCAGGTCAGGAAAAAATAGGCTTTTGCCTAAAAATTGGAGCCCTACTCCTAATAAACTAGAAGACTGAGTTTTCTTAATTTTAATGCTATTTAGCTGATCAAGGATTGAAAAAACTTCATTTTGAACTCGATTTTGGACATAGGCACAAATCTCTGGAAATTTTATTTGATCAGAAAAATTATGCCAAGAAAAATTATGAATTTCCCCATTTTTTATTGTGACCGACCGACCATTCTCCTCCCATTTGAGCGAGTGATCTGCAAGCCAACGCTGAACGCCTCGATGCCCTTGTGAATGATTAGTGACACGAACAGTGTCAGAATGCCAGTGTTGTTGTCCTTTTAGTGTAAAAAAAATTCTATTACGATTTGGCATGGCCTAACTGTTCAATCATACTGCTCGAGAGTCTCGTTCGAAAGGAATGACCCATTTGCACTCTATCTCTTTTTGCGCCTCATACTTTGCAGACAAAAATTGTGTCCGGCGTTGCCGGCAAATGCCGCGTCAAGGCGCCGTAATTACGGAACCCGAAATCCCTAAGTACATCCAGCCCTAGTGCCGGCACAAATGAGGTGGCACTGTTCGAATTCCGATTCTTTTTTCAAACCCAGAATGCCAAGTCTCAAATCTCGAACTTTAGCTTGCCCCATGTTTTTAATTTCGAGGCAAAGTCTCAGAATCTTTGGGGTGCCAAGTCTCAACCGAGATCGTTTCGTTTAATCTCGGACATAAGCTCATTCAAATCGGTCTCGACATTCTCCAAATTCTTGGTCTCGAACAGACATTAGTTATTGGACCAACTTGAACTCCTAACGCGAATCCCTCGAGAACAGAATGGAAAGACATTGCGATGGCGAAGGTCAGTGATCGGAGAATGGTGCTTTCCATTTGGTCATGGTGGTGGTCCGCCTTGCTCATGTATTTCAATGATTCGTCGATCACAATTCTGCCAAAGGCAAAGGGATACAATTAAAAATGTTTTATTCTTTTTCATCTCAGATTTCAAAAAAAAAAAAAAATTCGTTAACATTCAGAAATGGAAAATAATTAATAAAGAATGACTTCTTTGAAAAAATAAAATTAAATTTCATATTTCGGAGTTTTTTGGTCGGAAAAGGGTGTGCGAAATTTCGTTTTCGTGGTTCCGTCGTTTTCGGCTCCTTTTGAGTTTCATTTCGTGTTAGGTGTCCGTTCGTTGAGAGAGGACGGGGTTGGTGGCGGTAGTCAAGTCGAGAGTATTGGTCTCGAACTACTCTCGAATCGAGCAATATACAAATTTTCGTTTTTGATTTTATAATTTAAATTTCGCTTCCGGTATCGTTGGAAAACCCACCATGATCATTACCCCGACTCCCTGGGCCGTCTTAATCCTTGGCCTATCTATCCCTTGGTCTGTCAGCGGTATGACAGGACCACGACACGGTTCGCAACCGTAACAAATTGGACCCGGAGTACGCTTCCTATCCCTGATCCATACCCCGACTTATTGGACTCTTTAATCTTGGTTCGTGCATATCCTTGTAATCCCCCCCCCCTCTGTTTGCCCCGTTCCCTCCGTCCCACCCACTCATGTGTCAGCACACTCATCGACCGTTGCTTGAAGGGTGACACGGAGTGTGCCGATGAGTCGGAGTCGTCGCCATTGACACCCAACGGCGCTGCCGCCGATGCGTTACCGCCCCTAATTAGTTTTGATTGATAAATATTTTTATTTAGTTTAACATATTCAAATTTGTAATTTTCGTGCATTTAAAGTTGAGTTGCAAGCGAAGAGATCCCCGGTCAAACCGGGGAATTGGAAAAGCGGGGATGATCAGCTAGAGGGACCCGGGCGATAGTCCAAGCATTAGTTTTGGAGGGCCTTGGGGATACCACTGGAAATTTTAGCCAATTTTTCTAAGTTTC
>CP049711.1:4770461-4793943 GCA_004148225.2 Heterodera glycines | reverse complement strand
CGGAAGAGTCCCGAATTGAGTGCCGGTTAGCCGACTTAATTTTTCTTGTTCTCTTAATAAATTTGGGGCCGGATTGCCCGATAAAATATCAAAGAAAAATGCCGATCTCTTTTTAAAAAGATTTACGGAAGAGTCCCGAATTGAGTGCCGGTTAGCCGACTTAATTTTTTCTTGCTCTCTAATAAATTTGGGGCCGGGATTGCCCGATAAAATATCAAAGAAAAATGCCGATCTCTTTTTAAAAAGATTTACGGAAGAGTCCCGAATTGAGTGCCGGTTAGCCGACTTAATTTTTTCTTGCTCTCTAATAAATTTGGGGCCGGGATTGCCCGATAAAATATCAAAGAAAAATGCCGATCTCTTTTTAAAAATTATTTACGAAGAGTCCCGAATTGAGTGCCGGTTAGCCGACTTAATTTTTCTTGCTCTCTAATAAATTTGGGGCCGGGATTGCCCGATAAAATATCAAAGAAAAATGCCGATCTCTTTTTAAAAATGATTTACGGAAGAGTCCCGAATTGAGTGCCGGTTAGCCGACTTAATTTTTTCTTGCTCTCTAATAAATTTGGGCCGGGATTGCCCGATAAAATATCAAAGAAAAATGCCGATCTCTTTTTAAAAAGATTTACGGAAGAGTCCCGAATTGAGTGCCGGTTAGCCGACTTAATTTTTTCTTGCTCTCTAATAAATTTGGGCCGGGATTCCGATAAAATATCAAAGAAAAATGCCGATCTCTTTTTAAAAAGATTTACGGAAGAGTCCCGAATTGAGTGCCGGTTAGCCGACTTAATTTTTCTTGCTCTCTAATAAATTTGGGGCCGGGATTGCCCGATAAAATATCAAAGAAAAATGCCGATCTCTTTTTAAAAATTATTTACGAAGAGTCCCGAATTGAGTGCCGGTTAGCCGACTTAATTATTTCTTGTTCTTAATAAATTTGGGGCCGGGATTGCCCGATAAAATATCAAAGAAAAATGCCGATCTCTTTTTAAAAATGATTTACGGAAGAGTCCCGAATTGAGTGCCGGTTAGCCGACTTAATTATTTCTTGCTCTCTAATAAATTTGGGGCCGGATTGCCCGATAAAATATCAAAGAAAAATGCCGATCTCTTTTTAAAAATGATTTACGAAGAGTCCCGAATTGAGTGCCGGTTAGCCGACTTAATTTTTTCTTACTCTCTAATAAATTTGGGCCGGGATTGCCCGATAAAATATCAAAGAAAAATGCCGATCTCTTTTTAAAAATGATTTACGGAAGAGTCCCGAATTGAGTGCCGGTTAGCCGACTTAATTATTTCTTGCTCTCTAATCAATTTGGGGCCGGGATTGCCCGATAAAATATCAAAGAAAAATGCCGATCTCTTTTTAAAAATTATTTACGAAAGAGTCCCGAATTGAGTGCCGGTTAGCCGACTTAATTATTTCTTGTTCTCTTAATAAATTTGGGGCCGGGATTGCCCGATAAAATATCAAAGAAAAATGCCGATCTCTTTTTAAAAATGATTTACGGAAGAGTCCCGAATTGAGTGCCGGTTAGCCGACTTAATTATTTCTTGTTCTTTAATAAATTTGGACCGGATTGCCCGATAAAATATCAAAGAAAAATGCCGATCTCTTTTTAAAAATGATTTACGGAAGAGTCCCGAATTGAGTGCCGGTTAGCCGACTTAATTTTTTCTTACTCTCTAATAAATTTGGGGCCGGGATTGCCCGATAAAATATCAAAGAAAAATGCCGATCTCTTTTTAAAAATTATTTACGAAGAGTCCCGAATTGAGTGCCGGTTAGCCGACTTAATTATTTCTTGCTCTCTAATAATTTGGGCCGGGATTGCCGATAAAATATAATTATTTCTTGTTCTCTAATAAATTTGGGCCGGGATTGCCCGATAAAATATCAAAGAAAAATGCCGATCTCTTTTTAAAAATTATTTACGAAGAGTCCCGAATTGAGTGCCGGTTAGCCGACTTAATTTTTCTTGCTCTCTAATAAATTTGGGCCGGGATTGCCCGATAAAATATCAAAGAAAAATGCCGATCTCTTTTTAAAAATGATTTACGGAAGAGTCCCGAATTGAGTGCCGGTTAGCCGACTTAATTTTTCTTCTCTAATAAATTTGGGCCGGGATTGCCCGATAAAATATCAAAGAAAAATGCCGATCTCTTTTTAAAAATGATTTACGGAAGAGTCCCGAATTGAGTGCCGGTTAGCCGACTTAATTATTTCTTGCTCTCTAATCAATTTGGGGCCGGGATTGCCCGATAAAATATCAAAGAAAAATGCCGATCTCTTTTTAAAAATTATTTAAGAAAGAGTCCCGAATTGAGTGACGGTTAGCCGACTTAATTATTTTTTTCTTTAATAAATTTGGAGCCGGTATTGCCCGATAAAATATCAAAGAAAAATGCCGATCTCTTTTTAAAAATGATTTACGGAAGAGTCCCGAATTGAGTGCCGGTTAGCCGACTTAATTATTTCTTGCTCTCTAATAAATTTAGGGCCGGGATTGTCCGATAAAATATCAAAGAAAAATGCCGATCTCTTTTTAAAAATGATTTACGGAAGAGTCCCGAATTGAGTGCCGGTTAGCCGACTTAATTATTTCTTGCTCTCTAATCAATTTGGGGCCGGGATTGCCCGATAAAATATCAAAGAAAAATGCCGATCTCTTTTTAAAAATTATTTAAGAAAGAGTCCCGAATTGAGTGACGGTTAGCCGACTTAATTTTTTCTTACTCTCTAATAAATTTAGGGCCGGGATTCCGATAAAATATCAAAGAAAAATGCCGATCTCTTTTTAAAAATGATTTACGGAAGAGTCCCGAATTGAGTGCCGGTTAGCCGACTTAATTATTTCTTGCTCTCTAATAAATTTGGGGCCGGGATTGTCCGATAAAATATCAAAGAAAAATGCTGATCTCTTTTTAAAAATTATTTGCGAAAGTTTCCCGAATTGAGTGCCGGTTAGCCGACTTAATTTTTTCTTACTCTCTAATAAATTTAGGCCGGGATTGTCCGATAAAATATCAAAGAAAAATGCCGATCTCTTTTTTAAAAATGATTTACGGAAGAGTCCCGAATTGAGTGCCGGTTAGCAGACTTAATTATTTCTTGCTCTCTAATCAATTTGGGGCCGGGATTGCCCGATAAAATATCAAAGAAAAATGCCGATCTTTTTTTAAAAATTATTTACGAAAGAGTCCCGAATTGAGTGACTGTTAGCCGACTTAATTTTTTCTCTCTAATAAATTTAGGGCCGGATTGTCCGATAAAATATCAAAGAAAAATGCCGATCTCTTTTTAAAAATGATTTACGGAAGAGTCCCGAATTGAGTGCCGGTTAGCCGACTTAATTTTTCTTACTCTCTAATCAATTTGGGGCCGGGATTGCCCGATAAAATATCAAAGAAAAATGCCGATCTCTTTTTAAAAATTATTTAGAAGAGTCCCGAATTGAGTGACGGTTAGCCGACTTAATTATTTCTTGTTCTTTAATAAATTTGGAGCCGGTATTGCCCGATAAAATATCAAAGAAAAAATGCCGATCTCTTTTTAAAAATGATTTACGGAAGAGTCCCAAATTGAGTGCCGGTTAGCCGACTTAATTTTTTCTTCTCTAATAAATTTTGGGCCGGGATTGTCCGATAAAATATCAAAGAAAAATGCCGATCTCTTTTTAAAAATGATTTACTGAAGAGTCCAGAATTGAGTGCCGGTTAGCCGACTTAATTTTTTCTTCTCTAATAAATTTGGGCCGGGATTGTCCGATAAAATATCAAAGAAAAATGCCGATCTCTTTTTAAAAATGATTTACTGAAGAGTCCCGAATTGAGTGCCGGTTAGCCGACTTAATTATTTCTTGCTCTCTAATCAATTTGGGGCCGGGATTGCCCGATAAAATATCAAAGAAAAATGCCGATCTCTTTTTAAAAATTATTTACGAAAGAGTCCCGAATTGAGTGACGGTTAGCCGACTTAATTATTTCTTGTTCTTTAATAAATTTGGAGCCGGAATTGCCCGATAAAATATCAAAGAAAAATGCCGATCTCTTTTTAAAAATGATTTACGGAAGAGTCCCGAATTGAGTGCCGGTTAGCCGACTTAATTATTTCTTGCTCTCTAATCAATTTGGGGCCGGGATTGTCCGATAAAATATCAAAGAAAAATGCCGATCTCTTTTTAAAAATGATTTACGGAAGAGTCCCGAATTGAGTGCCGGTTAGCCGACTTAATTATTTCTTGCTCTCTAATTTTGGGGCCGGGATTGTCCGATAAAATATCAAAGAAAAATGCTGATCTCTTTTTAAAAATTATTGACGAAAGTTCCCGAATTGAGTGCCGGTTAGCCGACTTAATTTTTCTTACTCTCTAATAAATTTGGGCCGGGATTGTCCGATAAAATATCAAAGAAAAATGCCGATCTCTTTTTAAAACTGATTTACGGAAGAGTCCCGAATTGAGTGCCGGTTAGCAGACTTATTATTTCTTGCTCTCTAATCAATTTGGGGCCGGGATTGCCCGATAAAATATCAAAGAAAAATGCCGATCTCTTTTTAAAAATTATTTAAGAAAGAGTCCCGAATTGAGTGACTGTTAGCCGACTTAATTATTTCTTGTTCTTTAATAAATTTGGAGCCGGTATTGCCCGATAAAATATCAATGAAATATGCCGATCTCTTTTTAAAAATGATTTACGGAAGAGTCCCAAATTGAGTGCCGGTTAGCCGACTTAATTTTTCTTCTCTAATAAAATTTGGCCGGGATTGTCCGATAAAATATCAAAGAAAAATGCTGATCTCTTTTTAAAAATGATTTACGGAAGAGTCCCGAATTGAGTGCCGGGTAGCCGACTTAATTATTTCTTGCTCTCTAATCAATTTGGGGCCGGGATTGCCCGATAAAATATCAAAGAAAAATGCCGATCTCTTTTTAAAAATTATTTACGAAAGAGTCCCGAATTGAGTGACGGTTAGCCGACTTAATTATTTCTTGTTCTTTAATAAATTTGGAGCCGGTATTGCCCGATAAAATATCAAAGAAAAATGCCGATCTCTTTTTAAAAATATTTACGGAAGAGTCCCGAATTGAGTGCCGGTTAGCCGACTTAATTTTTTCTTACTCTCTAATAAATTTAGGGCCGGGATTGTCCGATAAAATATCAAAGAAAAATGCCGATCTCTTTTTAAAACTGATTTACGGAAGAGTCCCGAATTGAGTGCCGGTTAGCAGACTTAATTATTTCTTGCTCTCTAATCAATTTGGGGCCGGGATTGCCCGATAAAATATCAAAGAAAAATGCCGATCTCTTTTTAAAAATTATTTAGGAAAGAGTCCCGAATTGAGTGACTGTAGGCCGACTTAATTATTTCTTGTTCTTTAATAAATTTTGGACGGTATTGCCCGATAAAATATCAAATAAAATGCCGATCTCTTTTTAAAAATGATTTACGGAAGAGTCCAGAATTGAGTGCCGGTTAGCCGACTTAATTTTTTCTTCTCTAATAAATTTAGGCCGGGATTGTCCGATAAAATATCAAAGAAACATGCCTATCTCTTTTTAAAAATGATTTACGGAAGAGTCCCGAATTGAGTGCCGGTTAGCCGACTTAATTATTTCTTGCTCTCTAATCAATTTGGGGCCGGGATTGCCCGATAAAATATCAAAGAAAAATGCCGATCTCTTTTTAAAAATTATTTACGAAAGGTCCCGAATTAAGTGACGGTTAGCCGACTTAATTATTTCTTGTTCTCTAATAAATTTGGGCCGGTATTGCCCGATAAAATATCAAAGAAAAATGCCGATCTCTTTTTAAAAATGATTTACGGAAGAGTCCCGAATTGAGTGCCGGTTAGCCGACTTAATTTTTTCTTACTCTCTAATAAATTTAGGGCCGGGATTGTCCGATAAAATATCAAAGAAAAATGCCGTTCTCTTTTTAAAACTGATTTACGGAAGAGTCCCGAATTGAGTGCCGGTTAGCAGACTTAATTATTTCTTGCTCTCTAATCAATTTGGGGCCGGGATTGCCCGATAAAATATCAAAGAAAAATGCCGATCTCTTTTTAAAAATGATTTACGGAAGAGTCCCGAATTGAGTGCCGGTTAGCCGACTTAATTATTTCTTGCTCTCTAATAAATTTGGGCCGGGATTGCCCGATAAAATATCAAATAAAATGCCGATCTCTTTTTAAAAATGATTTACGGAAGAGTCCCGAATTGAGTGCCGGTTAGCCGACTTAATTTTTTCTTCTCTAATAAATTTAAGGCCGGGATTGTCCGATAAAATATCAAAGAAAAATGCCGATCTCTTTTTAAAAATGATTTACGGAAGAGTCCCGAATTGAGTGCCGGTTAGCCGACTTAATTATTTCTTGCTCTCTAATCAATTTGGGGCCGGGATTGTCCGATAAAATATCAAAGAAAAATGCCGATCTCTTTTTAAAAATTATTTACGAAAGAGTCCCGAATTGAGTGCCGGTTAGCCGACTTAATTATTTCTTGCTCTCTAATAAATTTGGGGCCGGGATTGCCCGATAAAATATCAAAGAAAAATGCCGATCTCTTTTTAAAAATGATTTACGGAAGAGTCCCGAATTGAGTGCCGGTTAGCCGACTTAATTTTTTCTTGCTCTCTAATCAATTTGGGCCGGGATTGTCCGATAAAATATCAAAGAAAAATGCCGATCTCTTTTTAAAAATGATTTACGGAAGAGTCCCGAATTGAGTGCCGGTTAGCCGACTTAATTTTTTCTTGCTCTCTAATAAATTTGGGGCCGGGATTGTCCGATAAAATATCAAAGAAAAATGCCGATCTCTTTTTAAAAATTATTTACGGAAGAGTCCCGAATTGAGTGCCGGTTAGCCGACTTAATTATTTCTTGCTCTCTAATAAATTTGGGGCCGGGATTGCCCGATAAAATATCAAAGAAAAATGCCGATCTCTTTTTAAAAATTATTTACGAAAGAGTCCCGAATTGAGTGCCGGTTAGCCGACTTAATTTTTTCTTGCTCTCTAATAAATTTGGGCCGGGATTGCCCGATAAAATATCAAAGAAAAATACCGATCTCTTTTTAAAAATTATTTACGGAAGAGTCCCGAATTGAGTGCCGGTTAGCCGACTTAATTATTTCTTCTCTCTAATAAATTTAGGGCCGGGATTGTCCGATAAAATATCAAAGAAAAATGCCGATCTCTTTTTAAAAATGATTTACGGAAGAGTCCCGAATTGAGTGCCGGTTAGCCGACTTAATTATTTCTTGCTCTCTAATCAATTTAGGGCCGGGATTGTCCGATAAAATATCAAAGAAAAATGCCGATCTCTTTTTAAAAATTATTTACGAAAGGTCCCGAATTGAGTGCCGGTTAGCCGACTTAATTTTTCTTGCTCTCTAATAAATTTGGGGCCGGGATTGTCCGATAAAATATCAAAGAAAAATGCCGATCTCTTTTTAAAAAATTATTTACGGAAGAGTCCCGAATTGAGTGCCGGTTAGCCGACTTAATTTTTTCTTGCTCTCTAATAAATTTGGGCCGGGATTGCCCGATAAAATATCAAAGAAAAATGCTGATCTCTTTTTAAAAATTATTTACGAAAGATTCCCGAATTGAGTGCCGGTTAGCCGACTTAATTTTTTCTTACTCTCTAATAAATTTAGGGCCGGGATGTCCGATAAAATATCAAAGAAAAATGCCGATCTCTTTTTAAAACTGATTTACGGAAGAGTCCCGAATTGAGTGCCGGTTAGCAGACTTAATTATTTCTTGCTCTCTAATCAATTTGGGGCCGGGATTGCCCGATAAAATATCAAAGAAAAATGCCGATCTCTTTTTAAAAATTATTTAAGAAAGAGTCCCGAATTGAGTGACTGTTAGCCGACTTAATTATTTCTTGTTCTTTAATAAATTTGGAGCCGGTATTGCCCGATAAAATATCAAAGAAAAATGCCGATCTCTTTTTAAAAATTGATTTACGGAAGAGTCCCAAATTGAGTGCCGGTTAGCCGACTTAATTTTTTCTTCTCTAATAAATTTAAGGCCGGGATTGTCCGATAAAATATCAAAGAAACATGCCTATCTCTTTTTAAAAATGATTTACGGAAGAGTCCCGAATTGAGTGCCGGGTAGCCGACTTAATTATTTCTTGCTCTCTAATCAATTTGGGGCGGGATTGTCCGATAAAATATCAAAGAAAAATGCCGATCTCTTTTTAAAAATTATTTACGAAAGAGTCCCGAATTAAGTGACGGTTAGCCGACTTAATTATTTCTTGTTCTTCTAATAAATTTGGGCCGGTATTGCCCGATAAAATATCAAAGAAAAATGCCGATCTCTTTTTAAAAATGATTTACGGAAGAGTCCCGAATTGAGTGCCGGTTAGCCGACTTAATTTTTTCTTGCTCTCTAATAAATTTGGGCCGGGATTGTCCGATAAAATATCAAAGAAAAATGCCGTTCTCTTTTTAAAAATGATTTACGGAAGAGTCCCGAATTGAGTGCCGGTTAGCCGACTTAATTTTTTCTTACTCTTAATAAATTTAAGGCCGGATTGTCCGATAAAATATCAAAGAAACATGCTGATCTCTTTTTAAAAATGATTTACGGAAGAGTCCCGAATTGAGTGCCGGGTAGCCGACTTAATTATTTCTTGCTCTCTAATCAATTTGGGGCCGGGATTGTCCGATAAAATATCAAAGAAAAATGCCGATCTCTTTTTAAAAATGATTTACGAAAGAGTCCCGAATTAAGTGCCGGTTAGCCGACTTAATTATTTTCTTGTTCTTTAATAAATTTGGAGCCGTATTGCCCGATAAAATATCAAAGAAAAATGCCGATCTCTTTTAAAAATGATTTACGGAAAGAGTCCCGAATTGAGTGCCGGTTAGCCGACTTAATTTTTTCTTACTCTCTAATAAATTTAGGCCGGGATTGTCCGATAAAATATCAAAGAAAAATGCCGTTCTCTTTTTAAAAACTATTTACGGAAGAGTCCCGAATTGAGTGCCGGTTAGCCGACTTAATTATTTCTTGCTCTCTAATCAATTTGGGCCGGGATTTCCGATAAAATATCAAAGAAAAATGCCGATCTCTTTTTAAAAATTGATTTAAGAAAGAGTCCCGAATTGAGTGACTGTTAGCCGACTTAATTATTTCTTGCTCTTAATAAATTTGGGCCGGGATTGCCCGATAAAATATCAAAGAAAAATGCCGATCTCTTTTTTAAAAATGATTTACGGAAGAGTCCCGAATTGAGTGCCGGTTAGCCGACTTAATTTTTCTGCTCTCTAATAAATTTGGGGCCGGGATTGTCCGATAAAATATCAAAGAAAAATGCCGATCTCTTTTTAAAATGATTTACGGAAGAGTCCCGAATTGAGTGCCGGTTAGCCGACTTAATTATTTCTTGCTCTCTAATAAATTTGGGGCCGGATTGTCCGATAAAATATCAAAGAAAAATGCCGATCTCTTTTTAAAAATTATTTGCGAAAGTTTCCCGAATTGAGTGCCGGTTAGCCGACTTAATTTTTTCTTACTCTCTAATAAATTTAGGGCCGGGATTGTCCGATAAAATATCAAAGAAAAATACCGATCTCTTTTAAAACTATTTACGGAAGAGTCCCGAATTGAGTGCCGGTTAGCCGACTTAATTTTTTCTTACTCTCTAATAAATTTAGGGCCGGGATTGTCCGATAAAATATCAAAGAAAAATGCCGATCTCTTTTTTAAAACTGATTTACGGAAGAGTCCCGAATTGAGTGCCGGTTAGCCGACTTAATTATTTCTTGCTCTCTAATCAATTTGGGGCCGGGATTGTCCGATAAAATATCAAAGAAAAATGCCGATCTCTTTTTAAAAATTATTTACGAAAGAGTCCCGAATTGAGTGACGGTTAGCCGACTTAATTATTTCTTGCTCTCTAATCAATTTGGGCCGGGATTGTCCGATAAAATATCAAAGAAAAATGCCGATCTCTTTTTAAAAATTATTTACGGAAGAGTCCCGAATTGAGTGCCGGTTAGCCGACTTAATTATTTCTTGCTCTCTAATAAATTTAGGGCCGGGATTGTCCGATAAAATATCAAAGAAAAATGCCGATCTCTTTTTAAAAATTATTTACGAAAGAGTCCCGAATTGAGTGACGGTTAGCCGACTTAATTATTTCTTGCTCTCTAATCAATTTGGGGCCGGGATTGTCCGATAAAATATCAAAGAAAAATGCCGATCTCTTTTTAAAAATTATTTACGAAGAGTCCCGAATTGAGTGCCGGTTAGCCGACTTAATTTTTCTTGCTCTCTAATAAATTTGGGGCCGGGATTGTCCGATAAAATATCAAAGAAAAATGCCGATCTCTTTTTAAAAATGATTTACGGAAGAGTCCCGAATTGAGTGCCGGTTAGCCGACTTAATTATTTCTTCTCTAATAAATTTGGGGCCGGGATTGTCCGATAAAATATCAAAGAAAAATGCCGATCTCTTTTTAAAAATTATTTACGAAAGAGTCCCGAATTGAGTGACGGTTAGCCGACTTAATTATTTCTTGCTCTTAATAAATTTGGGCCGGGATTGCCCGATAAAATATCAAAGAAAAATGCCGATCTCTTTTTAAAAATTATTTACGAAAGAGTCCCGAATTGAGTGCCGGTTAGCCGACTTAATTATTCTTGTCTCTTTAATAAATTTGGGCCGGATTGCCCGATAAAATATCAAAGAAAAATGCCGATCTCTTTTTAAAAATTATTTACGGAAGAGTCCCGAATTGAGTGCCGGTTAGCCGACTTAATTTTTCTTACTCTCTAATAAATTTAGGGCCGGGATTGTCCGATAAAATATCAAAGAAAAATGCCGATCTCTTTTTAAAAACTGATTTACGGAAGAGTCCCGAATTGAGTGCCGGTTAGCCGACTTAATTATTTCTTGCTCTCTAATCAATTTAGGCCGGGATTGTCCGATAAAATATCAAAGAAAAATGCCGATCTCTTTTTAAAAATTATTTACGAAAGAGTCCCGAATTGAGTGCCGGTTAGCCGACTTAATTATTTCTTGCTCTCTAATAAATTTGGGCCGGGATTGCCCGATAAAATATCAAAGAAAAATGCCGATCTCTTTTTAAAAATTATTTACGAAAGAGTCCCGAATTGAGTGCCGGTTAGCCGACTTAATTTTTCTTGCTCTCTAATAAATTTGGGCCGGATTGCCCGATAAATATATCAAAGAAAAATGCCGATCTCTTTTTAAAAATTATTTACGAAAGAGTCCCGAATTGAGTGCCGGTTAGCCGACTTAATTTTTTTTCTTCTAATAAATTTGGGCCGGATTGCCCGATAAAATATCAAAGAAAAATGCCGATCTCTTTTTAAAAATTATTTACTGAAGAGTCCCGAATTGAGTGCCGGTTAGCCGCCTTAATTTTTTCTTGCTCTATAATAAATTTGGGTCGGGATTGCCCGATAAAATATAAAAGAAAAATGCCGATCTCTTTTTAAAAATTATTTACGAAAGGTCCCGAATTGAGTGCCGGTTAGCCGACTTAATTTTTTCTTGCTCTATAATAAATTTGGGCCGGTCGCCGATCTCTTTTTAAAAATTATTTACGAAGAGTCCCGAATTGAGTGCCGGTTAGCCGACTTAATTTTTTCTTGCTCTTAATAAATTTGGGTCGGGATTGCCCGATAAAATATATGCCGATCTCTTTTTAAAAATTATTTACGAAAGAGTCCCGAATTGAGTGCCGGTTAGACGACTTAATTTTTTCTTGCTCTATAATAAATTTGGGTCGGGATTGCCCGATAAAATATCAAAGAAAAATGCCGATCTCTTTTTAAAAATTATTTACGGAAGAGTCCCGAATTGAGTGCCGGTTAGACGACTTAATTTTTTCTTGCTCTCTAGTAAATTTGGGGCCGGGATTGCCCGATAAAATATCAAAGAAAAATGCCGATCTCTTTTTAAAAATTATTTACGAAAGGTCCCGAATTGAGTGCCGGTTAGACGACTTAATTTTTTCTTGCTCTCTAGTAAATTTGGGCCGGGATTGCCCGATAAAATATCAAAGAAAAATGCCGATCTCTTTTTAAAAATGATTTACGGAAGAGTCCCGAATTGAGTGCCGGTTAGACGACTTAATTTTTTCTTGCTCTCTAGTAAATTTGGGGCCGGGATTGCCCGATAAAATATAAAAGAAATGCCGATCTCTTTTAAAAATATTTACGAAGAGTCCCGAATTGAGTGCCGGTTAGCCGACTTAATTTTTTCTTGCTCTCTAATAAATTTGGGGCCGGGATTGCCCGATAAAATATCAAAGAAAAATGCCGATCTCTTTTTAAAAATTATTTACGGAAGAGTCCCGAATTGAGTGCCGGTTAGCCGACTTAATTTTTTCTTGCTCTATAATAAATTTGGGGCCGGGATTGCCCGATAAAATATCAAAGAAAAATGCCGATCTCTTTTTAAAAATTATTTACGGAAGAGTCCCGAATTGAGTGCCGGTTAGCCGACTTAATTTTTTCTTGCTCTCTATAAATTTGGGGCCGGGATTGCCCGATAAAATATCAAAGAAAAATGCCGATCTCTTTTTAAAAATATTTACGAAGAGTCCCGAATTGAGTGCCGGTTAGCCGACTTAATTTTTTCTTGCTCTCTAATAAATTTGGGGCCGGGATTGCCCGATAAAATATCAAAGAAAAATGCCGATCTCTTTTTAAAAATATTTACGAAAGAGTCCCGAATTGAGTGCCGGTTAGCCGACTTAATTTTTTCTTGCTCTAATAAATTTGGGGCCGGGATTGCCCGATAAAATATCAAAGAAAAATGCCGATCTCTTTTTAAAAATATTTACGAAGAGTCCCGAATTGAGTGCCGGTTAGCCGACTTAATTTTTTCTTGCTCTCTATAAATTTGGGGCCGGGATTGCCCGATAAAATATCAAAGAAAAATGCCGATCTCTTTTTAAAAATATTTACGGAAGAGTCCCGAATTGAGTGCCGGTTAGCCGACTTAATTTTTTCTTGCTCTCTATAAATTTGGGGCCGGGATTGCCCGATAAAATATCAAAGAAAAATGCCGATCTCTTTTTAAAAATTATTTACGAAGAGTCCCGAATTGAGTGCCGGTTAGCCGACTTAATTTTTTCTTGCTCTCTATAAATTTGGGGCCGGGATTGCCCGATAAAATATCAAAGAAAAATGCCGATCTCTTTTTAAAAATTATTTACGAAGAGTCCCGAATTGAGTGCCGGTTAGCCGACTTAATTTTTTCTTGCTCTAATAAATTTGGGGCCGGGATTGCCCGATAAAATATCAAAGAAAAATGCCGATCTCTTTTTAAAAATTATTTACGAAGAGTCCCGAATTGAGTGCCGGTTAGCCGACTTAATTTTTTCTTGCTCTATAATAAATTTGGGGCCGGGATTGCCCGATAAAATATAAAAGTGCCGATCTCTTTTTAAAAATTATTTACGAAGAGTCCCGAATTGAGTGCCGGTTAGCCGACTTAATTTTTTCTTGCTCTATAATAAATTTGGGGCCGGGATTGCCCGATAAAATATCAAAGAAAAATGCCGATCTCTTTTTAAAAATGATTTACGGAAGGTCCCGAATTGAGTGCCGGTTAGCCGACTTAATTTTTTCTTGCTCTCTAATAAATTTGGGGCCGGGATTGCCCGATAAAATATAAAGAAAAATGCCGATCTCTTTTTAAAAATTATTTACGAAAGAGTCCCGAATTGAGTGCCGGTTAGCCGACTTAATTTTTTCTTGCTCTATAATAAATTTGGGGCCGGGATTGCCCGATAAAATATGCCGATCTCTTTTTAAAAATTATTTACGAAGAGTCCCGAATTGAGTGCCGGTTAGCCGACTTAATTTTTTCTTGCTCTATAATAAATTTGGGGCCGGGATTGCCCGATAAAATATCAAAGAAAAATGCCGATCTCTTTTTAAAAATTGATTTACGGAAGAGTCCCGAATTGAGTGCCGGTTAGCCGACTTAATTTTTTCTTGCTCTATAATAAATTTGGGGCCGGGATTGCCCGATAAAATATCAAAGAAAAATGCCGATCTCTTTTTAAAAATGATTTATGGAAGGTCCCGAATTGAGTGCCGGTTAGCCGACTTAATTTTTTCTTGCTCTCTAATAAATTTGGGGCCGGGATTGCCCGATAAAATATCAAAGAAAAATGCCGATCTCTTTTTAAAAATGATTTACGAAGAGTCCCGAATTGAGTGCCGGTTAGCCGACTTAATTTTTTCTTGCTCTCTATAAATTTGGGGCCGGGATTGCCCGATAAAATATCAAAGAAAAATGCCGATCTCTTTTTAAAAGATCTCTTCTTTAAAAAATCCCGAATTGAGTGCCGGTTAGCCGACTTAATTTTTTCTTGCTCTCTATAAATTTGGGGCCGGGATTGCCCGATAAAATATAAAGAAAAATGCCGATCTCTTTTTAAAAATATTTACGAAGAGTCCCGAATTGAGTGCCGGTTAGCCGACTTAATTTTTTCTTGCTCTCTAATAAATTTGGGCCGGGATTGCCCGATAAAATATCAAAGAAAAATGCCGATCTCTTTTTAAAAATATTTACGGAAGAGTCCCGAATTGAGTGCCGGTTAGCCGACTTAATTTTTTCTTGCTCTATAATAAATTTGGGGCCGGGATTGCCCGATAAAATATCAAAGAAAAATGCCGATCTCTTTTTAAAAATTATTTACGGAAGAGTCCCGAATTGAGTGCCGGTTAGCCGACTTAATTTTTTCTTGCTCTCTAATAAATTTGGGGCCGGGATTGCCCGATAAAATATCAAAGAAAAATGCCGATCTCTTTTTAAAAATTATTTACGAAAGGTCCCGAATTGAGTGCCGGTTAGACGACTTAATTTTTTCTTGCTCTCTATAAATTTGGGGCCGGGATTGCCCGATAAAATATCAAAGAAAAATGCCGATCTCTTTTTAAAAATTATTTACGAAGAGTCCCGAATTGAGTGCCGGTTAGCCGACTTAATTTTTTCTTGCTCTCTATAAATTTGGGGCCGGGATTGCCCGATAAAATATCAAAGAAAAATGCCGATCTCTTTTTAAAAATATTTACGGAAGAGTCCCGAATTGAGTGCCGGTTAGCGACTTAATTTTTTCTTGCTCTCTATAAATTTGGGGCCGGGATTGCCCGATAAAATATCAAAGAAAAATGCCGATCTCTTTTTAAAAATATTTACGAAGAGTCCCGAATTGAGTGCCGGTTAGCCGACTTAATTTTTTCTTGCTCTAATAAATTTGGGGCCGGGATTGCCCGATAAAATATAAAAAAAATGCCGATCTCTTTTTAAAAATTATTTACGAAAGAGTCCCGAATTGAGTGCCGGTTAGCCGACTTAATTTTTTCTTGCTCTCTAATAAATTTGGGCCGGGATTGCCCGATAAAATATCAAAGAAAAATGCCGATCTCTTTTTAAAAATTATTTACGAAGAGTCCCGAATTGAGTGCCGGTTAGCCGACTTAATTTTTTCTTGCTCTATAATAAATTTGGGCCGGGATTGCCCGATAAAATATAAAGAAAAATGCCGATCTCTTTTTAAAAATTATTTACGAAAGAGTCCCGAATTGAGTGCCGGTTAGCCGACTTAATTTTTTCTTGCTCTATAATAAATTTGGGGCCGGGATTGCCCGATAAAATATCAAAGAAAAATGCCGATCTCTTTTTAAAAATATTTACGAAGAGTCCCGAATTGAGTGCCGGTTAGCCGACTTAATTTTTTCTTGCTCTCTAATAAATTTGGGGCCGGGATTGCCCGATAAAATATAAAAAAAATGCCGATCTTTTTTAAAAATTATTTACGAAGAGTCCCGAATTGAGTGCCGGTTAGCCGACTTAATTTTTCTTGCTCTTAATAAATTTGGGCCGGGATTGCCCGATAAAATATAAAAATGCCGATCTCTTTTTAAAAATTATTTACGAAAGAGTCCCGAATTGAGTGCCGGTTAGCCGACTTAATTTTTTCTTGCTCTATAATAAATTTGGGTCGGGATTGCCCGATAAAATATAAAGAAAAATGCCGATCTCTTTTTAAAAATTATTTACGAAGAGTCCCGAATTGAGTGCCGGTTAGACGACTTAATTTTTTCTTGCTCTATAATAAATTTGGGGCCGGGATTGCCCGATAAAATATCGAAAAATGCCTCTCTTTTTAAAAATTATTTACGAAGAGTCCCGAATTGAGTGCCGGTTAGCCGACTTAATTTTTTCTTGCTCTATAATAAATTTGGGGCCGGGATTGCCCGATAAAATATCAAAGAAAAATGCCGATCTCTTTTTAAAAATGATTTACGAAGAGTCCCGAATTGAGTGCCGGTTAGCCGACTTAATTTTTCTTGCTCTCTATAAATTTGGGCCGGGATTGCCCGATAAAATATAAAAAAATGCCGATCTTTTTAAAAATTATTTACGAAAGAGTCCCGAATTGAGTGCCGGTTAGCCGACTTAATTTTTTCTTGCTCTTAATAAATTTGGGCCGGGATTGCCCGATAAAATAAAAATGCCGATCTCTTTTTAAAAATATTTACGAAGAGTCCCGAATTGAGTGCCGGTTAGCCGACTTAATTTTTTCTTGCTCTATAATAAATTTGGGTCGGGATTGCCCGATAAAATATAAAAGAAAAATGCCGATCTCTTTTTAAAAATGATTTACGAAGAGTCCCGAATTGAGTGCCGGTTAGCCGACTTAATTTTTTCTTGCTCTATAATAAATTTGGGTCGGGATTGCCCGATAAAATATCAAAGAAAAATGCCGATCTCTTTTTAAAAATTATTTACGGAAGAGTCCCGAATTGAGTGCCGGTTAGCCGACTTAATTTTTTCTTGCTCTATAATAAATTTGGGTCGGGATTGCCCGATAAAATATCAAAGAAAAATGCCGATCTCTTTTTAAAAATTATTTACGGAAGAGTCCCGAATTGAGTGCCGGTTAGACGACTTAATTTTTTCTTGCTCTCTAGTAAATTTGGGGCCGGGATTGCCCGATAAAATATCAAAGAAAAATGCCGATCTCTTTTTAAAAATATTTACGAAAGAGTCCCGAATTGAGTGCCGGTTAGACGACTTAATTTTTTCTTGCTCTCTAGTAAATTTGGGGCCGGGATTGCCCGATAAAATATAAAAGAAAAATGCCGATCTCTTTTTAAAAATTATTTACGAAAGAGTCCCGAATTGAGTGCCGGTTAGACGACTTAATTTTTCTCTCTGATAAATTTGGGCGGGATTGCCCGATAAAATATCAAAGAAAAATGCCGATCTCTTTTTTTAAGTCGCTAACCGGCACTCAATTCGGGACTCTTCGTAAATCATTTTTAAAAGAGATCGGCATTTTTATTTTATATTTTATCGGGCAATCCCGGCCCCAAATTTACTAGAGAGCAAGAAAAAATTAAGTCGTCTAACCGGCACTCAATTCGGGACTCTTCCGTAAATCATTTTTAAAAAGAGATCGGCATTTTTCTTTGATATTTTATCGGGCAATCCCGGCCCCAAATTTACTAGAGAGCAAGAAAAAATTAAGTCGTCTAACCGGCACTCAATTCGGGACTCTTCCGTAAATCATTTTTAAAAAGAGATCGGCATTTTTCTTTGATATTTTATCGGGCAATCCCGGCCCCCAAATTTACTAGAGAGCAAGAAAAAATTAAGTCGGCTAACCGGCACTCAATTCGGGACTCTTCCGTAAATCATTTTTAAAAAGAGATCGGCATTTTTCTTTGATATTTTATCGGGCAATCCCGGCCCCAAATTTATTATAGAGCAAGAAAAAATTAAGTCGGCTAACCGGCACTCAATTCGGGACTCTTCCGTAAATCATTTTTAAAAAGAGATCGGCATTTTTTCTTTGATATTTTTATCGGGCAATCCCGGCCCCAAATTTACTAGAGAGCAAGAAAAAATTAAGTCGTCTAACCGGCACTCAATTCGGGACTCTTCCGTAAATCATTTTTAAAAAGAGATCGGCATTTTTCTTTGATATTTTATCGGCAATCCCGCCCCAAAATTTACTAGAGAGCAAGAAAAAATTAAGTCGTCTAACCGGCACTCAATTCGGGACTCTTCCGTAAATCATTTTTAAAAAGAGATCGGCATTTTTCTTTGATATTTTATCGGGCAATCCCGACCCCAAATTTATTATAGAGCAAGAAAAAATTAAGTCGGCTAACCGGCACTCAATTCGGGACTCTTCCGTAAATAATTTTTAAAAAGAGATCGGCATTTTTCTTTGATATTTTATCGGGCAATCCCGACCCCAAATTTATTATAGAGCAAGAAAAAATTAAGTCGTCTAACCGGCACTCAATTCGGGACTCTTCGTAAATCATTTTTAAAAAGAGATCGGCATTTTTCTTTGATATTTTATCGGGCAATCCCGGCCCCAAATTTATATAGAGCAAGAAAAAATTAAGTCGGCTAACCGGCACTCAATTCGGGACCTTTCGTAAATAATTTTTAAAAAGAGATCGGCATTTTTCTTTGATATTTTATCGGGCAATCCCGGCCCCAAATTTATTATAGAGCAAGAAAAAATTAAGTCGGCTAACCGGCACTCAATTCGGGACTCTTCCGTAAATAATTTTTAAAAAGAGATCGGCATTTTTCTTTGATATTTTATCGGGCAATCCCGGCCCCAAATTTACTAGAGAGCAAGAAAAAATTAAGTCGTCTAACCGGCACTCAATTCGGGACTCTTCCATAAATCATTTTTAAAAAGAGATCGGCATTTTTCTTTGATATTTTATCGGGCAATCCCGGCCCCAAATTTATTATAGAGCAATAAAAAATTAAGTCGTCTAACCGGCACTCAATTCGGGACTCTTCCGTAAATCATTTTTTAAAAAGAGATCGGCATTTTTCTTTGATATTTTATCGGGCAATCCCGGCCCCAAATTTATTATAGAGCAAGAAAAAATTAAGTCGGCTAACCGGCACTCAATTCGGGACTCTTCCGTAAATCATTTTTAAAAAGAGATCGGCATTTTTCTTTGATATTTATCGGCAATCCCGGCCCCAAATTTATTATAGAGCAATAAAAAATTAAGTCGGCTAACCGGCACTCAATTCGGGACTCTTCCGTAAATAATTTTTAAAAAGAGATCGGCATTTTTCTTTGATATTTATCGGCCAATTCCCGGCCCCAAATTTATTATAGAGCAAGAAAAAATTAAGTCGGCTAACCGGCACTCAATTCGGGACTCTTCCGTAAATCATTTTTAAAAAGAGATCGGCATTTTTCTTTGATATTTTATCGGCAATTCCGGCCCCAAATTTATTATAGAGCAAGAAAAAATTAAGTCGGCTAACCGGCACTCAATTCGGGACTCTTCCGTAAATCATTTTTAAAAAGAGATCGGCATTTTTCTTTGATATTTTATCGGGCAATCCCGGCCCCAAATTTATTATAGAGCAAGAAAAAATTAAGGCGGCTAACCGGCACTCAATTCGGGACTCTTCCGTAAATCATTTTTAAAAAGAGATCGGCATTTTTCTTTTGATATTTTATCGGGCAATTCCCGGCCCAAATTTATTATAGAGCAATAAAAAATTAAGCGCTAACCGGCACTCAATTCGGGACTCTTCCGTAAATCATTTTTAAAAAGAGATCGGCATTTTTCTTTGATATTTTATCGGGCAATCCCGGCCCCAAATTTATTATAGAGCAATAAAAAATTAAGTCGGCTAACCGGCACTCAATTCGGGACTCTTCCGTAAATAATTTTTAAAAAGAGATCGGCATTTTTCTTTGATATTTTATCGGGCAATCCCGGCCCCAAATTTATTATAGAGCAAGAAAAAATTAAGTCGGCTAACCGGCACTCAATTCGGGACTCTTCCGTAAATCATTTTTAAAAAGAGATCGGCATTTTTCTTTGATATTTTATCGGGCAATTCCGGCCCCAAATTTATTATAGAGCAAGAAAAAATTAAGTCGGCTAACCGGCACTCAATTCGGGACTCTTCCGTAAATCATTTTTAAAAAGAGATCGGCATTTTTCTTTGATATTTTATCGGGCAATTCCGGCCCCAAATTTATTAGAGAGCAAAAAAAAATTAAGTCGGCTAACCGGCACTCAATTCGGGACTCTTCCGTAAATAATTTTTAAAAAGAGATCGGCATTTTTCTTTGATATTTTATCGGGCAATCCCGGCCCCAAATTTATTATAGAGCAATAAAAAATTAAGTCGCTAACCGGCACTCAATTCGGGACTCTTCCGTAAATAATTTTTAAAAAGAGATCGGCATTTTTCTTTGATATTTTATCGGGCAATCCCGGCCCCAAATTTATTATAGAGCAAGAAAAAATTAAGTCGGCTAACCGGCACTCAATTCGGGACTCTTTCGTAAATAATTTTTAAAAAGAGATCGGCATTTTTCTTTGATATTTTATCGGGCAATCCCGGCCCCAAATTTATTAGAGAGCAAGAAAAAATTAAGTCGTCTAACCGGCACTCAATTCGGGACTCTTCCGTAAATAATTTTTAAAAAGAGATCGGCATTTTTCTTTGATATTTTATCGGGCAATCCCGGCCCCAAATTTATTAGAGAGCAAGAAAAAATTAAGTCGGCTAACCGGCACTCAATTCGGGACTCTTCCGTAAATAATTTTTAAAAAGAGATCGGCATTTTTCTTTGATATTTTATCGGGCAATCCCGGCCCCAAATTTATTAGAGAGCAAGAAAAAATTAAGTCGGCTAACCGGCACTCAATTCGGGACTCTTCGTAAATAATTTTTAAAAAGAGATCGGCATTTTTCTTTGATATTTTATCGGGCAATCCCGGCCCCAAATTTATTATAGAGCAAGAAAAAATTAAGTCGGCTAACCGGCACTCAATTCGGGACTCTTCCGTAAATCATTTTTAAAAAGAGATCGCATTTTTCTTTGATATTTTATCGGGCAATCCCGGCCCCAAATTTATTATAGAGCAATAAAAAATTAAGTCGGCTAACCGGCACTCAATTCGGGACTCTTCCGTAAATCATTTTTAAAAAGAGATCGGCATTTTTCTTTGATATTTTATCGGGCAATCCCGGCCCCAAATTTATTATAGAGCAATAAAAAATTAAGTCGGCTAACCGGCACTCAATTCGGGACTCTTCCGTAAATAATTTTTAAAAAGAGATCGGCATTTTTCTTTGATATTTATCGGGCAATCCTGCCCCAAATTTATTATAGAGCAAAAAAAATTAAGTCGGCTAACCGGCACTCAATTCGGACTCTTCCGTAAATAATTTTTAAAAAGAGATCGGCATTTTTCTTTGATATTTTATCGGGCAATCCGGCCCCAAATTTATTATAGAGCAATAAAAAATTAAGTCGGCTAACCGGCACTCAATTCGGGACTCTTCCGTAAATCATTTTTAAAAAGAGATCGGCATTTTTCTTTGATATTTTATCGGGCAATTCCGGCCCCAAATTTATTATAGAGCAAGAAAAAATTAAGTCGGCTAACCGGCACTCAATTCGGGACTCTTCCGTAAATCATTTTTAAAAAGAGATCGGCATTTTTCTTTGATATTTTATCGGGCAATCCCGGCCCCAAATTTATTATAGAGCAAGAAAAAATTAAGTCGGCTAACCGGCACTCAATTCGGGACTCTTTCGTAAATAATTTTTAAAAAGAGATCGGCATTTTTCTTTGATATTTTATCGGGCAATCCCGGCCCCAAATTTATTATAGAGCAAAAAAAATTAAGTCGGCTAACCGGCACTCAATTCGGGACTCTTTCGTAAATAATTTTTAAAAAGAGATCGGCATTTTTCTTTGATATTTTATCGGGCAATCCCGGCCCCAAATTTATTATAGAGCAAGAAAAAATTAAGTCGGCTAACCGGCACTCAATTCGGGACTCTTCCGTAAATAATTTTTAAAAAGAGATCGGCATTTTTCTTTGATATTTTATCGGGCAATCCCGGCCCCAAATTTATTATAGAGCAATAAAAAATTAAGTCGGCTAACCGGCACTCAATTCGGGACTCTTCCGTAAATCATTTTTAAAAAGAGATCGGCATTTTTCTTTGATATTTTATCGGGCAATCCCGGCCCCAAATTTATTAGAGAGCAATAAAAAATTAAGTCGGCTAACCGGCACTCAATTCGGGACTCTTCCGTAAATAATTTTTAAAAAGAGATCGGCATTTTTCTTTGATATTTTATCGGGCAATCCCGGCCCCAAATTTATTATAGAGCAATAAAAAATTAAGTCGGCTAACCGGCACTCAATTCGGGACTCTTCCGTAAATAATTTTTAAAAAGAGATCGGCATTTTTCTTTTGATATTTTATCGGGCAATCCCGGCCCCAAATTTATTATAGAGCAATAAAAAATTAAGTCGGCTAACCGGCACTCAATTCGGGACTCTTCGTAAATCATTTTTAAAAAGAGATCGGCATTTTTCTTTGATATTTTATCGGGCAATCCCGGCCCCAAATTTATTATAGAGCAATAAAAAATTAAGTCGGCTAACCGGCACTCAATTCGGGACTCTTCGTAAAATTTTTAAAAAGAGATCGGCATTTTTCTTTGATATTTTATCGGGCAATCCCGGCCCCAAATTTATTATAGAGCAATAAAAAATTAAGTCGGCTAACCGGCACTCAATTCGGGACTCTTCCGTAAATCATTTTTAAAAAGAGATCGGCATTTTTCTTTGATATTTTATCGGGCAATCCCGGCCCCAAATTTATTATAGAGCAATAAAAAATTAAGTCGGCTAACCGGCACTCAATTCGGGACTCTTCCGTAAATAATTTTTAAAAAGAGATCGGCATTTTTCTTTGATATTTATCGGGCAATCCCGGCCCCAAATTTATTATAGAGCAATAAAAAATTAAGTCGGCTAACCGGCACTCAATTCGGGACTCTTCCGTAAATAATTTTTTAAAAAGAGATCGGCATTTTTCTTTGATATTTATCGGCCAATCCCGGCCCCAAATTTATTATAGAGCAAGAAAAAATTAAGTCGGCTAACCGGCACTCAATTCGGGACTCTTCCGTAAATAATTTTTAAAAAGAGATCGGCATTTTTCTTTGATATTTTATCGGGCAATCCCGGCCCCAAATTTATTATAGAGCAATAAAAAATTAAGTCGGCTAACCGGCACTCAATTCGGGACTCTTCCATAAATAATTTTTAAAAGAGATCGGCATTTTTCTTTGATATTTTATCGGGCAATCCCGGCCCCAAATTTATTATAGAGCAATAAAAAATTAAGTCGGCTAACCGGCACTCAATTCGGGACTCTTCCGTAAATAATTTTTAAAAAGAGATCGGCATTTTTCTTTGATATTTTATCGGGCAATCCCGGCCCCAAATTTATTATAGAGCAAGAAAAAATTAAGTCGGCTAACCGGCACTCAATTCGGGACTCTTCCATAAATCATTTTTAAAAAGAGATCGGCATTTTTCTTTGATATTTTATCGGGCAATCCCGGCCCCAAATTTATTATAGAGCA